>JAUCNO010000626.1:343445-372367 GCA_032353835.1 Enteromius viviparus | reverse complement strand
TATTGTTTTATTTCCGCTGTCATCATAGGTAATAGAGCGCGGATCGGGCCGCATTTTTCTGTCCGAGCCCGGCCCGCATCCGACAGAGCTGTAACTGAGTTTTTTTCTCATACTAATGTATGAGAAAAATGTATAACTCTCTGATTTCACTAAAATATCTTAATTTGTGTTCTGAAGATGAATGAAGGTCTTACAGGTTTGGAGCGACATAAAGGTGAGTAATGACAGTATTTTAATTTTGGGGTGAACTTATTTAATCATGAGGAATAATTTACATATCCTGCATATGAAAAGCATCTCGCTCAAATCATGGATATTGTCTTTTAATTAAGTAAGGAAAACAGTAATGCTGTTTGTGAGCAAAAACGTAGTAAAATGTCTGAGTTGGTTTTTCACATGTCTAATATATTTCCTATGCTTTCATTGTGTGCTGGTGAACTATGAAACCACACACATAACAGCAGGCTTCAAACATCTCTTTTAACGGCAGCCAAACACCCAGAGACCGTTCGCCCTGTTGGTTTTTTTGACTCTCGATAAAGATTATTACTTATAAAGATAATTCCCATGAATAATTTTTTACAGACCCTTCGAAGGCCTTTACAGAGTTTTTATGTGACCATATAGTAAATTTCTAGTCAAGTGTGTAGATTTTCATTACTATATGCACATGTAGGCCATTAAACTTTTGCTGGTCTCGAGCTGTTAATTCGCTTTGAAGCGCTGCCTAAAACATCTTTGCGTTCTAGCTTATACACGTTCATCAATCCGTATGTATGTCGCAGCTACGCTTTGATGGACAGATGGAGTCACACATCTTCAGTTTTGCGGCTAATTCATTCAATGTCATTTTGGGAGAGAGGAATTCCAAACAATGGATTTGTTTGCTGTTGTTTGTATTGGGTTTTAAAAGGGATACGGAAAATTCGACGTAATTCTAGGATACAGCCTTATTCTGACTGGGTGTTGTCACAACAGTCGACCGCAAAAACGCACACGAATGTGCAACAAATCTGTGATCAGAGAGCGCTTCATGTTGAGTAACAGCATCAGAATACTTGACAAGCATGTCTGAAAGCCATTTGATGAAAGAAAATGCATTCTCTTATAACTCAAGAAGTACAGTATGTCATATATACATATACAGTGGGTACGGAAAGTATTCAGAATTTTTTTTTTCCCCCATTAATGTACACATAACACCCCATATTGACTGAAAAACACAGAATTTCATTAAAAAAGAAAAAGTGAAATATCACATGGTCCTAAGTATTCAGCTGTGTTTGATTATACTGATTGGACTTGATTAGGAAAGCCACACACCTGTCTATATAAGACCTTACAGCTCCTATAGCATGTCAGAGCAAATGAGAATCATGAGATCAAAGGAACTGCCTGGAGAGCTCAGAGACAGAATTGTGGCAAGATCTGGCCAAGGTTACAAAAACATTTCTGCTGCACTTAAGGTTCCTAAGAGCGCAGTAGCCTGCATAATAGGTAAGGAATAATTGATGACCGGCCGTTAAATTATTAGAAAAATAATGCACACCCGAGGTGGTGTGCTCAGTACACCCAGTACAACACAAACACCGTGAATCCAGCACTCGTTCTGCTCATTACACCTCATGCAATATCCATAACCAGCACATAAAAGTGTCATATAACATAATATAACAACATAAATGTTGCCTGAAGACACTTCACTCTTGACTTCTGAGGGCAACTCAGCATTCTGGCATTGAAAAGCAGTCTACAAATAAAAACATCTCTTTAGAGACCACTACAAACAAATATAGCTAATCCTAAAAGCACTCTGTTTAATGAACTGTATATTTTACCTACTTGGTAACACACTTTATGACTTACCGTTACTTCAATTACAAATTCTTAAATCAATCAGCAAGTGCTATGGTTTTAATGAGAGAAGCTCATGTAGAGAGCCATGGCTGAACAAGAGATACATAACACGCAAAACTGAAAAGTAAAGTTTTTTTTCTTCAGATGACAATGATATTGAGCTCTCATGGAGTTAATTATTGTTTAAAAGGATGGGGTTGTATGGACCAATAAATCCATCAGTTTAACAGAACAGAGCAGGAACAGAGCAGAATCTGTTCAGCAGGGACGCTTCCTCTGAAAACGCCTGTGATGTTCCCCTTGAGGGACCAATAAAACCCAGCAAATCAAAATAGCTTTAAGAAACAAGCTCAGATAAGATTAATTCAGAGGAAATGAAAATGATTCACTAACCTCTTAAAAGTAATTATTCCATTCTGGATCTTAACAACCAGACGCCTTATATGAGAACAGAAAAAGAACAGAAGAATGCACGTTTCTGGGCTGCTGATATCTGCAGCACGAGCTATATTGTTTTCCTGTTTAAAAATTGTTTCTTTTTTAGTTTAGATCATTATTACCTTACATTATCGACTTAAAAGTCTAAATGAAATTAAACTAGTTTTGAAATATACATCCGATATGATTTTGTCTTATTGTGATTATTTCAATTCATTAATATGAATTCATGCACAAACTAAATTACTCATTGTATTTTATGTAATATTAATTAATACATATACTATTGTCGACTGCTAATTAAGGGTGATTCAAAATAAATGAACTACGGACCCTTTTCACAAGACTGTGGTGACGCGTTTTTCATATATATATGATATATTATGACCACATTATATATATATATATATATTTTTTTTAAATGTACAATTATAACATCATTCTTTGTATCTTATTACCGTTGCATTAAATTACAAAAAAGTTGTAAAAGTTACATTAATGTTTCTAATGCAGCATCTATGGGAGACATCGTAATCTCTTCTGACTGCCGTTATCAGTCTCACTTATTTTTTTCCCTTTTATTGAAAGTCCCAATTGTTAGCAAATGAGAATGCAAAAAATATATATTTGTGGTATTTACTGATCTTCAAGTTAACCCAACTATGACAACTTCCATTGCTGTCAAACCCAGAAACATGAAAAAGATCAGTAGTTAACGTAACAAAAAAATACAATATACTTCATTCCTGCTCCACATTTTTCTCTCCACTAAATAAATTACTTTTTTTTCTCAGCTGGATTGTGTAGAGCCCTTCGAAGCTGCATCGAAACTGCAATTTGGACCTTTAACCTCTTGGCTCCCACTAAAGTCTATTCTACAGTTTCGAGAAAAAGCAAAGGAGGGTTTGGAAAAATAATCATTGGGTGAATTGTTCGGGAGTCGTTGAGCAAATAAGTTAAAGATAAATACACAGTGTTTTTTGACCTTGCATGCATTTCAACCTGTTGCTGGGGACTCCCAAAACCAAAATATGAACCTTTCATTACCCATAATAGGGGCACTTTTATTATTATGTAACCTTATTCCTTTAAAAAAAAAAAAATCTATTGACAGTTTAGTGTATAAACATATTAACAATAAAAGACACTTTCAAAAAGTAGCATTTAAAGACTTTATTCATCTTAAATGTATCCCTTCATTCAGCACAGTTAAAGAGGTCCTTCTCACAGAAGGAAATTTCTATTTGATTCCACTGTTACTCATTGTCTGAGCTTTGCACACTCCTTTGCCAGAGACATCGAAGGCAGCTCCTTTGTAAGTGGCCACACATTGGTCATCGGTGCGCAGGTCTGGCTGGACCTGCTCCCACACTTTCTTCTTTGGGTTCAGCTCCTTGTCAGGCTCACCTGGAAAAACAAAACAGACAAGCGGAGAATTTGAAAAGCTGATTAGTTTTTCTCCCAACAGCTGTAAAATGACTCAAACAAAGGCAGGTTTTGAAATCAACTCATTATCATTAATCTCCCCTTCCACAGACCAATTCGTAATGATTTTCACAATCGAGTTCAAATAATTTGTTAGAGTCGAGCCAAAATGAGAAGCTCAAAAATGTAAGAACTCAGATGAAGGCAGGTGTTTTTGCTACTACCTGCAATAAGCAGTCATAAATCAAACCAGAATGAATTCAATAGCTTGATTTGAATGCAGACGGGGAACCTGTAATTTGCATCTGTTCTACTGCTGACCTTTTCACAACCATCAGAACTGCTACGATCCAAATGAGACGAGAAATTCACGAAGCAGAGACAAGGACTAAGAAAGGTCACAGTCTGTCTCCATTACTTTTAATGGCGAGTTACAGATGCGTGCAGTAAATACAAACTAAAAAAAGGTGGTTAACTTGGAAAAAATAAATTGGAGAGCATTTTATGTTTTTTGGCTAAACGGGAAGGTGAAGGAGACACTCTTCTCTCTGTGTCCTGTGCAGATGGCCCTCCTCTGCTCTCCACATTCACACAGCTCCTGTGAATCACAAATGCTCCACTGCTCCAAATCGCCAGATCCACCATATTGTTTCACAGCATTAAAAATAAAATTTGTATTGTTTGTGGGGTTCCCTTAAGCACTGAAGAATTTGTTCTTTATTTTTAATGGGAAAATAATATTAGCTCATACACTCAAAAATATGATTCAACACTGCAACAGCAACACTGTTCAGTTTATTTAAACAAAAAGATTTTAATTTAACAATTATGTTTGGTTTTAACAACTGCATTGTGTTAAACTGACTTGAAATAGTTTTGTTTTGTTTCTACTCAAACACAAATGATTTAAAATGTGCAACTAGGAAGTGGATTTTCCCTTAAATTAGATACTTAGGGTAGTTTTACTAAGGATAGTAAATCTTGAAATAAAATGTTATTTTTGGCATTTTTATCAAGATGATAAAACTGGGAGACTTGTTAATGTTTAATGCTCTTTTATGTTTGTATTTAAAAGACCTTCTGCTATGTTAGTGTTTTTGGGGTTACTGTGGTAAGTGTAGAGCATGTGCTTAGGGACCTGCAAACATGAAGCAAGGTTGTTTTAATAATAAATAATAAAAATACTTTGGGCATGCCATGGATGTATCAAAACCATCTTATTTTATGCATAAAATGTTGGCTAATGCTTAAAGTTAAGTAAATCAAACATCTTTTTTTTATTTTAGTTTGAGTTCAACAAGCATAAAATGTATCATTTTCATTAAAACTATATTATAATTAAATTTCATCCCATTCATTTATTTTTTATAAATTGGGGCTACACATATTTATTGGATGAAAATCCTGACTTTAATTCAATTGAGTTCATCCAATTAATAATTTTTGTGAGTGTATAGTGAAACACATACAACCCCGATGCCAAACAAGGATTTTAAAAATGCAAACAGAAAATTGTGATTATATCTATGAAGAGACATTTTGAACAACTATGACCCTGAATCAAAAAAAACAGTTGCACAGGTTATTTGTAGAAAGAGCCAATAGTACAGATTTTATTTTATTCCAAAAATTATTAGGATATTAAGATATACAGTATATATACAGTAACTTAATTTATGATTAGTCATGCATTGCAAAGCACTTCGTTATTTAGATAATTTTGCACCCTCAGATTCCAGATTTTCAAATGGTTATTTCTCTTATGAAACTTATGAATAGTTTTGTAGTCCAGCGTCACAAATCCAAAAAACTTGAAAGACTTGGAATAGTGCATGGATCAAATTTATTAAAATTTGATGGTGTATTCTTGTCCACTTAGAGCTCCTGGTTACCATATGCTTGCTTCAGCATGACTATTCCATTTAAGGAGTGTGTCCCATAGAAGAAAGAAACTCAAACTGGTTTTGGAAACTGAGGGTGAGTAAATCATTGCAACACTTTGGGATTTTTGGGAGAGTCTTTCCTTTAATAAACCAGCATGATGCACTCAGATTGGCTCCACCAAGCAGATTGTAGAAGCCATTGGACTGCCGGGCAGTAATATTGTATTTCATTGCGGAACGTTTTGTGTTTAAATATATAACGTTACCTGGGAAGCCCTGGAAGGTAACCCTTTCTCCAGCCACGGCTCCACTCGGGGGATCCAGGATTTCAACCTTCTCGGGAGAACTGGCACACATGACCATGGCCTGGGATAAGACGCCTCTCATCTTAGCAGGCTTTAGGTTGCATAGAAGTACAGCCATACGATTCTGCATCTAAAGATGGAAAAAAATTAACATAACTAAATAGGTGGCACAGAAACCGAATGCAATTCTTTAAGCAGTTAAAGACAATACTATAAACTGAATAAAAACTTAAATGAGAAGTTATGCAATGGACCAAAAACATCAACGGCATACTGTATTATGAGGAACAGCTGGGCCACTTTATAATTGCTGAATTATTTGTTTTTTATAACCAAGAACTAGGGATGTAGTACAAAACAGACCCTTAACAAAACTAATAAACTGAATACATGCAATAATCAGTCAACTCATCTACTTCCAAATCCTGCACAAAATGAACTGTAGACATTCATAATTATTTCAACTTTAGAAATGCCCAAACATGCTTAAAGCAACTGTGATGTAGTCAGAACCAGAGGGGGGGAAACCCAAACATGATTAAATTAAATGAATGAAGGAAACAGATGCGTTTTATGGGTGTAATTAGAATTTCTGACGAGCTGCTAGGAATCCCCTAAACAAATCGTAAACTCTGGGTTCTGGAAAATAAAGCACAAGAGACTGAGCTGTCTGCATGGAGCAGGTTTATGGACCTGCATGAATCGTAGTAGTGCAGACGTTTTATATGAAACAGTAAAACTGAAATATCCCCCTTCTCAATATTCTGACACATAACACCTAATCAACAAGAGCTGCATTCATTTTATGGCAAACAAAGATTGCTCTCAGGTACAGTAGTGATACATATAGCCATCACGTTACTTCAGACTAATCCAAAACATTGTCTAATAGGGGTGTAAATATTAGCTCAATTACAAAGAAATGTAATTTTCTTCCTGAATGATGCAACGCATCTAGAAATCTGAGATCTGGCTATGATTCAGCTAATTTTGTAAATGATTTATGTTTCCAGACACTGGAGGGATGAATAATTACATTTTTATGTACATTTTTAAAGTGAACTATTATATTTAATATATAAACCGAGAAGGAATATTTGTAGTTTATTTGCAACTTCAAACAGCATGTTTTTTTATTATGTTATCATGTTTTTAATGTGTTTTATTGTGTCGATTGACTGTATTTATTTATTTAGTTATTTTGTAGCCTACTCAAAATAATTCAACTATAGTTAGATTGAAATTAATTGGAATGCACAAGGAAAAAAACATTTATTCTGAATAAATCAACATGCTATAGCTAGTTTAAAAGATATACAATTATTACATTTTATAAATTATTCAGATCTGAAAATTAAAAATTCATGGATTATAGAATGCACTGTAAGATTATAATAAATCTAATTAAAGCAATTGCATTTTAATAATGTAATTGTACTAATTAATTGTAAATTATTTTAATGTATTTGAAAACGCAATAATATAATGTAATTCTAATCATTTTTTTAGGTGCTTTATACTTCACTGAATATATTTGATTAAATTGTATGAATTAAAAAAAAATAATAATAATAAATAATAGTTGTTATTTCTATAGTAAATGTTTATAGTGCTTTGCAGGACCTAAATAAATGCTTTAAATTATTTGTTGCATTTCAGTGATAAGTGAAAAAATTGGATGGGTTAGATGGTCAGTACCTGCTCCAGAGGGATGTGTTTGACCAGGCCACTGACAACAGTGCGTGGAGCCGCTTCACCAACATCCACTTGCTCGACGTAGAGAGAGTCGGCATCAGGGTGCTTTTCGGCACTGATGATGCGGCCCACTCGCAAATCCAATCGAGACACGTCTACTTTGGCCTCTTCCTGAGGAGGCGCTGCCGGCTTCTTCTCCTTCTTCTCTCCTGAACCAAAAGTGTATTACAGATCATCAGATGATGTCTTATTTGTGTGTTTGTAACTTTAACAACTACATCCATCACCCAACACACCGTAAATATCAGTAAAGCACAATCAGTGTTTGTAGAGCTGTTAGAGACATTGCACCAACCTCGACACACAAGTCAATCTGGGGTTTTATTAAGGTACATGTCCATCCTGAGGAAATGTGTCTTTGGTTTGTGAGGTGTTTTTAATGCAACTCTTTGAATGATATTTTTAGCTTCTGCGTATTGTTCCCTAGGGAGCTGTTGAGACACTTTGAAAAGTCTACAACTGGAAATTCTGTTGGCTTTTCATCTGTGTTCTGTTCCCAAGACTATTCCCAAGACAATTGTGCCAACAATGGCTTCAGTATGGTGTTTGTTTCTAATCGCTCTAGTCATTTGAGTATAGTACAACTTTACCACTGTTTCCGGACTAGGGGGAAACCGTTTTGGAACACCACTTCAGGTCTTAAAAATGAAAACCTCTCTGTAGTCTATACAAGCATTAACACAATGATTTCCAGGCGGAGGAAATCAAAGCACTACAGGTCAAAAGTCTAGGGTCAGTACAGAAATAATACTTTTTTTCAGCAAGGATGCATTTAAATGAGAAATTTTTTAAACATCTGACTTCAAACATGAATGTAGTGTAGTTGATAAAATCAGTTTAGTTTAAGAAGGTCAAACATATGAGGACAAAATGACCATTTTTCATGCCAAGGTGATTGTTTTTTTTGTCAAACATACCAATTTTTGACTTGAAAAAGTCAAAGGGTACCAAACTGCACTTTATGTGGAAAGCAGCAGGTCTATTTTCTTTCTTAATCATTCATTTTTACGCACCAGTAAAGTTGTCAATAGCTGTTAAACATGCTTTGTATTTCTAATTTTTAATGAGGAAAAATGAGTGTAGGAGACAACCCTTCACTTTGAAGCATGCAGTGCATGCAGACTACGTGTCTAAGTGGTTTAATAATCACACATGGCTCCTGCCAATTCAAAAGTGATATTGATTAATCACGCAGGCCTAAGTTAAAAAAAAAATGTTGGTAGAAAAAGTGCCAAGAGTCCTCAAAAACCTTCTAAATGTGAGAAATCAAGCGGTTCTGCCAAGAATAGATATGCATGAACTACAGGTGATACATCCACACTGAAACATAGCATAGCATACATCAACAAGAAAAGAAAAGAGACCTATTTGAATAGATGAAGTGCCTCTATATTGTGAGTTATAAAAAGTTCATATTTTGGTTTTGGCAGTCCCCAACATTTTCTTATAATATGCATTTATTTTCACTCTATTTGCTCAACAACTCCCAGACGATTGGCTCAATGAATTTATTTTTCCAAACCCCTCCTTTGGGTGATGGTGATCTTGGGTTATTTGTAAATTGGTTTCATTTTCATTTCATCATGCCTGTAAGGCGCAGTGTTTGTGAGCTCAGTGCTGATTTGTGTTTGACATGAACATAAAACGGCATGGGATTCCTTTAAAAGCGACTTGTTTCAATGATTCAGACTTAAAATGCACTATAACTTAATAGACGGTGCCCTTTCAGATTTCAAACTTTAAAGGATGTTCTAATTCACTTAGAGCTATATTACACACAGCATGAAAGGTCATTTTCAAAAATCCATAATAGGTACACTTTAACATCTGGCCCAAAGAAAACACACAAGTTAACTTGTTTTTCCTCAGCCTATAAATGCACAAAAACAATCGGAGATCTGTACTTAGATACGAACAGAGTGTTCCCAAGTTGAAGGGATTTAAGTAATTGGAAACGAAAATCATTTTCATAATAAATAACCATGAAAAGAAAATTGAAGCCATTTCAAATGCTCTATCTGTAGGGCAGGAATACTTAGAAACATAAAACCCAGAAGACATCAGTGAGGTCTTCAAATCTGGTTTGCTTTCAGATCTGGTTGTAACCCAAACAAGTCTGACCTGCATCCACAGCTTACAATCACTCATGTCCTCTTCTCAAACTCTAGCAAGCTTCAAATGTGTTCATTTTGCTGCATTGTTTATGAGAGCGGGACTATGCATTTGTATCAGAAGTGAAAATCAATCGCATATTCCCAAAAATTCCCCTAGACATGATGGACCAGCCTAGCCTTACTTTACGGCCTTATATTATTGACACTTTTTTCTTCTAATTGCAGTTTGCAGCATAATTAGATATAAAAGTTTTACATGCAGCTTAATTTCATTCAGTGGGAGTAGATTTTGATTCTGACAGCTGTCAAGGTTGTGCAAGTATGCTTACCCTTTTTCTCGGCTTTCATCTTCTTGTTGTCATCGTTGTTTTTTGCTGTTGGGGTTTTTGTGGCTGGGGCAGGAACAGAAGGGGCTGCCGGGGCAGGTGGTGCTGAGGCTGTGGGTTTAGAGACACGCTGGATGCTGGGCTCTGCCGAAGGCACGGTCACATCTATCACTGCAAAGAACAAGCCAAATGATTTTAAATCTTTATTACTAGAAAACGTTTGTAAAACTGTCTTTGGGAAAGCCAAATGCTCAACACAAAGTGAAGATTTGAAGATGCATTTAATTTGGACTGTAGAAGTTCGGACAGTAGGTTTTCAAGTAGCATCTTAAAATTGTTTTGTCATTTTTTTAAAAACATTAGCAAGAACACAGTATTGTGTGTTTTTATTATACCTCCTCTATTCTTTTCCATTTCCAGAAGTTGTTTCTTCATTTCCTCAATGTCCTTCTTGAGCTTGGCGTTCTCCAACATCAGTTTCTTTTCCTCTTTCACTGTGGCCTGCACAACTACACCAAACATTACATTCATTAGAACAAGACAAACACACATTGTCTCAGAACTTAACTCAACTATCTACTGTGAATCCTGTGCCATTTTATATATTTTTTATATTTAAATTACAATATTAAAATATACACCACTGTTCAAACGTTTATGTGTTAAAAAAGTCTCTTATGCTCACCAAGGCTGCTTTTTTTTTATCAAAAATGTTGTAAACTGTACTTTTGTGAAAAATTACTATGATTTAAAATAAAGCTAAATTTTTAGCATCATTACTCCAGTCTTCAGTGTCACATGATCCTTCAGAAATCATTGTAAAATGCTGATTTGCTGCTTAAAACAAATATATAAAATATGGATTTTTTTTCCATGACCCTTTGATGAACGTAAGGTCCCAAAAAAAATTTTGTTTAAAATTTATTTAAATAAAATTTATTTAAAATACAAATAGAACATTTTAAATCTCTTAACCGTCACTTTTGATGAATTTAAATGCACCCTTGCTGCATAAAAGAATTTATGTCTTTCAAAAAAAGAAATTAATGACCCCACACTTTTGACATCTTTAAATATCTATAAATAACAAATACATAATATTTTTTTCTTTCCTAATATTGTTTTGGTTCAAATGATATAAATGTTTAAAACATCTATGAATGCAAATATTACCATTCTAAGCATTTGCACTCTGAAGTAAAGATTCCTCTTTCTACTTTTCATTCTCTCAGACATGCTTATTGGTCATTGACCCATGATCAGCACACATGCACGCCTCATGCATCCACTTACTGGCTTTCTCCTTCAGCAGCTGGACCTGCTGCTTGAGGTATTCGATGATCTGGTCAGCCTCCGCGGCCTTCTGTTCCAGTCTCAAGAGTGAGGGTGTGTGGCCTGACATCTTGAACAGGGATCGTACCAGGAACCTGAAAAACAAGCCAAAGGAAAAGATCAAACGAGGTAGGAACTCTTAGTCACTCATAAACATGTACAAAAAAAAAAAAAAGAGGATCCACAGAGACATCCTATCCGTGTTTGGGAACATGCGGCACTTGAGAGCATGACCTCTTTAAATTAGATCTTTTCAGATCTTTGGCGCACGTAAACATGAGGTGTTTTGGCAAACTTTACACGGTGCTTTAATTTGTAATTTATACCAATACGTGGCCAAGTTTCTGTCCTAATCCCTTTCCATGAAGGAGAATTATAATGAAACATCTGACACCAGCCAGATGCTCAACAATAGATCGGCTAGATGCCAAACAACATGTGAAACCTCATCAAAGCGCACATTCTCCATCGTAAACCCTGCTTTGGGTTCGCACTTCAGTACCGTTTGAATCGCCTCACCACGTCCAGGTCAACTGCAATATAAGAAAGCGGATGGAGTCAAACCATATGGCATCGAAATGTGTGTGTTCTCATGTCCGTAAAGAGACAAATATTGGATAATTGCATCACTGTCCTCTCAGCTCTGTGTTTTGATTGAGGAATCCTCTTTAGCCCCAGGACGGATCAAACAACGATTCCCATTCAGTTGAAAGACAGCTGGTAAAGGAACATGGACACGTTACACATTTGGCTTGGACTCATCCACTGCAAAAGGACTAAGGGAATTTTTACAAGGCGTAGGAAAAGAGAAGAACACATCATAACACATAGTGCAGGGTGGTGCTGGAAAACAACAGCTGGCTGGGGATGAAAACAAAGAGTTCACATGAGGAAATTAGAAACACAAAAAAGCTGGAGTTGATAATATCGTGGATCAAAGTCTCTTGTTTTTGAAGTTCTTGAACTGCTTTAAATGGGCCTGTGGTGGAAGAATTTATGAGCACCATGACAGGACTGTTTTCATTTGCATAACCCCTGAAAACGAGTCCCGGAGCCCAAACACTTCCCAAAAAAATTCCCCAAAAGCTCAGTTGTCACCCTTTATTCCCATAATGCAGTTCAGCGGTGGTCATCGACTACATATGACAGCTTATAAACATAAACGCTAACCACGCAACAGATATAAAATGTATGAAACGCAAAAAAAACAACGGCGCCTGTGAAGGAAACCTTGAAAATGTTCACATTAAAGGTCAACTGACACCATGAATGTAACACATTCTGGAGCAGCTGTCACTGTCATGCAACTCTAAATGGTGAGGATATAATGACCGCACATTAGTCAGCGCTTCTATTGGCCACCATCAGTCAAATCACATTAAACTTTATTCTCTTCTATTCATCTTCAAGAAATTCTAAAGGATCATAAATACTTTCCAATACTTGTTTTATGTAACCTAATGTCCCTCAAATAACTGCATAGGAACCCAAAAGTAAAGCACCTGGCATGTTCTATATTCCAAGTGTGTGATAATAATTTATTTGCTCATTATTAAACAAATGTATGATTTAGAATTTTATTTTAGTTAATAAAATTAAGGTCTGTAAACAAACATATGCCAATTTTAAGTTGACAGAACTGGAGAAATGATTATTGCATTACCACATAACATATTATTGTTTACAACACCATTTCATGCATTAAGTGACTACACTAGTTCATGATTTGTAAAGGTTATGTCTTACATGAATCGACTCATATTAATCAAGATTAATATATATGTAGTGGGCCTAAGCAAACATAGTATAATTATGCAATTTGATAAGAATAGTGCATGGTGGCATTTTTATCTGTTGACTTGTAAAGAACAAGTGTATGAACCTGCTTGACACACCTCATTCTGCATAAGTGAAAGTAAAATAAAGACAGAAAGCAATCTTTTAAAGGATTACTCCATTCAAAGTACATTGTCCATATGTTTAGATGTCAATATCAATATATTAATAATCTCTTATGTATTTTTTTCTCATAAATGTTCAAATAAATTCACCTTTTAAGCATTTAAAACAAACTGTCTACACAAGGATGGTAATGTAACCATACTATTCCATGTTTTCAGTAGTGATATTCATACAGAAGGTTCATGATGGCATTAACTTCTTTATATAGACACAGTAACTGTCACTTCACATGTCAATCTTCATAGCACACCTGTCCTTTTACAGCTGGACTTTAACTGTTACATCCCTAACTCATTACATAGACTAATAGACAATACTCATGAATTAAAACGTCAACACGAGCTCTACTACTCACATAAAACTGCAACCGTACTTTTATCTCCTACAGAGCCACACGCTGCACTCGTCTCTCTCCCCGTCGTCGTGAGATGATGACGCCACGGTCACGCGACGTTCAGCTGTTCGCTGGCGCGGAATAAACACGTAATCGCGCGCTTCTGCTGTTTACAGCCGGAAGACTAAACTGAGCTCTCAAAATTGCAAATATATATCAGTGATATTATCAATGGACACGTGAATCAAATGGAGCAGTCTTTCATTACAGATAAACGGGTACGTCGCTGAATTTATTTTGCGTTTGTAAAGCACGAACGGTAGAAATCCATGTGTCTACAGTATATTAAATATTGTAAATATTATCGGTATAACTACTTTATTTTGTAACCATGTCAGGCAAGATACCGAGTTACGCTGCAAGATAAAATATGCACGTTTTAGTGTTATACTTAAACTACAATATTAACATACACGACACACATAATGAATAATTACCTCTATTTTACTGTCATAACATTATTTGTGCTTTTATCTTATATTTAATGTATAGTATCCATCATTTAATGTACAAATAATGTTTAAATTATACAACAACATATTCTGTACAATTATATATTCTGAGTGCTATATAGTTCCCCTTGTCAGTGTGTTTGTTGAGCATCAGGCGAGTCATGCAGCCCCTCAGAGATGCGGAGCTGGGGGCCTCCACCTTCTTCGCCTCTCCTCTTCCTCATGATGTGTGTGGCAGCAATGGGCTTCCTCTCACCCCCAACTCCATCAAGATCCTGGGGCGCTTTCAGATCCTCAAGACCATCACCCATCCCAGACTGTGCCAATATGTGGACATCACCAGAGGGAAGCATGGTATATGATGGCTTTAACCCTTTATTGTAATGTATTTCTCTCTAAATGATGGGCAAACCACCAGATGCCCATGCAAGATAAAGCCTAGTCAAGTCTAGATGCCTTTATTTTGCTTCATACAGTACAGACTGTACAGTTTCACAGAATTAAACAAGTATGAATTAATCCAAAATAATGATGGAAACTACAATAATGGAACAAATGAATGTTTCAAAACAACAATCTCATGCTGTCTCTTGGCTATCTACAGTAGTCAGTGTTTAATTGTAAGCCCTTTTCAGAAATACTTATATTAATAATTAATCTTGAACCTTTAATAAACAATCTTGAAACCTTTATAAAGGCAACTTTTATTGAATTTGATTTGAATCGATAATGCGGTTTCTAGCTAAAATTGAATTCGTTTCATAATTGATGAACATTGACACTTATTTTTCTATTGATTTCTGTGAAGCTGCTTTGAAACAAGTCATTCAGTCATTACAGCTAGTCAGATTTGGAGTTTTTAGTACAATATTCTCACAGCTTTGTTGGATACTTTAACATCAAAAGAAGTGCACACGTCACCTTTACATCATCATTGCACTTTGTTTTCGAAGTCGTTAAGTTGAAATGTGTGCTTTCTTCTTTTCTTTCAAATACTTTACCAAATCTGTTTTTGTTTTTTGGTGCTCTTCAGGGTTTTATTGTCTTTTATCTAAGTGATTTTTATCTTTGCGGTTTAATGACATTATTCGTGTGCAGATTCTGCCTGTGAGATTTTTTCTTTTTCTCTTTGCTTTGTGCTTTGTAACTGTTAGCTCAGTATTTATCACGCACAATACTGTATAATGTACGCGTCTTCTATAAAGAAAGCCCTCTGAGATCCATGCATGTGTATGCAAACACATGTGTTTAAAGTCCTTGTGACATTTATGCAGATTTATTAGCATTATAACTTTCTTTCATGTCTGAGAAATGACCTTAAATGCAGGTCATCATCTCGCTGGAGGGAGGATTCATTTCTGAGGATAATGACTGGGTTATTAAAGGCAATTTTTAAAATGCCCCTCTTAAGTTTTTTCTTCACTATGTGATTCAACTGGGAAAAGTATGAATGTTGTACATTTCGGAGTAAGTGCTTTTGCAAAACAATAGCTTTTTTTGTTAAAGCAACTTTTGTTCCTTGATGTTTCTCAGTTGAATGCAGAACAACACAAATCAAATACAGTAAATAAATCACAGATAAATTTGTGCTAAATATTCAGCAAGGAGTGGTGCTTGCAACAACAGCATTTGGGGTTAGATTCCCATGAACTTTTCCTTTCTTTGCAGAACGCCTGGTTATTGTAGCTGAGCACTATGAAAAAAGCTTGAAGGACCTTTTGAAGCAGGGGAAACCGGTCAGGTAATGCATGCATATGGAATATATACTGTAACTGATTGCATATGGTTTTTTTGACATGATGTTGCTGCAAGTGAGGGATTCTTCAAAGAAAAACCGTGTTTATTTAAAATAGTAATAACCCACTTTTGGTCAATTTAAGCCAACGGCAATAAATAAAAGCATCAGTTTATTTAAATGACATGAAAATATTGATTCTAACTTTGATAAAACATGCTACCTAGGCAGTATTTCTGAAAGGTGTATTTGATTATACTCCGTGACTATCATTTTTAATCTGTTCTACATCGTCAGGTCAGCAGACTTTAATATTTATGGCAGTGCTATTTTTGTTATTGCTCTGAGATGCATTAGTGGTTTGTATCTTCTCATGTGGAAGCCATCGACACCGATGTCAAATTCTTCGTGTTGTCAGTTTTTTAAAGCTTTTCTTTTTTGAAAGCATTTGATCGTTGTGTGTGTTATCTTTGGCCTTCATTATTATGGCAATATGCTGTATTAATATTGACACAATTGGGATCAGAGTGTAAGAAAACGATCAACGTTAATAGCAGTTGTAAATTGTAGACAGAGATGGTATTTTACTGAGTGAATGTTTCTAAAAATTGCTTGAAAACAATCTATTGAAACCAGTAAAGCTTTAATTTTTTAGGCAATATATTTAGCATTGAGTCACCGTTTCCAATCAGACCATGTCCCGTCTAGCAATATTTTCACCACCCCAATTACTTATGCAGATTTTTCCAAAGAAACATGTTTTTCAAACCTGTCTACAAGTTTCTAGACTTACTCAGAATGTGCTGTTTATAATCTTTGATTGATATGAAAAGTACACGAGGAACACTTTATTCAACACCCTGGTTAAAATCATTTCTTAAATGTAATCATCCTTATTTTTAAATTCTGTATTTCTGTTCCAGGGTAAAGCATTGATTTGATTCTAAATCTTCGAAAAAGCACTCAAGTTACAAATTCACCAAAACCATTCCACTTTTGTTTATTAAGTGAACTCTTATACCCATCAGGGATTTGAGGTCAGACTCACCCAGCAGCCTGAGTTTGTACAGACTGTTTGTCCTTTGTGTCTTCAATTAGAAGCAGCCGAATGCAGTGTCTTATACTTTTAGCTCTTTTCTTCCATCCAGTATTATGTTATTATGCACAGAAATACGTATCTGTCTGAATTCCTAGCTATAACGGACTGATTTTGACAGTGACTGAACAGCTTAGACTGCATATTTATGCTGCTCTTGTTCTGCCATCTACTGTCTAAATCACACAGTTTATTTATGAATCAATGGCACTTAAATCGTCGTGTCCTTATGGATAGGGAGCTGGACTTGTAACCCAAAGGTTGTGTAATATTAATTATATTGTAATATTATTTAATAAGTTTAATTTTTCAAGATTTTAAGATGTCCTTGTCTCTCTTAGTCCAGAGAAGGTGCTACAAGTTGCATATGAAGTACTGGAAGGTTTGGAGTTCATGAATAAACATGGCATGGTGCATCGTGCCTTGTCTCCCAGCAATGTTCTCTTGGACCGCCAGGTGTGTATCGAGAACTCACAGATAAGTTGCATGATGTAAAAAAAAAGAGTTTAGTTTAATTTAATTTAATTATTACAATTTGTAGTTTTTGACAAATCTTAAGTTGTATTTTAATTAAAAAAAAAAAAAATCAATGGGGGGGGGGGTATAATAATTAATAAATAATAATTTTTTTGGGGGGGTTGACAAATTCCTTAGTTGTATTTTAATAAAAAAAAAAAAAAAATGTAAAACTGCAATTTTTGGGGGGGTTGACAAATTCCTTAAGGTTAGGTTAAGTTAAGTTAATTTAAGTAAAGTTAGGTTTTATTTTGTTTAAACTTGTAGTTTTTGACAAATTCCTTAAGTTGTGTTTTAATAAAATTAATGTAAATTAAATTTACATTAAAAAATTAATGTAAAATTGCAATTTTTGTGGGGTTGTCAAATTCCTTAAGGTTAAGCTAAGTTAAGTTAAGTTAAGTTAAGTTTTTTTTTTGTTTAAACTTGTAGTTTTTGACAAATTCCTTAAGTTGTATTTTAATAAAAAAAAATAATTAATGTAAAATTGCAATTTTTGTGGGGTTGACAAATTCCTTAAGGTTAGGTTAGGTTAGGTTAAGTTAAGTTTTCTTTCATTTAAACTTGTAGTTTTTGACAAATTTCTTAAGGTTAGGTAAAATTAAGTTATGTTAAGTTTTTTTTTGTTTAAACTTGTAGTTTTTGATACATTCCTTAAGTTGTATTTTAATTTAAAAAAAATGTAATGTAAAATTGCAATTTTTGGGGGGCTGACAAATTCTATAAGTTGTATTTTAATTGAATTTCACTTAGATATAAACCTGTTGTTATTTTTGCGCAAACATTTAATAACATTTCATAACTTTATTATAAAAGCTTAGTAAATACCCTGTGAATTCTTCCAAACTGTATGTCACTGATAGCATTTGTTAAGTTTATTTAATACAGTAAGCACATCAAGATTGTCAGAATGATATTAGGACCGATGTCTTACTGTGACATGCTTTCAGCTCACTGTTGGAATAAAATGTTCTTTTAAAAATCAACAGGGTAAAGTGAAGCTGGCCAAATTCGGCCTGTATCATATGACCGACCACGGAGCAGATGTTGACTTTCCTATTGGGTACGTCATTCAGCTTTAATGTTTTCCATTTGTTTCCTGATCTAACATATTCCTTAAAATGAAACTCACGTGCTTTGGAGTCTATATAAGGGTACAGATAACATCTCTGCATCATTATTGTGGAGCAGAAAGTCAGGGCGAGCTTTAAATCTTGTGCGCCTTCTTTTTAAGATGCATCGTGGCTCCAAATCGAAGCGCCAGCCTTTCATGGAAAAAAAGATCAATGGGTCACGCTGTGCTCTCATAATAAAGAAAGATGAACTAGCATTAGAAGTGCATCATTGTGGCCCATCTTTGTTTTGATCAAAAGCAGATCCTGGATATCAAAGCAGCTTCCTTATGCGGTATTATAAATAACATAGCTGAGTGGCACAACTAGGAGCCATCATGTTCTCAGAGGCCCGTCTTATAATATCCGGTTGTGATTTGGTTTTTTTGGGACACATCTTTTGTAATCTGTCATCACAAGGACCACGTCTGCACTCTGCGAGACCTTTCCAACGCCCGTGTCTTCTGTTTCTCTGTGTTTCTGTAGATATCCATCTTACCTGCCTCCAGAGGTTATTGCTCAAGGCTGTTTTAATTCCAGCGACCCCTCGATCATTGAGGCCCCTCTTCCTTCAGGACCCAAAACAGACGTTTGGTCTCTCGGGGTGCTTCTGTTTGAACTTTGTGTGGTACGCTCTCATTGAGTTTTCATTGATTTAGCTCAACAAGGACTGTACTGAATTTTACATGAATGCTAATTATTTATTTTCCAATATATAAATAATTTATAATGTTACTGTACATATATTGCAGGCTTAAACTAAATCATGTCCACAAGGTTTTACTTACAGGTTACATTTTATGCATATTTATCAATCAAAGACAGTAAAGTTTACAAAATGCGATGAAGATGATTTGCTTGAAGAAACACATTTGCTTGAAATACGCAGAATTTTTTTAGCTCGAAATGTGCTGAATTACTGAACCTTTATTAAAAATAATATATGAAATAGTAAACTCAGTCTAATTATGAACATTAAATAAACTACATAACATCAAATATTGTTTTTTTTTAATTCATTAATTTTTTTTATTCAGTTTTTCAGTGTTTTTTGTTTAATTTTAGTTTACATTTAAAATTAATTTTATTTCTTTTTCCTTTTTTTAATGATTTCGGTTGAATTTTAGATAATTTATTTTTGACAGTTTAGGTGGTTATTTTAAATGAAAACTTTTTTAATAACACTAATAACATATATATATATATATATATATATATATATATTTATTTATTTATTTATTTATATTTTTATAACATTTTTATAAAAAAATTTTAAGCTAGTATTTTTATAATTTATATAAATAGTTAAATGAAAAATAAAAGTTGGCTTGACACAAACTACTCTCTTTTTAAAAAGAGTAATACAAGGTAAAATCAGGCACAGTACATTATGGGTTATATATTGCACGTTTGGCAAATAAAGTAGAACAAATGGCTTAGAATAGTTGCATACTGCAAAAATATTTAGATTTTTAACCGTCACAAGAATGATTTTAACATTAACCATTTGATGCCATGTGACTTGTGTTGTCCAATAGGGAAGGCAGATACTACAGAGCATTGATATTAGTGAGAGAATGAAGTTCATCATCACCTTAGGCAAGTTCATGCTTATGTGACACTGTTTATCTATACACACCATATTATTATGTCTCTTTTCTGTTGTACTGCCTTATTGTGGAATGCCTTACTGTCTCTATAGGATGCATGGACGACATAATCACTGTTCTTGCTGAGGAACACGGGTGCTTAGATACAGTTAAGGTAAGTTTGCTCATCTTAATGGACAGCCTTTCATCTTTGTACTTTACATTCCTTGCACAGATATTTGATTATGTTTTCTTTTTTTGTAAACCTTTTACCGCCGGACAGAAAAATACACACCAGTTTTCATGGTAGAAAATGCTTTATCTCAGTGGTTTCATCTCAAAGGAATTTTACTTTAAAAGGTTTACTTCGAAACCTCTCAGATAAACTCTTTTTAGCTTGACACTGAAGGCTCACTGATCGTATGTCTAATGTTTTCCAAATGTCCTCATAAAACTTCACTTTTCAGTGGAGTTTATGGCATGAATGACAGATACTGTAGTGCTGATTTATCAGCGTTTGGCTGGGTTTGATGCTTTGCTAATATTCTTGTCTCCGTCTTTTTCCCAGGAGCTGCCTGAAAATGTGCAGGCTTTATTGAGGAAATGCCTGACGTTTCTCCCTTCAAAAAGGTTGCCTGCAATATTTAGCCCTATATCAATTTTTTATGGGGAAAAAAACTCTCTCATCATTCAAAACTCTTCATTCAGTCAGAATGGACAGTTTGGCATTATGACACTATGCCATACGATATACGTATTTTACCAATAATTGTATTATTTAAATTCTTTGCAGAAATGGGTCATATAGTTATGAAATTTTTCATTTTCATTCATATTGCATCTCAATGTTTGTTTTTTTAAACAGCCATTTATTACCACTTCATGGTTTAGATATGTAGCAGAGATACTATTATGGTTTTTTTAAACTAATATTTTTTTTGCTTTAATTTTTTCAGTTCAGTTAAGTATGTTTTATTATTATTTTTTTCTATTTAAGGGCAACTCAGTCAGATTTGTAATCAATCCTATGTGTTTTTATTACTATTTAGGTTTAATTTATGTGAGTTGTAGTTACATTTTTAACTTCAATTTATTTTTATTTTTAACACTTAACTAGAACAAGTGTTCAGAATCAATTTAAACTAAACTAATCAGGTTAAGCTAATAATAATAATTAGTAATGCATACAGTATAAAAGCAAACAGAGAGGATAAAACCTATGCTTACTTAATAATGATTTAATGTCTAAATGTTCTTGTCTTTCAGACCCACCCCGACTGAACTTCTGGGAGACTCTGTGTTCGAGAGCATTTCCAGTCAGTACACACCCTACCAGAGCCCTGTGCGTCTGTTTGCTGCATCCCCACGCTGTGCTCATTTACAGCTTCCAGAGGACATCCGTGAACTCTGTAAAGGTTCGGGTGCCCAGATCGCACATTTCGGAAGAGGTTTTAATGAGTATAAAAAAGCAAATTCTAAAAAAAGCTCTAATGAGTTTACTACTGTGTTGTGCAGATGATGGAGAGAACTACCTGGCAGAGAGAGCCATAGATGAAGTGTATCATCTGTGGTGTTTGGCAGGAGGAGACTTGGAGAAAGAGCTGACCAATCAAGAGATCATCCTGTCAAAACCTCCCATCTGCACCCTTCCCAAGTACTTATATCCCCACATATCAGCTTCATGTAGATTATTACTTTGCTCAAATGTGTTTGCTCTCCAGGTTCATTTTGGAGGATGGCGAGTCTTTTGGTCAAGGCCGTGACAGAAGTTTTCTCCTTGATGACACAACTGTGACTCTTTCTCTTAATCAGCTAAAAAATGTAAGGGTGTTTGCTCATATAGGCCATCAAAATGAAATTGTAAAAACAAAAATATCAAAAATTATATATGATGTGTATATATATATATATATATATATATACAGTATATATATATAAAAAGGATATGTCACACAGACACACTTATTTATGTCTTAAATAAAATCTTTCAGAAAAGTTTATTTGATCAGTTGTATTATATTTGTAATTTTGTATTGTTCATTTATGATTAGCTTAAATATTTAGATGTACAATTAAGATTTGTGTCCATATTGAATATTGTAGAAAATCATTATTATTTTTTTTTTTCATTTTTTTTTTTTTTAGATGTGTAATTATGATTTAAGTTTATATTAAATGTTGTGGACAATGTTTTTTTTATTGCACATTTTTATTGCGACTATCTTTGAAATTAAATATTGTATTATATATATTTTTAGGGTGCATGTATGATTATCTTCAACACTATATAATATATAATAAAGATATATAATATATGTAATAACAGATATATAATAAAGATTTGGGGCTGTATTGAATACATTTTTTTATTTATAAAATATGATATTCAAAAACTGACATATTTCCATATTTCTAAATATGTATCACAAAAGGTTACTTATATGTAATATTTTTATATTATGTATTACATGTTATACACACACACATATGTTTTATATATATATATATGTACATATTACATTTTATATTAATATGTTCAAATTTAAGAATTAATAAAAAAACAAATAGCTGTGAAGAGTTTTAAAGATAAATCTGCACAGTTTTTTAACAGTTGACGTATTAAAACACGGCTAATATCTCATTCCAGAGGCTGAAGGACGTCGCAGGAGAGACGTATTATCCGTTACTGGAAGATGAGTAAGAAATCATCTCTTATTCATTAAGTCTCATTTAGTGTTCAGTATTCTGGTCTGTTTGGCAGCAGTCAGTGTCTGTCTGATGCTGTAGAAATGTCCCGTGTGTCCCGCAGGCAATCTAGCCTGCCTCAGTCTAACAGCAGTAATGAACTGTCTGCCACCGTCACACTGCCCCTCATTATCCGGGAGAGAGACACCGAGTACCAGCTCACCCGCATTGTCCTCTTCGACAGACTGCTGAAGGTCCTTCACACACACACACACTTTCTGAAAATGACCACATAAAAATAGCTGATGAAATCACCTCATGATGGATGTCAACCCACAGAAAAAATGGCTCATAAAGACTCTAAATGATGTGCTGAGTTTTTGCCTAAAAATCTCAAAAGTTGTTTTTGAGGTTTTAGGATTGAACTTCTTGACCACGACAAGTCATTAATATTGATTTATCAGGCCTTTTGAAGCACTTTTTTTGTTGATGGATCTCTTGATGTTGAGCAATAATTCATAGTATATCAGTTTAACAGACTTCATCAGCTCATAAAACCAGTTTTAACAAACTGCTATTATTGTAAATAATTCCATAAATCTGTTTCGCATTAATTTTTAGGCGTACCCCTACAAGAAGAACCAGATCTGGAAGGAGGCAAGGGTTGATATTCCTCCTCTTCTGAGGGGTCTGGCCTGGGCGGCTTTATTAGGAGTTGAGGTACACACAAATACTGCATATATATACGCCAGGGAATATATAGTAATTATTCAGCAATAGATGTTTTATGACCTTTTTTATAGGAAACCGTGGGCTGATTTGGCAGCTAAAAAGCTTGCCTGGCGTTTTCTGGTCATTAATGCACTATTGATGCGTGCAGTGTGCAATCAATCAAATTTTGACAAATTCAATGGACTTTTCACTTTATAGCAATGCAGTTATTCTGTTTTAATATTAAACATGCTTTTTTAGTGCAGCACTCCCTCATTCAAATCAATATACGCCCGCAGGGGGATATTCAATCCAAATACGACAGCATCGATAAGGACACGCCCATCCCCACTGATAGACAGGTGAGATCGTTTTCCTTGTGTTTAATAGTCTTCACACTGATTGGGGTTATTGAAAAGCTGAATAATTCATAGGCCTGTTGAATAATTCACTTTGTTTGTGAAGTGCCTGTCTTCACCTTTAAGCCTTGTTAAGATTTGTCTAGCCACTGCTGAATATTTCAAACGATCAGCGCTGACGGAGACACGTCGCCCAGCTAGCCACTCGTTTCAAGGCTGCAGATTTTATGCATTAGAAACTTCGTTATCGTTTGTCACGCAGATTGAAGTGGACATCCCTCGCTGTCACCAGTACGACGAGCTGCTGTCGTCTCCTCAGGGTCACGTCAAGTTTCGGCGGGTGCTTAAGGCTTGGGTGGTGTCTCATCCTGATCTGGTGTACTGGCAAGGTGATGGAGGGATGCTTGGGTGGGGTTATGCACACGGTTCTGCTTTCTGCCACTAGATGGCGTTAGAGACTCAGACAGTCTTTCTGTTGTGCGTTCACTGTTTGATAAAGATGAAATGAAATCTCGCTTGTGATTTATTAATGTCCGTGTGTTTTAAGAAACCTGTCAAGAATACATCTGGGTCATGCTTTACCCCAAAGTATTAGGGAAATATATTTTTAGAAAGATTAGATTAGGAATATCAAGATGTATTTTATATCATAACAAATGCACATTTTCCACCAAAAGTATATTGTAATGCTATGTAATTGTTCTCAGTGCTGATACTCATTATATTCTCATTATTTTAATACATTCAAGATGATTCATTTCAAACACAAATCAGCAGTTTGTAAAGAAACCGGATAGTAAATAAGAAAGTAAATAAATAAATGTAGGCACAATAATTTACAGATTAAATAATAACCTGATTTATTTTGCTTAAATAAAATCAGTTGTATTTTCAAACTCATATTCTTCCCAGAAATTGTATTTTATTCTCAATAACAATTTTCAGTACACTATTTGTTTTAATCATCACAGACTATGCAACAAATATTATCAGGATGTATGGATAGAACTGAAATGCTGTTGCTGTCTTTCTCCCTTAATGTTATGGAAATCATGTCACCATGCAAAAAAAAAGATCTTTTTTTATTAAGGGTGAAATATGATATGTGTTGATGTGATGTTTTTGCTGTAGGCTTGGATTCACTTTGCGCACCTTTCCTCTATCTAAATTTCAACAACGAAGGTAAGGTTTCTGGCCAATTTGTTCTGCCTTTATTTATATATTTTAGACATTCTTCCTGATATTAGTGCCTCTAGCTGAACTAACTCAGTCTTGTTATTATTTTTCCCCTCAGCTCTTGCATATGCATGCATGTCGGCCTTCATACCCAAATATCTGTACAATTTCTTCCTGAAAGACAACTCGCATGTGATACAAGGTAAGGAGACCTGTTTGTTCCTCCATAACGAACAATACTACCGTATTAGATCGAGAATGTGCATAAAAGTAACCACATTTAATCAATTTACAGCATGCCCAATTTGTGTGGCAGTTTGCATTGCTGCTGTTTCTTAAGTGTTTATGGCTGCTGCACTGCAGTGATTACAGCCATAAACACTACCAGGATTTCTGTAGCTTGACATTTGGACATGTTTGTTGTGCGTTTGCTAGCTCAGCTGTCAGCACTTCAGGAGCAGAATTTCTTTGTTTGTTCCTTTCTGACTGAGCTTTGCGCAAAGTGTTTGTCCTGCCATGAGTACAAACGCCTGAATGCTCTTATTCTTCACCCCTCCAGAATATCTGACCGTCTTCTCGCAGATGATAGCGTTCCATGACCCCGAGCTCAGCAACCACCTGAATGAGATTGGATTCATACCTGATGTAAGTGTAAATATTTCAAAAACACGAGATTAGGTCAAAATCAAATCCAAATTGACATTATGTTTACTTTGTTCCATGAAGTCAGTATTTTATTGTTTGGTTTTTATTCCAATTTCAGTTAGCTTGGAGAGCCGTGTGGTTGCTGGTTTACTCCTAAAAGTGTTTGGCAGTCATTGGCAGAGCAAAAAAGTAATAGGAAATACTGAGTATAAAATGTAATCTATTTAAAGAAATTAAATTCTGTCATCATTTACTCACTCTCAAGTACTTCCACACCTGTGCGAACACAAAGGAAGATGTTTTGAAGAAAGTTTGTAATCAGGTTGTTTTGGGTCACCCTTGACTAGTATTTTATTACTATAAGTCAATGGTGATCCAAAATTACAAACTTTCTTTAAAATGTCTTCCTGTGTGTTTAAAAATACTCGAGGGTGAGTAAATGATGACAGCATTTTCATTCCTTTAAGAGGAATTTTGTGAAATCCTAATACTAAATATGAGCTATAATAACAATAACCCTTGCCTTAGCAAACGCCCACAAGTGAGGTTATTATTTTTTATTTAGATAATTAAATTAAAATAACAATAGCAATAACAATTGCTATATATAAATATTTAATATTAAATGCAGTGTATATTAAAATAATTATTACACTGTATTTATTTTATTATAATTAATATTTTAACAGTATTAATAGTATATTATTCTAATTAAAAATTTTACTTAAATGATTAAATGAATATTAAATTAATACTGTTCAATAATAGTAAAATTCAACTATATCTGCCCATCTTAAAAAGTCTTAATTTGCCCCTCCACAAATTAGGGCCTTAAATCAAAGCTACTTTGAAAGTTTTATTTATTTATTTATTTGTATTCTAGATAGTTTGAAACTTGTTAATTTTCAAACTTTAAAGTGCTGCTAATGCAATTTAAATTAAGAAAACATATTCACTTATTGTTTTCAGTTTAATTTATTTCTCAAATTATATTTAATTGGTCTTTTAAAAAGTCTTAAATTTGCATTGCTAAAACTTGCAGAAAGCCTAAATTTAATATAATTAAGTATTGTTTATAATGATTATATTTACTTTAGTAATGAGCTAATTTCATTTGCTTATCTTTTTTTCTGGTTTCACTTTAGTTTTATTTATTTATTTATTTCACACTTCTATTTTCTTTTTTTTTTTTAAACATTTCCCCTGTCAGTAAAAGGATAGTTAGTACACTCATTTGAGTTCTGAGCCAGTATTCATATTATTGTCTGATACTAGAATGTTTAAAAATGAATTGCATGTATACGGTAATGTCTTGTTTTTGACAGCAGACCCTCTCTAGAGTGATTGAGCACATCTATGCATTCAGGTCCTGTCACACATCCGATCCGCTGTGGTTTGTGTCATTGATAGGGGGCTCACACACACACACAGCTGACCCTGAGATTTGATCGCTGGCCAAGTTTTCCTCGCGCACGCACGCACACACCAGAACATTCTGAGATCCACAAACGCTCCCTCTTTATTTTTTAAAATGCCAAGATGATGTCTCTCTACACTGATGGATAGGTGACCTCCACAGACAAATCCACCCACAGCTCTGTGATTGAGGGTCCAAATAAATGATGAGTTGTGGGAATCAACACGGAATTGGTCTTTGATGCAGGAGGAGGGATCCGGTGTTCAGTTCAGCCTCTGCACAGCTGCTGTTATGGTTCGACCGCATGAATCAAAAGAAGTCTCACGATAGGATGTAACCGCTGCTGAACTGGAGTCTCTGAGAAGACCATTATATTCGTTTAACCCTGCCATGATTCCCTAAGCATTTGATCTGGAAGTGTTTGCTTTCTTGTCAACACAATCCCAAAGTCACCTTGCGTTCTTTTAAAGGGGCGGTGTTAGTAGAGTTTTATGCTTTTCTCTTTCTCTTGTTAACATTGGCGAGTATACCCTAGCAACCATCTGCTCATGCCCTAGCAACCACCCAAAGATACCCCGTTCACCTTTTCCTCAGAAAATCTCGATTGTTTTTGTCCATCACCAGATGCTTTTGTTCTGTTTGCTTGATGGCCGTTTGTTGCCACAGTTGTTGTCATTTTAATTTTCACTTTAGTTGGGATAATATTTGATCTTGACTTGACTTATCTTGTTATTATCAAACTGTCTTTGAGGCATGAATACGTCTTGGCTGATGTTAGTGGAGAATTTGGCTTGGTTCAGTAAAGTCTGCATGAGTGCTATTATATTTGGCAGCGCAGGGCCTGAAATTCACAGCAAAGTGACCTAGTTTTTGTGTCCTGCTTCATGTTGGTATTCTGATAATGTTGGGTAGGCCAACTGTTTTTGCCAAAACTAACTGTTTTTGTTTTGTTTTCCTTTCAAAGAATTCATTGAATTGCTTGGACAAAATGGCAAACGTGTAATTTGGGAACTAAATGGGTAATATTGTTATGATGCAATCAAGGGTGACATTGTATCTTTAGAAGGACATTAAAGTGCCCCTGTTATGGGTAATGGAAGTTATTGCATGCAAGGTCAAAACTTCTTTTTTTTATTGTCTTATAATGTTCATTTATTTTACCTTATTTGCTCAAGACTCCCAAACGATTCACTCAACTATTAATATTAAACCCCCCTCATATTAATTTGATGATGGCTGATAAAGCCCCATTTGTGAGCTTTTGTTTTAGCGTTTGTTGTGTGTTGTGTACAGCATTAATCGGGAAACAGACATTTAACCGTTTAAACAGCTGCACCTAGTGGCTGAAAAACAATCTGCATTTTCATTCATACCAACAGGAAAAGACCAACAAGTGGGTGGGCAAAATGCTAATATTTGGGATTTGTTTAAAAAAAAAAGATTCCGAGTCGACTCTTTCTTTTGAGAGACAATAACTTTATAAACAGAGTAGGGCTGCTCGATTATGGAAAAAATAATAATCACGATTATTTCAGTCAATATTGAAATCAAATATCAAATAGATTTTTTTTAACAATGCATTTATTCAACATGGCAGATCATCTGATTTTCTCCCTTCTTCAAGATTTATTTAATTCT
>JAUCNO010000626.1:317980-343345 GCA_032353835.1 Enteromius viviparus | reverse complement strand
GATAATTGGCGCCCAATAACACTGTTAAATAATGATTATAAGATAATTGCTTTAATATTAGCCAAAAGATTAAAAGGGATACTACATTCTGTCATTGATGAAACACAATCAGGTTTTATGCAAGGTACACACATATCTAATAATATAAGATTGATACTTGACAGTTTGGATTACTCTGATATAATTAATGAAGATAGTTACATTTTATTTCTGGACTATTATAAAGCCTTTGATACTCAAGAGCATGGTTTGAGTAAGCCTTACTAAGAATATTCAAGTAGCCACAACAAAACTAATGACATTAATAAAGCAGTGAGTGGCAGCTGTGCAGTAATTTTTTTCTAATGCACAACACAACAACAGAGGAAGAAGAAATATTTCCCCATGTCTGTTATATTTCACGAGTTGAATTCACTCATTTAACGAAGTCATCTTCAATGTTGCATTTTCAATACAACTGAACATCAAATATAAGATTTTCCTAAAATGTTTTATTTTTCCCTTTTTTTATTTACTTACCATTATAGTGATTAGCAATCCCTTTGGTTGGACACTTAGAACTTTGTCTACATCATTATAATTTTCTTCCAATTAATGCAGTGATGCAACATGAAATCAGAGTTATTCAGTTTCAAAGAAAGAAAAGTAATAAATAGGTAGCTTTAAACAGCTGACCTATCACTTAATTAATATATGTAGTTATTTTATTTTGTTCAAGTGATTGTTTTCAAGGTTTTAATATTTGTTTTTATATTTAAAATCATTTGTTTATGCTTTTGATGTTATTCATAAATCATATGAGAATTTGGATTATATAAAAATTGAATTATTGTGGTAATGTGTTGAAGTCACATATTGACTTCATCAATCAGCGTGCAAATCACAACAATGGTAACAATTAAATTAAATTCACTTTCATCAATTGTATAACAATTTTATTTGCTCTTTTTTGTTGTGCCACTACTGACACAAGACAGTTAATTAATTCCTTTGTTTTACAGATGTTGTTGTTTTAATTTGCAAATTTGTGTAATTTATTCTGCCGCGATGCATTCTGGGAGTCAGTGAGTAACTATACTGAGTCAGTGAGTAAACCTAAAGTAAAGGATCGAGTACACCATACAATTCTTTTCTCAGTTACAATAACTCACATTTAAGTCAACTTTACTTTTTTTTACTAAGATGCATTAAATTAATTGATCAAATATGACAGTTAAGATTCTTTAAAAATGTTTTAAAATAAACAGGTTACAAAAGATTCCTATTTCAAATAAACTGTTGTTTTTTCATTTTCTATTTCTCAAAAGAATCCTGAAAAATGTAATCACATTTTCCAGAAACCAATTAAAATAACCAATTATTAGGATGATTGTTAAAGAATCATGTGGCACTGAAGACTGGGGTAATGATACTTTGCTTATGATAATAGCATTTTTTAAATTATAGTAATTTATATTACAATTGAATAATATTTTTTGTATTTTAATAAACATGAATGTGGCTATTGTATAATGTCAAAATTCTTAAAAGTCTTTAACCACTAGATCAAATTAAACATTGACAGTAATAACCATCGTCTACAAAATATCACAATAATTGATTACAAGCATAATAATAACATTATTCCATACCCATATAGGGCTGAGTTCACTCCTCCAGCCGTATCGGATGACTTCAGGAATATTTAGTAGTCTGCCATTTCTTATCCCACTTTCCCACAGAATCCTTCATGCATGTATTTTCGTACTGCATGTACAGTAATAGCGTGACGAAAGCTGTGTTTATAAAGATGGTATGTGGAATGAATAGCCAAATCTGTCTTTCGATTACATGGTATTTGGCTTGGCTACACTGGGAATACTGTGCTAGAAGATGCTGGCGTTTCATGCCACATTCATGCAATGTGACTGAATGTCTCAACTCATTCCCCCTGTGTCACTGTGTAGGGCTGGGACTCCAGAGTGGTATGGATTGAATGTGGGACACACATGTGGGATGTCAAGGACCCCTGGTGCCTGCGCTGTTTGGTTCAATTAGGAGGATGTTATATTGGCGGAGGTGACGAGGCTCAGTAATTATGATGTGTGCGTGTCTCGAACCTCTGGATCCGTCTGTCGTTCTTCATCTCTGCCTGTAGATTTGGGTCAGTGGAAGGCGGGATGGGGAGGTGATAGTTGGAGGAGAGGTGGATCATCTGTCACAGTTTCTAATGCACTGACTGATTGGTGCCTCATCTCTAATGCTGTTTGCATTCACTCTCCTCCTCCTCCTCTCTCTGTTCCTAAGCCTTGCTTGCTTCTTAACTGGAAAAGAGCCCAATAGGTGATTGGTTTGAAACACGTCACATAGACTGAGTCTCTGAATGTCGTACAAATAGCCATTCTCACACAAAGCATACTCAACCTACATGAAAAGTCTAGATGTAAAAGTGACTCATTTTTTTATTCGTATGCAATTTTTAAGTCAGACTTAACATGAACAATGAGATTCAATGGTGTATGTAGCATTTATGCACCATTTATAATAAAAAAAACCTTTTCTAATAAATGCAGTTTTTGCCTGTTTTTAATTGATGAATCCTAATAGAAAAAGTATTATGGTTTCCACAAAAATATTAACCAGCATAATTGCTTTCAACTTTGATAATAAAAAAATTTAGTCGTCTTAAACAGAGTCAGCATTTTAGACTTAGTAATGAAAGATTGTGATATGTGACATATATATATTTTATTATTTAAAAAAATAATTTTATTAATAAAAAAAATACAAAGGCTACTTTAAATTGTTATATTTCACAGTATTGCAGTTAAAGTATTTTTTTGTTGAAATACACACACAAATTTACAAACACACACATATATATGTGTATATATATATACTGTATATGTGCTGTCAAACGATTAATCGTGAATAATCGCATCCAAAATATCCAAAATAAATCACAGCACACTGTGTAAACAAAAACTCTGTCTTGCATTTATTACTTCAAAGGACAGTAATCACAGCTTCTCTGTGAAAGTCCGGTGTTTATAATCCAGTATTCAGATCATATCCTCTTAAATAAAATGAGACTGTCACACTCGGCTTGATTTAAATAGTAGGCCAAGCATGCTAAAGCACTTCATTAGGGAGACTTTTTTTCACTAACAGGATAGAAAGTGAGCGAGATAGCGAGGAAAGGATTCCCGATTTGTTTATATCCATGTGAATCCCTGTTACTTTAATCTCCGGTTTAAGGCGCATGGCTCAAGAGAGCTGGATTTGCATTTGAAGAAAGCCACTGAATCTCTTCTTGTTCTCTTCAGCGGATGGTAAAGTGTGAATGAAGTGTTGATGTCTTCCCCGAGTTTGTTTGTGGCTAAATGAAGCATTGGCAGGAAGTCAGAGACTTTGGTACAGCTGAAGGGCAGCTCTCTGGAGAGGCTTTCCAAGGTCATCCAAGGTTAATTAGACGGAAGTCTGTGATTTTCTTGCGGCTTCGCCAAATGAGCATAAAGTTGGTGTTCTAAGCGCTCTTAAGATATTTTAAGTTTCTGTAACTGCAAGTACTACTGTAGTTTCAGTAGCTTAAGGCTTGCTCGTAATAATGAAATGGCTGAAAGCCACAATTTGTGCTTTATATCCCTACAGGTTTACACAAAAATATCAAGCGGCACAAATATTTGTAACACTTATAATATTTAATGCTTCTAGAGTGTCAAATCAGCATATTAGAATAATTTCTGAAGGATCATGTGACACTGAAGACTGGAGTAATGAAAAATGCAACATTTCATTGCAGGAATAAATTACATTTTAAAATGTTGTTTTTTTAGATTGTAATGACATTTTACTGCATGTATAAAAAAATAAAAGGTTTCTTCCAAAAGCATTTTTAAAATGTAACCAACGTCACACTTTTGACTGGTGTTTTATGTAGTGGCGTTTCTCTCTTTGCTGTATTGCTTTCAGAGATCGACATTGAACGCTGTGTCCGAGAATCCATCAACCTCTTCTGTTGGACTCCTAAAAGTGCCACTTATCGCCAGCATGCCCAGCCAAACAAACCTGCCAGTGACAGCAACAGCTTCGGGAAAACACCTTCCTATTACTCTTCAGAATATCAAGACCTGACCAAAACAGACCTGGTAAGTGTCCCGAATCGACCGTTGAGTACCTGTGCTCCGTAATCAGTTATCTCAGAAATAAAGCATTGGGATGCCCTTCAGAAAACTATTTAATATGACCGAACCTTATAGTGGAGAAGGACTAAGAAACAACTGCCCATGTAAGAGTTAAGGAAAATGCTTCTTCTCTCTTGTTTTACTGTCTTGAGAGTAGCTGCTATTGAAGATATAAAGGTAAAAACCCTAAACAAACAGCGTGACCTTTATTACAGTAATCGCCTTCGACGTCTTGCTGAGTTTCTTTTGCCCTTTTGGACTGTTAAAGATTGCTGTATGCCGAGAGCTGAAGTCAGAGAGTATGAAGTATGGAGCCAATTACCCACTGCTAATCAAATGATCCATGAAGCTTTGCGGTCAGAAGAGTGGTGAATATAGCCACTGATGATTTCAGCCGCCCACTGTTCATTTCCTAATGAGACGCTTTAACTCTCTAGTAAACACTCCAGAGCCAAGGGAAACCGGAAGACCTTAAATACTCAAATGTGTAGGCCTGTGCACAGTCAGTCTAAACATGAAACTATGGGATGGGAAGTTCATCAAGATGTTATAATCTTGTATGGACAAAACAGCTGAAACTATCTTTGTACTCTGCTGATGAAATCAGTTATTCAGGTTGATTGTTCATTTTTGGATGAACCATCTCTTTAAAAATGACAGACATAGGTAAATAGGTCATAGGCATGAATGCATCCTTCAGGTGTTGTTGAAGGTCATAGTTCAGATTTCAGCTCAGGTTCTTTATCATTTCCAACATGTTAATGCAGGAATTTGTTCTGGCTGTCTGCAGTTTCTTTCTGCTGAAAACTCTCACATGTAGGCTACAGGCGTCAGTTGACCTCAATTGGCTCGAATGCCGCCATTAATTTGTCAAAGTATGTCCTAATGCATGTGAGAGTTCAGCCTTTGCCCATAAATATTCCATCCTCTGCTCTCACCCAACCTTTCCGATGACCTAACCTTCTGATTGTGCTCGTTATTCTTCCTGTCATCTTATGAAAATCTCCTGCTTGACATATACTAAAGACCAAAGGTAATACGAAGACTTTTCATATTTTTAGCTCATTTTAAACATGTGTGGCTACTAAGTACTGTCATTGAGAACTATTTCTCTCTGTAATATGTGTGTGTGTGTGTGTGTGTGTATATATATATATAATATATATATTAGCACTGTCAAATTGTAATTAATAATTGTAATTATTAAAGTCCAAAATAAATGTTTTGTTTATGTAAATTTACTACATTGATTATTTATATATTATTTTATAAATACAGACACTGGTATATTATATATAAATATATTTAATTTATAAACATACCATATTTTTTCTAAATATATAAATTAATATGTTTGTATTTATATATACATAATAATTACACACAGTACATGCTCATATATTATGTAAACATAATTGTGATTAATCATTTGACAGCACGTATATGTTTATGTATATGTTTGGATACAGTTTATTCATGTTTATTATAGTTAATATAATAACTATTATTATTAATAATAATATTTAATATAGTCAATTACTCATATTTAGAATACCAAAAACAATGTATTTTCTTCACACAATTTATAATGGTATAAATAATAGTATTTAATAATTAACCTTTGTTTAATAATATATTAATAATATGCAGTTTCCATTTTAATGCAATTAATATTATTTTTTAATATATATTTTAGCTTCCAAAATTTCTACTTTGTTACACATTTTGCCTATTAATGGAATATTAATAGTGAAGATTAAACATTGTTCCTTCACATACTTAGAATTAATTGGTGCTTCTGCACAGCCAGGATTATAATGAGCAGTTAATAATCATCAGATTGCCAACACTTAATAAACATAGTAATCCTGCCAGATAATTAAAATGGTTTGCTTACTTCAGAAGTTATTTTTTATAGATGCATTTTGCAGATGACTGATATTAGCACTTCTGGAGAAGCTTGTGGGTATTTTTTAGAAAATGCATTTCTTATCACTGTTATGTGTCATGAGGATGTGAGATGTATTTCGAGTCACACACTGAGAGCATGTATGTAACCCTTTACCTCTTTGCGTTTGGCTCTCTGTTTGAGATTCATCAGTAATGGGTCCAAGGCAGTGCAGAGCTTCACAAACACTCATCTGTTGACCTAATCTCTTTCTATTCTCTGACTGAACACAGCGTGATGTCTGGAAATGCACTGCTTCAGCGATATCTAGCTACATCAGTATCTGTGAAAGGCTGAGAAACGCTTGTGGTCTCACATGCCTACGCACTCACATAAACATTTACATTTAATCATCTTGGCGATTGCATTCTTGCATAAGCAATTAACCACAAAGGGTACATAACTGGGGGAGAAAGTGTCTAAAGTGTGCTGTAGCTTAAGGGCATAGTTCACCCAAAATGAAAATTAGCTGGAAATGCACTCACCGTAAGGCCATCTAAGTTATAGATGAGTTTTTCTTCATCAGAACAGATTTGGAGAAGTATAGCATTACATCACTTAACAAGAGATCCATTGTAGTGAATGGGTGCCGTCAGAACGAGAGTCCAAACAGCTAATAAAAACATCACTATTGTAATCCACACCTCAATCAATTAACATCTTGTCAAGCAAAAAGCTGCGTGTTTGTAAGAATCTATCGTCAAAATGTTTTTCATTTTAAATATTGCTTCTGGATAAAATACACGTCTTTCTCATCTGAATCAGGAGAGAGATGTCCACCAATCAAGCACTGTTTATAAGTTAAAACACTCCAAATATGTTTGCGAACTGTGATGTGAGAAGAAAATAAAGGATGAACCTGCGTTATTATGGATTATGGATGTGTATTTTGGCCAGTAGCAATGGTTCAGATTAAAAACCCTCAGCTTTTCAGAGGATCCATTGGGGACGTAATGGTAAATTTCTATCTTGAATAGCCTAAGTGTGACTTTTAGTCAATTTTGTGATTGTTTTTGGGTGTACTGTTCCTTTAATGGTTTGAAATGGTCATGACAGTATGTTTTTTAGTATTCACATCACTTTGCACCTGCTGTTTTTGAAGCTTGATTAGATAAATGCTTTGTTTATAATAAGAAGAGTGTTTTTGGCTATGACACCTGCACAAAGACCTCTTTATACGCATAAGTATCAAGGCGAATTTGATTTCTCCTGTCATGTCCCCTTTAACACAGCTTACATAGCTTAGAAACAAGGATGTCTGCAGAATCTCTTGTATTGACATCAGTGGGAGTTATGCATTTAAATCAATTGATAGTTTTCACATGACATAACGAAGCCATTTTCACACAGTTTACATGAAGTAGTAATGTAGTAGTAGTAGTAGTAAAACGTAGATATTAAAAGGTGAAATTCAATAAACACCTTTTTAAGAATGTATATTTTATGCAGGCAGAGAATAAAAACGCAACCAGCGAAGTTTGATGTTAGGTGGATTTCCATAGAAAACCATTAAAAGGAAAACACTGAACCATTAAGCGGATTAGGTTAATATTACGACCTCATCTGCGTTTTTATGTAAACTACGCATCATTAATAGAGATTGCTGAATTTTATCTTTTAATGTTACTGTTTTAAATATATTAAGGCTCTTTAAGTGCTTTGTTGCTCTGTTTAATGAGTGAAATATTGGGGCTTAATATGGATTGCAAGTCATCAGAACTTAATTTCATTCACATACCTTTATTTTATTGTTTTGAGAGGTGATATAAATATTTGCAGCTGTGAAACAGATGTCAAATTGACAGGCTTGTGCTGCAGTTCTATGGGTGTTTTGCCCTCCGGGTCTTTTAACCGGTCACGTGATTAAACAGTCTTTAGTACTTGATTTGAATCAGTTTACTGTGTCGTATTTTAGATCCATTCTCTTGTGTCATATAAGAGTATTTGAGTTCTTCTTTCTTTTCCATTTGTTGTACTTTTTATTCATCCTTTGTCGTGCATTTTTTTTCTGTGCAGAATGGCTTTTTTTTCTCTAGCTGTGCTCCGGGAGGTAAATGGTGCGGTTAGGCGTGCTGTTGATTGTCATCTCCTGGTCATTAGAGCATGATGTGTCTGCTGAACAAGTTTTCTGCTCTCTCTCTTTTTGTCGGCCATCTGACAGGCGCCGTCACTAAAGCCTGACTCCAACAAGTCGGAACATGCAGCCAAACCTTCTGTCAGCAGGCGTGTGTGTGTGTGATGGAGATGATGATACCAGTGCCTTCAGCTGGTTCAGAGAAACATCATGTGTACACGGCTGAATGCGTTTTTGAGCAACATTAAGTAGTTGTAGATGGTCGCGCTCTGAAATTACTGTCATGATGAACAGTAATAACCACAACGTGCCTTTTATTGCGATAGTTACTGACGGCAATAAAGTATAATCAAATGGTCATACCTGCTAGGGATGAATAACAAACTCAAATGTGTTATGTAAAATAGCAACAGATTTCTGTGATTGAATTCAAGTTTCCTGTTTGTTGCAAGATGACAAATCCAATTCAGTAATATAATGTAGTTTTGCCATTTTGTGTACTTAACTTTTCATTTACACTTAATTGTCTATAATTCGAAATATTAGAATCTTTTATCTGGAGTGATACGTAGATGTAAGGGTAGAGAAATTATCATTTCTGCTATGCATTTTTACCTCCGTCAATTTTGTTTCCTTTGTTCCCATTCGTCAGTTATTTCATCTTATTTCTTTGCTATTATAATTACGAGAAATTGTAAATCATTTTATTTTTTCACAAAGGCTCAGAAAGGCTGCATTAATTTATTTAAATATACAGTAAAAAAAGTAATACTGCAACAACTTAAAAAAAGTTCAAATATATTGCAAAAAAGAAAAACAAAACAGAAAATGTATGTTTATGTTTGTCTCCAAACAGGGGGATATATTAGGTAGAAAAAATAATTTGCTAATTTATCAAATATATTTCTATATAAACCCAAATACAATTTATTTATTAAATGCATTAACATATAAAATCTAATTTAAGTTTATTCATTTACTGTATGTGTGTATAGTATGTATATTAGTGCTGTCAAATGATTAATCGCAATTAATTGCATCCAAAATTAACGTTTTTGTTTACGTAACGTATGTGTTATACATACTGTGCATATTTAATCTGTATATATGTGTGTATTATATATACATAATAAATAACACAAGTAGAAACACATGGTATGTAAACAAACTTATTTTGGATATTATTAATTGTAAGTGTGTGTGTGTGTGGATAGATAGAAATATAGACAGACACACACATGCACACACACACACACACATATATATATATATATATATATATATATAATGTACACACACATATGTATGTATGTAGTAAAAAAATACTAGGGATGGAAAGAATTGGATTTGGCACATTAGCATAAAAGTTAACAATGCAATTTTTAAAAAGTACATTGATTAGTAGTTGGTAGTTATATTGTTTTTAACAAATTTGCAGATATACTGTCACTTTTGATCATTTCTTGTTTTGTTTTTTTAATAGATATATTAAAAAGCTTTTTAACAGTAGTGCGTTTGCCTATTATCAGCTACTCTTGATATGTTTTGCACCAAATATTTAATGATGCATTGGCCCTGCATCGTACGATCCATGTAGTTTTACAAAAGATTCCTAATGCTGTTTGAGTTCCTCTGCAGACTTATTTCTGAGCTTAAGTTCTTCCACTCCTTCAGACAGTTCTAGCAATTGTTGATTAAAGTCTCAGTCATTAAACACAGCAATGTCAGTCCATTTTGTGAATAATCCACCTCCATTAGTTGGGCTTTACCAGATGCTTTTAAAGGCTATTTATGGCCTGTTAAGTGAATAAGCTAGTTTACTCAATAACTCAATAACAGCGTTCTCAATAACACGCCACTCTAACACAAAGAGCCAAAGAACTGTGGGTAATCCTCTTAAAAACATTCCTTTTGGGCTGTGTGCACAGCCTTTGTGTCAGCCTGTTAATGATCGATGTTCAGAACGACAAAGTGCAGATGACTTCTCGGTGAACTGAGGTCATTGTCACAACCAAAAACCTTGAAGCAAGTGGACCTGTACTTTAGTCTCCAATACTCTTGTACTGGACCTTTTTCAATTAGTTTTGCTGTGTATTTGTTGCATGTATTGGTATATTGGCCTTTTAAATTACATGGCATGTGGTATATATGCTGCCCATTAGTTTCTGGTTGTTTCATGTCATTGTGTTTCATGTGTTGGATAGCTACCTGACAACTGTAGTGAAGTATATAATCTTCAAGCTCTGCAGAAATAAGAAACAAAAACAACAAAAGAAAAGAAGGAATATATTTGCAAAAACCACCACAACCCCCACTGTGATGTTATTGATATTAGATGTTTATTCTACAGAATAAAATTGTTAAAAATAAACAAATATGCACATTATTTTGTGGGGAAAAAAAACATTAAGTTTTATGTTTTTTTTGCGTGTGGTATATTCCAGCTTTGAGGTGGCACGCTAGGCTCGGATTGGTCAGGACAGGGGAAGTGAGCAGACTTTTGTCTTATTCCTTCAGTCTTAGATCTGTATTATTATTCTGGTTCCAGACTTTCCAGACTCTCTGATGTGCAGCAGACTACACGTATCACCTGTTCCACTGCAGCCAGATGTTGGACGATTAAATGCCTCTCACGCACCACAGGGCATCGTCACACGACAGAATTCATGCCAGATCTCCATCTTTCGTCGTTTTTGGTAGAAGATAGCATATATCTTTTGACAGCTCCTGTCATGTAGAAGTTAAGCCTTTCAAACACAAGCTTGTTTCCAGATTTGCACTGGTAATCCTTTTCAGACCGTAAATACCCACTGGAATGTTTGCATGGATTTGGTTATTTCTCCATTTTTAAAACCAGCTTCTTTAAGCTTTGAGACGAAACATTTGCTGCTTCGAGCCGATCAGACCAGCTCAGTCCCTTTAGAATCTCTTGCCGTTCTCTGAAATCACGGAGCATCCAAACTGGGAAGTTTACGGCCTATTGAAATGTCACCACTGATAATAAAAGGTCAAGACTCTTGCCTGCATTTAGAGCATCCGAAGCCAGGGCACAAGGGCCTCCTTTAGGCAATGATGAGAATGCCATGGGCCCTGCAGAACTAATGCACTTTAATACCAGAATCCATTGGACATCAGCCTCCCTCCATTCCTCAAACTTACCTCCATTGCTAAGGTGACCTCATAGGTAATTGGCTGCACTCTGTGGGAGGCTGGTACTCCGTGACTGATTGGACTGATTTCATGGGCTACTGAACATTGACATTTACGAGATATCCCCCCCACCTCACTGCCCTTTCCTGTGCTGTTGCCCTTTGTTTCAGAGTCCTGTGCTGAGAAGTGAGGAATTCAGTGATAATGCGCATGGTTATTAGGGTTTTTACCGTTTATGCCTCACAAGCATAAGATGTCGTTAATAAATTGCACAGTTTAATAGTTGTTGTGTGGGGAATTTTCTTCTTTGCAGTAATTTATATGCAGTTGTCCATCACAGTCGGTGCTTTTCAGTTGGACAATTGGATTTATCAGTTTGCTTTATATATACCGTATTGCTCTGTGGCATTGCTATACAAACTCCTACAGCAAAACTTTTGTGCAATGGAAAGATTTTGTGCAGTGGAAAGACTTTTAAAGTTCTTCTTGGTACCATACTGTATACTCGAGCCAATATGAACATTGTTTTTAACAGTGGCAATCACAACATCAGCTTGCTTTTCTGTTTGAGTACAGAAAGACATGTGTAGCTCTTTCTTCTGGAAAACAACAATATTGCTTAACAAAGTGGTTTTTATAAAATGACACTCTACACATTATATTGTGTATATTATACGGTAAGTTTTTATAATCCACTCGCTGTATTTGGTTGCTGTAGATGATTTGCTTGGTAATTTAGTAAGGAGTAGAGAGGATGAACAGGAGCAGTGATTGTTATCCACGCCTATTGTGCATATTAAATCGGCCCTTTCTGATAAAGAGCTAATGTGCCTGAACCTGAAGTGCCAATTAGAGCTAGGATATTGCTGTATTGCTTTTCAGTCGAGTAGGAGAAATTATATTTGTGTGAGAATGAATGGTTTTATTTTTAGTTCAACTGCACCATTTGCTGCTCTGTTAAAAGTTGGGATGTGGCACAGATGGAGAAATTTCCAGGCAGGTGGGCTCCTTACATGTGGAGGCTAGATGAAGTTAATTACCCCAACCGAGTTTGTAAAAAAAAAGGTTTAATAATGAGTTTAAGACGGCGGGGGCCCAGGACATTGGCTGGAATGGTAGGCTAGAAAAAGTGTGTCTTGATTTTGATTCGAGCAAATTTGTGCACCCTATGTATACTTCAGTGGGAGGATTTCTGACAGATTTTCTAACAGCACCAGTATTTTGGATACCCTTGAGGGGTCATGCAGCACATCCAGGTAGACAAGTGTGCTGTTGCATGAATATAACACCTCTAATCTTGCAGAACTTTTAATTCCCACCTACACAGACAGGAAAAGATCATCGGACTGACATCTAAACACCATTTAACACAGTTTGTATTTACTTGTGGGTTAGGGTCGGGTGAATAATCTCCTCCTCCATCTTGGAAAAAAGTTTTAATGAGAAGTTGAGGTCAAGGAAAAGATTTTCTCAGGAGTTGTGCGTCATAATGCCATAAGACCATGTTATTGCTGAAATGTGTTATCTGAATGCGAGCGATTTTTACTCACCTCGAGGTAACCACTGTGTTTGAGAGTCAGAAGCCAACTTAAGAGCAGCTCAGTCTTGACAGGTTGAGCTCGAGGTGTTGATTATTCATTCAGGTTGAGATGTCAGAGGGATATGAGATCACAGAGGTGAAAACAGATAGAGGCATGAAAAGGAGCCCCGAGTTCGACATGGTCGTGACACATAAAAGCCATGCATTTGGATAAGAGAATCAAGTGATGTGGTATAAATGGAGAATGGTATCGAACCTAGTACAGATCCTTGAGGGATACCGGTATCGTCAGGGTGGAGGATGCAGAAATTGAACATGTGTGTTTTCATTAAATGTACTCCATGTCTCTTCACTGTTTTTCGTGCTTAACACTAACTGGCTAACGTTTTCTTGTCTTACTTTCAACCCCCTCATCACTTTCTCTCACACACACAATAAAACACTCAGTACTGCTAAAATCTGTTGTTTTACCACATATTTTTTGCACCCTCAGAGCCGCGAGCCACTGAAGCTGAGCGATCTGAAAGCAGAAGTATCTCCGCGTATCTCTGTGGAAGACCTCATCGACCTGTGTGAGCTCAGTGGACCAGCTTGCTTTAAAACTCCTGTCAAGAGGGCCAGGACTGGGAAACCTAAGATTTTGGCAGTGGACATCCGGAGCCTTGAAGAGTATCCTTTCAGTCTTAATGATACTGCAAATAGAATTATCACACTGCAAAAAAAAAAAAGTCCCTTAGTCCCCTTTTCTTAGTCCCTTATTCTCACCAAGGCTGCATTTATTGATTGAAAATACGGTTTTAAAAAAAATTAAATTGTATCATAACTGTTTTCTGTTTGAATATATTTTAAAATGTAATTTATATATTCTGTGATGAAAGCTGAATATTACCACCTATCTTCAGTGGCACATAATCCTTCAGAAATCATTCTGATATGCTAAATTTCTGGTTAAGAAATAAAAACAAAGCCAATTTTCCACAAGCTAATATGATTCTTTAGGGTCGTAATGGAAAGTTTGTAACATAGTTTGTTTATCAAGGATAGTGTGAAAACGCAAATTTTTCCCCTGTCAAAAACAGCTCTTTAGAAATCACTCTGTTCTGTGTACTTCCCCTTTTAATTCTCCACGAGCTCTGCTGACTCCGCCCCTCTTTTCCAGACGCTCTCAGAGGATCTTTTTTTAGCTGTATTCATAGTGAAACTTGCTAATTAGCACATTATTAGGAAAGGAGATTTGCAAAGATTTATTAAAAGACATTATACTCACTGCTTCTGTAAGTGAGGCTGGATCATGAATGATTCTCGCAAACATAAACACATTTCGGTTGATCAAGGGGGCGTTTCCCTTTAGAACCAAACGTAACGTTAATCCTCTGCGTCTTCAGTCACTCAGATGTTGGAAGTAAATCACTACTGCTCTGTTCATTAATACATTCAACAACAAAACACCTCAATCTCTTAGGAGTCTTTCTTGTCTCTGCGTCTCGGTCTGATGACGGCTCACTCAGGGCGGGACTGAGGTAAGACACCAGTTCAGTCTGTGTGACACGCTGCTGACAATCATCTATTGTGGGAGTGGCCTCTGTCTGTGTGATATCACACCGACATGCATTTGAGAATGGCTTGATTTCAGAAGGGGCAACTTATTTTATTTTTTTTTAATTTAATAAAAATACTTGTGGATCTTTCTCATTGTAGGGTGGTTGTGTACACACACTCCCAGCACACATTTCAGTCCAAACAGCTTGAAAAAGTACATGTGGCACCGGATGACCCCTTTAAGTAAATTATATAAAAATCAGATAAGTTGAAACTAAAAACTTTTGCTTATAGTGAGGATTTAGTGTGGGAATGTGTAGGAGGCCATTATAGTGGTTCATTTGTTGGAGAGGTTTGTCATTGTTTGCATTAGCGTTTTAAGTGGATAAAAGAGAGCGCACAAGCAGCGTAAGAGCATTCATAATAAATGTATACAAGGCTTTCAGGGAAATTAAGCTGCTGCATAGTAAATATAATGTAAAAGCTGCAGAGCTGATATATGGATGTAAATATTCATTGTCCTCTCATTCTGTATTCTGCACCATTTATGACCATATCAATATTTGATATGAATATTAGACAAAGACCTTTCTGTTTTAATGCCTGTATAAAGTCTGCATGAACTAAAGATTAATGTGAGCATTTTCTCATCCTCTTGAGAGGTCTTGTTAAATGTTTCAGAAAAGTTCAGCTCCCAATCATTTTTGTTGAAAGATGTAGCGCACAATACCACAGATTGTAGCTTTATCTAAAGAGGAAGGCAGTTAAGAAGAGTTATTATTCAATTACACTATGCACCTTTTTCTCATCTCATCTTTCACTCCGCTCACCTGCCGCATTTCATTCAGAGCTTGTCTTTAAGACGCTGCTCTAGCATGCACTCGTCTTGGTCATATTCAGTCGATGTCCCAGGGGACTTTTTTTCCCATTCGTTTTATATCATCTTGTCCTGCACACTTTGTTCTCGTCTCTTTTCTTTTTGTGGTGCTGCAGTGGTTTTTGGATGGAGTTGGACGGTTTCCACAAAGCCGATGGATCTATGTGGAGTTTGTTCTGTAAATCCTGTGAACTTCACCTGACACAATTACAAACGGCCAGCTCAAGAGCTTACAAGAGATTGCGTGCTGCTTAGATGTCTTACCAGAACATACGTTTACCAAAGTACCTCTGGGTACTTGCGTAATTCACTGCAGAGTAGAGCTGATTGTTATGGCCTCCACCTTTTTAATCAGGCAAATCATAGTACAATTAAATGATGAAATTGTTTTCAGAAAGGATGAGATTTTGAACTGAATGTGGTTGTTTTTTAATAGTTCATAGTTTTAATGCACCATTAAAAAAGATTGAAAAAAAAGAAGTTTAGTTTATTTAGATACAGTAGCATAGGTTTTACAACTCAAGCGCTTTACAAAAACTCACTAAAAATAAGTAGCTAAGCAGGATGTAAAAAGACAAAATCTCATCATTGTACACAAAGTAGGAGTCCTGAATCCTTCATAGAGATATTTAGATATAATTTTAGCATTGCCCATGTAGTTTTTTGAGAGGAAGCTTTGTTCCACAATTTCAGGACTTCTCAGGAACACTTTGTTAGGGCTCTGTTACCGTTACGTTTACATTTGTGCTGTTTATAATCAAAGATTTTTTTTTTTTTCATCTCAGACATTGTTTTGAATAAAGTTTTTGTGCTTCAAAAATGTATGCCTAACCCTGGATTTTAACCCTGTGAGCTGGGTTGGCATGTTTTTATTTTATTTATTTATTTATTTTTTTTATTGTTGAAACCTTTAGATCTTTGCAATTTAATAAAACTACTGCTATGTCTAATACAAAATATAGCTTTTCATATTAAAATAGTTACACTACTGTTCAAAGGTCTGAGGTCAGTAGGATATTTTAAAAGAAAATCAGTTCAGCAAGCATGTAAAACAGAAAAAAAAATCCACAAAAATATTAAGCAGCACAACTGTTCTCAGTATTAATAATAAATGTTTGTTGAGCAGCAAATCAGAATGATTTTTGAAAGAAGACAAAATTTTACCGTAGAGAAATACGGTAACAATGTTTTTGGTTTTACTGTTTTAAGTCAAATTTACAGTTAAATACCGTAATTTCATTAAGTGATATAATGGTAATATACCAACCTATTAAAGTACTGAAATCTGTTTTATATATTTGAAATAAGCACCAATTGCAGGTGGTGATAAGAAAATCATGCAATCAACCAAAGCCCATCACAAGCAGCTTTTAAATATGAACATATGAAGGTACCTAGTGTCATTCACACAAACACTAAACACTATCATGGTGAGACTCATTAAACACAATAAACATTAATTTAACAACATATGTACCATACAAAAACATAATTTGAAATGCAGTGTTAAAATCACGGTAATTTTTTACAGTGTGGAGTTCTCAGTTTAAATTACATTTTAACATAGAAAACAAATCTTTCAAATTGTTTCAAGTTTTCTGTGTTTTTTTATTTAAATAAATGCATTCATATGGCTCTTAACCGTACATGCGCAGCTTCAGTCGAGGTCACATCACAGGCAGCATTAACATCCCGTACACCTCCACGTTTGGGCCGGAGGGAGAGCTGCTCCAGTGTCCCGCCACCAGCGCTCTAGCCGGATACAGATTCAGAGTCATTGTGATCCTCAGCAGCATCATGAAGAATGCCACCACGGTAAAGCTACTTCCTTTTTCTATTAATGATAGTAGAAAACATAAATGCATGGTTGAATGCAAGTCACTTTAAGCACCTGTCAAATGCAATAAAAAAGAACATTAATGATAACTCTCTCTCTATTCTCCTGTAGTTTGCAGCTCACCTGGTGAAGGTAAATTTCCCTCGCGTGTGTGTCTTGGATGGTGGCATGAACAAGATGAAGTCCACTGGGCTGTTAACCGTCCCCTCCCCACAGATATAACGGGAAGTGCTTCTGTTAAAGGGAAACTTTGTAAACTTTTTACATGATGCAAAAAGCGAAAACATTGCTCATCTAATACACTTCTAAACTATGTCAAGAGTTCCTTAAAGGCATTATGCATGTCAGCACTGAAAGGTTTAAACTTGAAAATTAATAAAACTGAACTTCTGGGACCAAACAAATCAACAAAATAAAGTTTTTTTTTTTACAATAGCTGTTGCCAATATCATTATTTGTAGTTTTGAAGTCACTAAATTTAAGTTGCCATTCACATTTTAGTATTTATTAACCTGTTTAACCTTTAATCAGTGTTCCTAGTTTTATAGTACGTCCAAATTATTGTAAAAAGATATACTCAGTTTGCTCAAAACCACCTCTTTCTCTAAAATGACTTTACTTTTTACGTTTACATTGTGCGAGTTGTTGGACAACGTTGACCGATAGTAGAATAGCTTGAATGGTGATTATCCAATCCATAGAAAGACTTGAATCCTGTGAGGGGAAAAAAGGGTTTTACTGGGTTTAATAGTTACATTTCAAACACCTACATTGTCAAACTTCCAGAGAAAGTTATAATAAACACTCAACAATATTCTGTGGGTAAGAACAGAACAGGCAGTTTCCCGGACAGGGTTTAAGACTAGTCCTAGATTAAAATAAATGTTAAGAGCTGTCTAAACTGGAAAAAGCTTGCACTGAGATATCTTAAAATACATTATTTCCATTGTTTGGTCTTAAAATGCTCACAGATAATGCATTTTTGTACGACATCTTTCTAAAACTTCCTAAATGTCCAAAACTAGCAAAGGTCTAGTCCTGGTTAAATTTAATCCCTATCCGGGAAACCGGCCTTTTATGTCTAGACAAATCATACCTGACAGAAAGGTCCGGGAAAATTATATAACTGCATTAGTGTGCAAGGATTTTCTGCAAATGCATTGCAGTGTTCAATGTGAACAGGCTTGTAAAATCAGAAATGCACAAAGTGAGTTCCAGAGAAGAACTACTTAATATGTTAAAACTGGAAAATACATAACTGGGCTGGCAAATAATGCAGCATATGTTCAGATATACAGTACCTTCATTTCATGGATGCCTCCTGTTAAAAGCACTATCTAGATATGAAATAATAATGGGATGTTCTTGGCAGAGATTTAGCACCTTAAATAGTTTGCTCAGGAAAATAACATTCTGTCGTCATTTGTTCACCCTCATGCCGATCCAAACCTGTATGGCTTTTTCTTCTGTAGAAGGGAGATGTTTGGCAGAATTGGCTAAACATTCATTTTGGCATTCAGTGCGAGTGATGGGGACTGAAGCTGTTTGTTTATGGAACAGACTGACTGAAATTTGAATCATTATTAGCTAAAAATCTCCTCATTCATATTCAAATATGTAGCTCCAAGATGCATCTTTTCTTTAATGCATAAAAGTGGCAGGACATTCTACATAGCGTCTTTTGTGTTTCGTAAATAAAAGAAAATCACATGGGTTTTGTAAAGAAATGAGTGTGAGTCAGGGATGCATTTTTGATTTTTAGGTGAACTATTTCTATAACAGTTATTTGAAAGCATGGATGCATTTAGAGGGTATCAGACCTTCACATGTTACAAAGTATCTTCTATGTTCTCAATCCAGTACAGCAATATAAGAAAAAGAAGGAAACATACGAAGTAAAACATTTAGGAGCAGTGTTTTTCAGGCTGCGCTAGAGGCGAAAGATGGGGTTAATAAGACTGTAGTAAGTGCACCAAATAAAGTTGCCACTGCAAGTACATACTTCACCTCCACACAATGCACAGACACGTCTCTAGAGGTGACTGCAGCCGTTTCAACAGCAAGTTCAGAGCCAAATGTGCTTATTTTAACAATTTCCCCTTGGGGATCTATAAAATTGATATTTTAGATAACTGCGGGATTTTGAAGCTCATTGCTACTCAGCCCAGAGCATACAGGAGAATATAAAAATACACTCATCATTCACTCCTGCTGGCTGTAATGTTGTGCCTTCAGAGGAACACAACTCTACTACAAGACTAATCTTCTGCAAAGGCTTTTTTCAAACAGGCTAAAAACAAAATAAAAGGCAAAACATTTTAGAAGAACATACTGTATTAGACACAAACATAGAGTGTTTGTATATATATATATATGTGTGTGTGTGTGTATGTGTAGCATATATATATATATATATATATAACAGTGTAATACTGTAAAAAAAGTAATAAAAAATCAAATTCAATCTTTTTTTTTTTTTGTAAATTTAGCGACTAAAATGTTATTCAGTGTAACCAAATTGTCAGGCATATTTACAACAAAAATATATAACATAATAAAACATTAAAATACTTTTTTTTTTTTTTTTTTTACATTTGCCACTATAGGATTTACTCATTTGATTGTAAAATATATATTTAAAAAACAATATAACTTAATATTTTGTTTTATATATTTTAATATGTACAAATCAGAATAAATATTGTGTTACTCTGAATAACAATGTAACATTGTTTCAACCAAATTTTGACATTTTATTCTCCAAAGACTTAATTGAAACTTTAAAGTAAACACATATTTATTGTGCTTTCTATGGACATATAATCACTTTTGTAAATGTATTTTGATGCAGACATCTTAACATCTCTGTGTGTGCATATTTAAACATTAAAATAACTTTCATTAATCATAAATATTCATTATTGACATTATTTCATCAGTAATATAAAACGCTTATCACTAAAATAGATTTACATCAAAAGATTTATGTCCACGAGAAACAGTCACCTGGATTTAAGCAAAGGTCAGATGAGGCATGATTGTCCTTGAATACCTGGCACCGTTGAAAAATGCATTTCTTTATGAAAATTGCACTCAATTTTACCAAGGTTATAGCTGAACGCTCTCGGAACAACTCAAAACTGCCACTTCAAAACAACATATTTTTTAAAAAATTGCTTACAATGGGACTTGAATTTCTTGTATAGGGAGTTTCAGAGATTCAGATCAAAGCTGCAAGACAGTAAAGCGAAGCAATAAATGGACTTGGTTCATGCGAGGAAAATGCAAGCAAGAGCAAATTTCTGTGCAAATCATTATTGAGCTGAATGCAATGATTTTACACAAGAAAGTTGTTCTGCATGTTTCATGAACGAGGCCTCATGATGTTTTTCAGACTTTAATAAACAGAACAGACTTGTTCTATTACAAACCCAGGGGCTGAAAATCATCTGAAATATCAATTAGCATAATTAAAAGAACTGACTCAAAATTGCTGATGGACGGTATGCAACTTCTATTGCAACTATTCTTTTTTTTTAAATTAACTACTAATTATGTTTGAAATAATCATAGTAATTCATATTATTAAAAAACGACTATCTATAATGCTGTGCAGCAGAGTCAAATGAATAAACAAATCATTTAATTGTCGCAGGCGAACTGATTCAATAATTGAATTTGACTTCCCAGACAGGATAGTTTTGGAGAGCTGCTTAATAATCATTGCTTCTACTTGCTGAATTATAAAGCCGTGTGTGCAAAACAACATGACAAAACAACTACTTTTGCTTTACTGTCATGCATTCTTAAACAATTAATAAAATACAAGACATTTATTTTATGTTCACACCTTTTAATGTCTGGAGATCGTTGCTTCATCTGAATATTAAAACAAGAGCTTTTATATTCAACACACAGTCTTAAAGGGTAACCAGGGTTGTGATGATCATACAGAATGGCTGATACAGCCATTAATAAGTAAAACTCAGAACAGTTTACTGGTTTGTACTTAATATACGTCAATAAAATACTCAAAACTGGGTTGTGTGATGTAAACATTGTCCTGCATCACTTATACGATCAATTCACATATATACTGTATGCACCTACAAAGCATATTTGATATATATATATATATATATATATATATACACACACACATGTATGAATACATTTACAATACACCAAAAATAGTTCGTCACTCAGATTAGCCGGTTAACAAAACACACAGGCCGAATTTTAAAAAGGGGTTTTGAAGACATCATCATCATTCAGGTGGAAAATAAACCGTAAAACTGGGCAACTTGCATTTACAATGGCATGACACTTCGACGCACATATTAGAAGTGGGAGACAAAGTTTACATCTACAAAATTAAAATATACAAAAGTATATTTTCAGGCTTCGGACGTTTTAGACATCTCATCCAATAGAGCACTGCAGGGATGTATTTTTGTAGGCTGACCTGGAATTTTGCATCACCTATGTTTACTCAACGAAAACCCAACTGGATTTAAGATAACCGTAGAAAATAAACGTTGATCAGGAAAATCTTCACAAATGAACCCAACTCACCAGAGCTAACAAAAGCACAACGACCGTTACACTTCAATAACACTTTAGTCTTTATTTAAAAACATTTTCCCTGAAAGTCTGAGAATAGTCTGAGTGCCATTTGAAAAAATAAAATCACAAAGCTGCTAAAGTGACAAGTAGATGAGTTTACCTGCTCGGCGTGATGTCCCTGACTACCTCTACAGACCTATTTTGCCACTGAGCAACTGCCTTTTTCATGACACGTAAAAGCTTCAAATAAAAAAGATGTAAAAAACACACTGTTGCTGTTTTTTATCCTTTTGAATAAAATGTGAAAATTATTTGAGTTTGCGTTTAACCAGGCATTAAACAAAAAGCTATCGACTTAATGCTAACTCATTTCCAGGATTTGGCCTACAAAAATACATATTCTCTGCAGCACTGTATTGAGCAGGAACATGCACTTGTAGCCACTGAGGAAGGGCAGAGGAAGTGCACCGTAACCGTACTGGGACTGACAGGAAGCCATGTCCCTTTCTATAAGGTGTCCGTCTTCCTAGAGTCCTGTGAGTAAAGCTGGCATTAAAAGTCTCTTGTTGGTTGTGTTGTTGGTGTTAAAGTCTCCTTAGATTGTGCTCTTCCTGACAGGAACCCCGTTTGAGACTCATGTCATCCAGAGCTATTTCGCCTTTACGCCCCCTCCGCCGCTCGCCCTTCACAACCACCTGTAATCACATAAATCACAAAACACAGATGCTGGTTTCCTGCTGACCCGCTCTCAAATGCTGATGTGAACACTGACACTTACGCTTTCTAGCCCATTGCCCCAAATGGTGATCTGCGTCGACCTCCAGCCGTTTCCTCCCGTTCGCCCCCAGACGGCGGGACTGTGCTGCCGTCCCTTCTGGACGAACACCTGCAGCATGCCTACGTGGTGCCCTGCCATGTTGTGTCTGAAGGCCAGGCACAAGTTACCCTCATTCCAGGGCGTGGTCAGGGGGAGGATCAGCTGAGCGCCACGCCCACCTCGCTTCTCTCCGCCCTCTGAGATTGTCAGGTACCGCCCACCTTTTAATGGCGTGATAAGGTTGATATATGAAACCGATACCTCCACAAAATTTGTGATGCAGAAATGCATGATTTTTGAAAAAAATTAATTTATATAAAACAGTTGATACCTTGAAGATAATTAAAAAGTGTATTTGAAATTTGAATACCAAATATTTGCCGAACTTGACCTTTTTATATTCATTAAATGAAATGTGAAACTTGAAAGATTGCATGGCACCGGCATCACTTTTTAATTAATTATTATTTTTAGCATTTGAGGTTTTTTCATTCGTCATTGCCAAAAATATTTTATGAAAAACAATTATCAATAACATGATCTGTACCTGAAGGATCTGCTGTTGTCTCCCAGTGAAGGTCTCCCTCTCTGCGCTGGATCCATGCACAGAGACCGTGGTCAAAAGAGCAGCTAAGATGGCCAGCCTCTGTGGAATATCACATAATGGATCAAAAACACAGCAGACAGGAATTAAATATAATTTTAGAAATTATTTTAAGCTATGAAAAAAAAAATGCTTTGGAATTAAAAATATATTAATCATTAAGTCAATTATGAACATTCCCAATTAGTGTGGGACATTTTTTAAGCAGTGGGAAAAGATTGCACACCATTTAAAATTTAATTAAATAAATAAGTTAGCAAACAATTGTAGAACTGTCCTTTTTAGGAGAAATCAAAATTTTATCAAATTTAAAGAATTGCATAACAATGGTTGTAAATAAAGCACATTTTTAGTGTAAATGACTTCAAATATGAGTTACAAACATATAGGGTATTTCCAGAAACATTATAAATAAATAAATGTTTAAAATGGGACTTCTGTAAATTGTATTGAATTTTTAGTACATTAAATGAATTTTACTTTGGAATAATTTCATAAATTTTATGGAATAAGGAATATTTGTAACACTTTAGAATAACCTAAAAGATCAGTTTTGATTTTAAAAATGCTAACTAATGTAAGGTTAACTAACTTTATTGTAAACTGTTTACAACATTTTTTAATATACCTTAATACTTTTGTACTGTACATAATTTATACAAAAAGTTTGCGAGAGAACTCCAAAAAAAATGTTTCCTTCCACCCCAAATTTCTTCCTCCACCATGTCCTTTAAGGGGCTCGGTACTAGAATTTATACGCTATTTTTGCTAGCATTTTTGTAAAAGTCTGTTAGTTTGGAAAAATATTCAGAACGAAAGTAATTCACAGATTTACAGTCTTAAAAATAAAGGTTCTTTATGGTTCCAAAAAAAACCTTTAGCATCTAGGGCTGTGTGCAATATGGACAAAATAATCATATTGCGATTTTTTTTTTAACCTAATATTGCGATTGCGATTTTATTTGCGATTTTGCAACTGTTTTTGCTTTTTCAAACAAGCTTCATACATACATTCTAAATGTATTCAGTGCATAAGAAGTGCATAACAAAACATTTCACAATAAATGAAACAACATTTACTGACAATGTGCGCATGCATCATATCTGTGCACATATGATAGGTAATTGCGTCGATTTCGAAACGATTTCGAAATTGCATGTGCTTAAATTGCGAATTTTTTGCGATTGCGATTAACTGCACAGCCTTAATACATAAACTTGAGTCAAAATAAATGTAAAATCCTAGAGAAATAACTCACACATACGTCTGAAACTTACCTGGAATGCAATGCCAACATTTCGTCCATATTGATAGGCGATCTCATGCACCTCAGGATCAGAATTCACCAAAATTGACACCTACAATTCAAATAAAATAACAGTGGTGTTTAGCTTCTTTTCAGCTGTGAACTCCATCTGATTATTAAGACAGAACGTACATACTGCTTTACAACTATTTGCAATGAGACTTGCGGTCTTCTTAAAAGTTTTCTCAAGGTAGTGCTTGAATCTTTCGTTTTCATTCTCTTTAGACCCCAGCTGCATGAATTCACCTAGAATTTAGCAACGCAAAATATTAAAGAAAAAAAATCCACTTTAAAAACCAGGTATCATAAATCAAATCCAGACTGACTTACCTCGCACAAGGTCTTCTATGACTTGGGACAGCACAGACACTACTGTAGTGTTCCCAATACGTGCTAATGCCATAGATGCTGTCGACAGAATGAAATCACCTGCCAGGATAGCCTAACCGTTACAGATACAATAAATAAAGAAATAAAACTATAACGATATTGTAGCTTATTTTCAATTCACTAACAACACTTCATCAGATGTATGCAGAACAAGTTTAAATGCTTCTTCTCCTACTACTAGAATATGGAAATGATGTCTAAAGATTCTTAAAATGCATTTGTACTTACTTAAAACAAAATGTACAAACTGTGTGACTAGTAGGGGTGTGCCAAAAAAATCGATTCACAGAAAAATCTAGATTCTCATTTGCAACAATTCAGAATCGATTTAAAATGTCCAAGAATCGATTTAAAAATAAAAATAAAAAAGCAGCTAACTGTTCGCCTCGATTTTTGTAACTAGCCTACTGGTCTGTACTGATGCCACCACGCAGCCGGTTTTTGAACGCAAGCGTGCGCGGCAAATCAATAAAACAATCCAATCAGCCACGTCTTCACTTAAAGCTAAAGTTTGGCGTCATTTCGGTTTTTACCGAATACCTGGAAGCACTGC
>JAUCNO010000626.1:288879-317880 GCA_032353835.1 Enteromius viviparus | reverse complement strand
AAGATGGCGGCGGCCGGCTCCGCCCACTTTAGGCTTCAAAAACGCTCTTCAGAAACCTACGAGTGACGTCACGGACAGTACGTCCATTTTTTTTACAGTCTATGGTAACTACACATAATTCACTGCGTAATGTGTAACAAAAACAGTAAAAGTGTTACTGCATTTTTAAGTTTATTACAAAATATTCAAACATTACATTATGTAAACTGTGAGTAACTCGCATCATTTGTGAGTTAATGGATGCTAAAATGTTCTTTTAGCATAATTTGCTTGTTTTCGGTCCTCTGATTGGTTAAGATTTCTCTGTAGAATGTAGTTAGAATGTAGTAAGTTTCTACATTTAGAATGGCAGGCGATAATGTTGTCTACCGCTTTATTTTATGAGTGTCTCCAGCAACAGATGGTAACATTCTGACTGTTATCCTCTGTTGGTGAAGTCATTGATGCGGTTATCCTTACAGCTATCATTCTTGATGAGAACAGGCTTTAACTAAATCCACCGCCGCAGATTTTCTGCTTCTCAAGAGTAATAGTCTAACAACCGCTGGTGTCAGACTGCGTCAAGCTCTTAGACTGAAAGAGTTCAGGGACATCGCAGAGCAAAGAATCTAATTCACCCAGCTACGGAACACCGATACATTTTGCAGAACTGAAAGAATCACCTTGAAGTAGGACAAGTCAAAGAGGCACAGGAGACGTCTGTGTTTGATGTAACTTGAAAGCACCTGTGAGCCTGCTGCTAAAATGAACGAACGACCGGCTGTCTTTGTGAGGAACTGTGCTTTATAACTAATGAGATAAAAACTGCTTTCGATTTGTTTGTTTTACCAGGTATTGATGGACGCAGGGCAGCAGGACCACATCAGTGAGAGTGAAATAGAGCCCTTCTGCAAACACATGCTCCAGCTCTGGCAGGTCTGTGGTCTTGACTTTCCTGATGTCAGAGCGCTCCCTGGTGGAGGGAGCAGGAGCTGCATCTGCAGAGAGCTTCGCCAGAGCAGCACTGAACTCAACACCAGGATGGGATTCATCTTGGTGACTCTCCGTCTCTGTATTAGAGCCTTTAGGTTGAGAATCGCTCTTCTTCTGCTGCTGTAGCTTCTGTCGACGTATCTTGTCATCATTGTGGACCTTGACGGGTTCCCCTAACCGCTTTTCTAAGTTCAGGATCGCTGCAGGTGGTCGACCCATCTGCTCTTCAGGGTTTCGTAAGTGTTGCTCCACTGCAGAGGGAACGTCCAGCTCACACAGTCTAGTCCACTGACTCACCTGAGAAGCAAAGACAGTTAGAAATCACTTGATTCATGACTTACATATGAATGGATACTGTGCCTTCGTAAATTTCCAATGTTGCCTAGAATTAAACAAACTAAGAATCTTATGATACAGAAAACCTGGTAATTATTGGCCAATAACTGATAAATGCCTGATGTTACAAGCTGATGCTATTTTGTTAACACATTTAAAACACATTAAAAGCATAAACTTTTTGCCATAATTGATAACTATCCCTTAGAGCTGGACTAGTGATATTTAACAAGCAGAAACAGTTAAACATGCAATAACGGCATATATCAACCAATAATGATTTCATCTCTACAGTAAACTAGTATTATTTTAGCATTATTTATATACTATTACAGCATTTACAAATATGTTAAATGAGTTTTATTATATATTTTTGGTCTTTATTTTTCAAATTTTATTTACACTGGTCATTTAAGTTTTTAAAATAAGTCTCTGTTGCTCACCAATGCTGCATTTATTTGATTAAAAATGCAGTAAAAACAGTAATATTGTGAAATATTATTACAAATTAAAATAACTGACGTGTATTTAATAATATTTTAACATGTATTTTATTTCTGTGCTGCCAAAACTGAATATTCAGCATTATTATTCAATTTTTCAGTGACACACGATCCTTCAGAAATCATTCTAATATGCTGATTTAGTGCTCAAGATTTTGTCATACTTTATTTTTGAATAATTTTATTGGAATATTTATACGGTTTCATTTCACTTTCATTTATTTTGTATTTAGATTTTGTGCAACTTATAATTATTTTCAGTTAGTTGCCAAGGAAACATTTTTAAATTTCATTTTTCTTTTCAAGATTCTTAAGTTTAAGTTCATACATGATTATATTTATATTTCATTTATTTTCACCTTTATTTTAAATAATAGTTTTACTGAACAGTAACAACAGTGCATTTCCTAAAAAAACTAAAAAGATTTGTTTCTCTGGTTCCTATTTGTTGTCCAAATGATCTGATATGACCCGTTGCGTATATTTATAGGCTGATTGACACACAACTTCCGAAAAAGGTCTTTAAAAATGCACTTAGGGTATTTTCATTCCAGAAATGTTGCTAATATCAGACAGACGTGACTGAAATAGTTGTCTTGAGATATCACACCTGTCCCACTGACGGCCCAGGGCTCTAAAACAGCTAAAAACAACAAACAGGAGAGCAACCCAAGTTTGTTTTTGCTCCGTTATGCCTTACAGCTACTATCTGCAAACACTGAGCACAAATGTCAATATGTGACTGCGTGATTCTATGAGGCTGAACTCAAAAATGTAAGTGATTGCACCTGTCAAAACATGTCAAAATGCCCGTCAGCCTTCAGCTACACTATTAGTTCACACTTTTGACTACTCAATGAGATTTTAAGCACTTGTCCTCTGGTTGTTTTTGATCTGTAATCTCACCTCAGCGCAAGCCTTGAGACAGGTATTCTTGAAGCCCAAGAGTGAAGCCACATCCCTGCGGCTTGGCATTAGCTGGCATGCTCTCTGAATGATGTGTCTCAGTACGACAGCAAGGCCGGCTCTGCAAAAGCAAGCACCCGGCTCCAGCGCAGCCGGAAGACGGCACATCCTAACCAGCCCTGGCAGCTCGTCCCTCCTCATTTCAGAGACAGCCAGAGCCCCGGGCACCAGACTTGACAGAGACGGCAGGATATCTGCTTGATCTGAGACCAGGTAGACGTGGAAAGACGAGCACTCTGTGTAGGACAGGAGGAAGAGGACAATAGAGGAGTGCAGGGGAAGAGACACGGCCCCGTTCACAGTGGTCACCTCCAGATAGAGGCTCTCTCTGTCTTTTTGTGACTCGGTTTGCTTCATTCTGACAGTCTAGTGGAGGGGAGACCACATGAAGAGCTTGAAATCTGCAAAAGAAAAGAATGTAAATTCTGACCGCTTAGACTGCATTTATTATGTCAGACTTTATTATGAGAGCGAATGTCTGGAACAGTTACAAACAGATGCAGTGTTATGAACAGCATCTCAAATCATGCCAGTGAAAGTAAATGTGTTTAACTATGTAGCATGTTTTTTCCCTGCCAAAAACAATTGCACATACATGTACAGTAAGTTGTATTTAAAGTCACTTATGTTGCTTTCGGCTCGGTTTTACGTGGCGTCACGACATCACTAAGCACAGCAATCAAAACTGACAAATGAAAAAGACATGACAAAAGAATATTATACATACTTACATATAGTGTTTGAATTGAGCGAAACACCCACTAGGAAACACATGTGAAACTCTCGGTGTTTCATTAAAAATAGTCCGACTATAAACCGGCAAGCGCGTTTAAGTTCCACCAACACTTGCGTCCTTTAGCTGTCATACAAAATAACATTTAAAATATCTTTACAATAGTTTTACATACTGTATTCCCTGTATAACATTATTTCTTATTAAGTGGAAACTTGGCGAACACAGATTTTTATTTTGCAGTTACTTTACAAAATAATGTACATTTAAAATGTTTGCTGAATGAAACAATTTTAATCATAGACACATGATTGGCCTTCTTACGAGAAGTGCGGATTTTTAGGCTGTTTTAGACGCTGGAAGCAGGAATATTTGTTTAAAATATCAATTAAAAATATTAAAACTATTAATAAAAATCTAACTTTTGGGGCCAGTGAACGGATTCTGGTAACGTTTGGCACGTTTCCCGTGGTAATTAACGTTCCGTTGCTATGGTAACCGTTTCGCGCCAACGCAGCGAGTAGCTACGGTTGAAAATAAATAGACTAAGGTAAACACAATTAATCTTACTTTAGTTGTTATTGAAACGTTTAAATAAAAAACTAAAAATAGTAGGCTGTACATACTCAGGTAAGCCAAATAATATGTATGTCTCTGTAAGTATGGAAGTATCGTAACTATGTTTAGATGATTGATTTGATAATCTTACAATGTCCCCAAATTAAAGCTATTTAAACCCAAATGGGAGTTTTAACAAATAACAATAAAAAAAAAAATAATAATAGCCCCAGACTTAGCAAAGGCCGAGATGCCAACTAAACCTGAAAAAATGTAACGTTCCCACTTTAATACAGGCTTTTAGTTATAAATCTGTCAATTTATGACCTCTAATTTAATACTGATTGTACTGAGATTGCATTAGAAATTAAAGTGTTAACATAAAGCTGATTTGTAGTGCCCATGATGGGATTTCTTTATCGAATAATCCTGTTAGATCAGTCTGATTATATTTTGAGATTATTTTTGTAGTTGTGTAATGTTCAGAGTCCATAGTTCTATTCAGTGAACACATCTAACCTTGAAACTTTAATATCTCACTTCTAAAATGTAATATCTCAACTTCAGATCATTAAACTGTAACCATCATCTCTCCTATTACAGCTATCAATTCACTCGGCACCGTGGTTTAGGCCAATCCAAGGAGGGGCATCCCGTAAAATCTTCAAAGGGTGTGTATATAGTTTATAATTTACGCTTGAACATATGGTTACACACACACACACACACACACAAATGTTGGTTTCACTATATCAGTAAGGACATCTCATACACTCTCAGAAATAAAGGGACAAAAGCTGTCACTGGGGCGGTAACTTTTATACCAAAAGGTTCTGTATAAAGGTACATATTAATTAATGACTTTTGTACCTTTAGTTAGGTGATAATGTCTGGTAAACTCAAGACATCTAACCTACACAAACCTGTTGATATCAGTAGACTTGTTTTTGTATTCAAGTCTGAATCAACCAAATACATGAAAGCTAAAGACATGTAAGCATCAAAACAGGTAGAAATAACTCAGTAAGGTAGCAAATGCAGCTTTTTACATTTCTAAAGACTGGTTTTTATATCCGCATCCACAAAATTTTCCAGGAAACCTCAAGTATGGAATACTACAAATTCAGTAAAGTATGCAAGATCAAAAGCACAAGTGCACAAGTCTGTCTGAAAGGGATAATATAATAAACTCGCGGAGAACGAGTAGAAAAGCCTTTCTCTCTCATCACTTTAAGTGTGAGGCGGGGTCTCTTGGTTTTTTTCTGTCCTTCCCTTTGATGCTGAATTTATCCTCCGCACGAGCTGGGAGGGAGGACGCTCAACAGGCCTCTAAACCATATCATTACCAATTTGTTTGTGACCGGGCAGCGCTGCTCCCTGGGAGAAAAATACAGGCTTGGTCTGGAAATAGCACTGAGGCAGGGCAGGGGACATGCGGAGCGGAGCCAGCCAAGCCATCCATTTACTGTCTCTGGGAGCATGTGGAAGAGATTTTCCCCTGCCTGGTCTCCACCACAACCATCACCATTAGGGCGCAGGGTGGAGACTGGGAAAACATGCCCCTCTGAACGTGGAGGGATGAAGAGAAGTTTCAGAGAGATTGTCAGAGGAGGAGTGTAGGACCGATAGAGCTGCGGGACACAACAGGCAAGTGATTATCAATTGACAAAATCACTCTTTAAAGCTGTTTGCGAGACCGGTTTGCTTGGAAAAAACTCTCTGTAGATGCATCCACATAGTGTAGTAAAACAAAAAGTGAGTTGTTATGATATTGATATGATAATGATATTATCCTGTTGCAGTACAGTGAAGCAGTGTTGTGTACAATCCAATGTTCGTTCAGGGCAGATTTGTAATAAGAACTCATTTCCAATGTAATTATATTTCAGCCTAAATTGATTTGGAGGAAATCGATGGCTTCGTGTCGAGTGATTTGTACAATCCATCACTCTTCTTCCTGCATGCATCTGTCCTGAAGCTCTGTTTACTGTTTGTAAATATTGTATGTCTCGGTAATGAGGGTTATTGAGATGCACTTTGGGTGTGATGGAGCAGAGATCTTCTCAGAACAGAAAGCTTTCAGATAAATAGGCTGTTCCTGAAATGCTCTTGTTTCTGGACTCAGACCTGACCATGGATGCTTTTTTTCCCCTATGTGGCTTTTCTCTAGATGGCAGTTTGCACTTGTCAAATTCTTTGGGTTTTAAGCGATATGCTTTGCTTGTGTTCGACTGCACTGAGCACAGATTTCTAGGCAAAACTTCAGACTTGCAGGAATATATAAAGTACAGGCTATTAAAATCATACAAATTGGGGAACTAAATAGCTAACCAGTTAATTTATTACAATAAAACTCAACATTTTTGATAAATATTGTTCATTGTTATTAATCAAATAAAAAATGATTTTTAAAATATTTTATATTTAAGTATTATATCAGCCATTTGACCTTTAAAATGTAACACATTTCTATTAATACTATTTATTATAACAGTTTTATCTATTTATTTTTTTAATATATTTTAAAATGTAATTTAGCTGAAGTTTTATTCCTCAGTGTCACAAGTGCTGCTCAAGAAACATTTCTTATTAATATCAATGTTGAAGACAGTCGTGCTCCTTAATATTTTTGTGGCCGAAGGTTCAAAACAACAGCATTTATTTGAAATGTATAATTTTGTAACATTATAAATGACTTAAAATGAGTGCATAACACATATGTGCATTTCTTTGGTATGCTTTTTTGTTTTAATGTGCAGAAGCCTGTCAATAATGTATTGGCCTATGTTATTCATGGTTCAAAATAGCCTCTATTGATTATTCATTTGCATGTTAGATGATCTTTTATTGGTCATATATGTCTATAATGTACTTCTGCTTTCCTTTTTTAAAAGACATCATATGAGAGCTGAAAACGCAGGCCTTTCATTATCACTGCAGAGGAGAGTAACTCACACGAGAGATTCGTGGCAGGAAGTCAGTCATTAGTGGGTAGTTGTGGGTACTCATGGCATCGTCAGACCACCAAGGAAACAAGGACCCCACAACTGCAGATGGGACACCGTCCCCCTCCTGCCCCGTCCACAACCATGCTGCTGAAGAAGCGAAGCAGAACGGCTTGAGGAAAGCCTTGGTCAGACATCGAGACTACGTCAAAATCTCCGTACCTGAAGGAAAGGGCAACCGATTACCGTCAGAATGGTGCAAGACGTTTATCGCTTTGTTTTATGCTGCTTTGAACCTTGTTTTGACCACGGTTATGATCACAGTGGTTCATGAGAGAGTACCACCCAAGGAGAGCAGTCCACCGCTGCCGGATAAGTTCTTTGACTATATAGACCGTGTACAGTGGGCGTTCACAGTGACTGAGGTCAATGGAATGGTGCTGGTGTCTATATGGTCTATTCAAATGCTCTTTCACAGATACAAGTAAGAGGCATAACTCAACATTATACTAATGATATTGAAAATGATCGATCAGCTTGGTTATAGTCATAGATTACATTTGATGGTTTGTTAGGATTGTTATGTTTAAGATGATACAAAGCAGGGTGAATGCAATAGGCTTGAGGGCAGTTATCAAAATTAATATTGCATTGAGGAAATAAATGTATATATAAGGAACATCACCAATCCCTTGTATGGTATGTTTCGCAAACATAATACAGAATTATCGTAGTTTAATGAAATACAATTTATGTTCAGTTGATCATGTAAAAAAAAAATTTAAACTTATAAAATTGATTAAAAAAAAGAATATATATATATATATGCATGTTTGTGTGTGTTTGTGTGTGTATTAGTGGTGTCAAATGATTAATCGGGACCAATCACATCCAAAATAAAAGTTTTTGTTTACATAATATACAGTATGTATGTGTTCTGTGTATATTTATTATGTAATATTTTTGTGTGTATTTATATATACACATAAACACATGCATATGTATATTTCAGAAAAATAGGTTCTGTTTTTTTTTTGTTTATATGTCAGATATATTTATTTATAAAAAAATTCAAATGCAAATATATATATATATATATATATATATAAAATAAACACAGAACACAAACACTCACATATATTATGCAAACAAAACATTTTATTTTGGATGGGATTAATCTCAATTAATTATTTGACAATACCAATATATATATATATATATATACAGTAGGTGTTGTTTACTATAAAATAGAAATAAATATGTAGATATTAGAAATATTCCATATTGTTCCATATTTTTTTAGAACTGTTGTAACTTAAATGCTTGATCTTGTTAAATTGGCAATACTACAGTTTTAAAATGGAAAGTAGAATTATTTGCTTGTTTTTCAAAAAACTAAATGATGAAAAAAGTGTGCTTATTATCAAATCTGATATGTAATAGCTAATAGTTCTCATGGAACATGTTATCTGTACCCCTAGATATTTTTTACACATAGATATATATATATAATAAAAATGCTTTGTAAGGCTCAGCTTTCCCAACATAGCCCACATCAGTTCAATCTGTTTTTTTCTATTTTTCTTTTCCGTATAGGGCTATTATAGCAAGACGCTATTTCTTCATTTTGGGCACATTGTACATGTATAGATGCGTAACCATGTACGTCACCACTCTACCTGTGCCTGGCATTCACATGGTTTGTGCACCAAAGGTAAAAATAATTACTTTCATTTGTCATGATCCCCGCAGGACCTCATTCCTAGATTATCAGATAAGCAAGAGCACTTAGCTTTTAAATCTGTAATCTGTAAATCTTCCATCTTCAAAACAAATATTACAGCTTTTACAAGCGTACACAATATCAGTGTATGGATTGATATTTCAATTTACGATTCATGTCTACAGCTACTCATCTTTCAACATTCAATATCCTCACTCATATCTTCTTTCCTGCATCTCTCATTCAGCTCCACGGAGATTCCCAGGCAAAGCTGCAGCGTGTCCTGCAGTTGCTCTCCGGTGGTGGATTATCAATCACCGGATCTCATCTGCTGTGCGGAGACTTCCTGTACAGCGGCCACACTGTCATTCTCACGCTCACGTACCTCTTCCTCAAGGAGTGTATGTCACTTTCTCAGAAGACAGACTTTATTTTAAGACGCACATAAAATGACTGTTTGCTAATTACAGACTTGAGGTCACTGTAAGCAAATTATAGATTCTGTTTTTAGCAATTCGAAAGACTCAATGTTCATGTTCACACAGCAACCTTCACGACTGGTTCTTTGTTTCTGTCTAGATTCTCCTCGTTCTTTCTGGTGGTACCATCTTCTGTGTTGGTTAACGGCTGCTGTGGGTGTTGTGTGTATCCTGGTGGCCCATGAGCACTACAGTGTGGATGTGGTGGTGGCGTATTTCATCACCACCCGACTGTTCTACTGGTATCACACTATGGCTAATTTGCAGGTACATATATCAGTCCTTTGAAATGCTCAAATAATGCTTTTAGCAAAGAGATAGTTCAAATAAATTTGAAAATTCTGTCAATTCTACCATTTCCAACCTGTAAGACCTTTCAAATCCGACAGCTTTCTGACAATCCACCTACCATGTTCAAGGCTCAGAAAGGTAATGAAGTTTAGTAATGAAATTGATAAAATAGTGCATATGACATCAGTGGTTGAAACGTAATTTTTTGAAGCTATGTGAATACTTTTTGTGTGCAAAAAAATACTTCTTCATTCACTATATGGACAAAAGTATTGGGACACTCCCTTCTTTAGAACAGAAAAAGTCAACCAGAGGTGTCCAGCTGGCATTATGACTTTGCTCTCTGCGGACCAGTCAAGTTCTTCCATACTGACATAATCAATCATTTCTTTTTAAACCTTCTACACAGAGGCATTGTCATGTTAGAATGGAAAAGGGTGCTGTCCAAACTTACTATAAAATAAGAAGCACACAATTCCCTAGAATATCAATATATGCTGAAATATTAAGGTTTGCACTCATGAAAATAACTAAAGTAGTCAGATCTGTTCATGGAAAGGGATACAGTGTCAATATAGTGTATGAGAGCACTTTAAATAAAAAAGGTGTTCACATATCACATTTAAGGCATATGGCTGTATCAAATTATCATGATCAAGAATTTTTTTTTATACATATTACCACAATATTAATGAGATTTGCTCGTTTTCACTAATGAGAATACATAACTTGTAGGAGTATATTCTTAGTTTTTTTTTTTTTATAAATATTGAAATGAAATATTTGATGTACACAGAGACTGCATTTATTTGAATTAAGTAAATTAGTAGTATTGTGAAATATTATAATAATTTAGAATACTAGTTTTCTATTCTAGTGAACTTTTAAATGTCATTTATTCCTATGATGCAGAGATGAATACAGCATCATTACTGCAGTCTGCAGCATCACATGATCACTTATAAACCATTCTAATATGCTGCTCAAGAACAATTTATTATCATGATCAATTTTGAAAACAATTGCTTAATACTTTATTGTGGAATCCGAGGTGTGTATATATATATATACTATATATTTATTTATTTTTATTTATTTATTTTTTTATTTATTTTTTTTTTTTTCAGGATTCTTTGATGAATAGAAAGCCCAGATTTGTCACATTACAAGTTATTTATTGACACTTTTGGTTAATGCATTATTGCTAAATAAAATTATACATTCCCTGAAATATTAATGACTCCAAACTTTAAATGATTACATCAAAGCGGTGAAACCTAAGCTAAAAGTCACTAAAATAGTTCACAGGGTCTAAATATGTCATTTTTTATTTAAAATTTGTTCTTGTTTACATATTTTGATATATTTTCATTTTGCATATTGTTAATCTTTTTGACCTCCAGCCTCATGTAGACAACTACAAATACACACGTCTAAAACCAGAGAGAAGCTTTCAGCTCAATTCGGATTTAGATTCAGGGTGTCATTAAACTCAAGGCACCAAAACCTGCACTAAGCCTTTTACCGAGAGTGTTTATATGTGTCAGAGTACACTGAGAATATCCAAATCCATTAGGCCGAGCATTTGAGAAAGGACTCCCTGATGACGGTAAAGTGCTGCACGTTCGATTTAGGCCAATCTAGATATTTTAAACAGGAAAAAAAACCTTTCAAACTATCAAAACACCCGCACATCCTGAGTTTGACATGTTCCTGGGTTAACATATTTTGTTGACCCTGGAACAACATTTTATTCCAAAATTTTCGTTTTGACCATATCTTTACACCTAAACCTAACCCTACCCATGAGTAATGCCTAAATTCAGAGGAAATGACAGATGACTGACACTGATGTACAAGCACCAAACATTGATTGTAAGCCTAAACACAAAACTATAAACTGGTTCTTCAAATCTGATTGGCTAATCACAATGTTGTTCCAGGGACAACAGGGACCTCAGCACAATCAGGTCCTGCCAAAAGGGCATCATGTTTCTTTATGCTGTTTACAAGCGAAATGATGTCAGAATGCTCATATCTCAGAAAGGATATTTATGGTGCTTTAAAAGCATCCACAAAAAAACTGAAATGCAGTGAGAGGTTGAGAATTTGGACTGGTGATGCAAATGTCAACAGGTTCGATCCCTGACAGGAGAATCTCAACTTCAGTCGTGTCTGTGTCCTGAAGTGGCTCCAGGGCTTTTGTCCTTAATAATAACGCTGATATTCATGAAATCGCTTGATTGCTTTGGATCTAAAATGCATCACAATACAAAAAAACAAATTTCCTGTTTTTTTGTTATGCAACTCACTTCTGTTTTCAGAAAACCAGTGGTAGTCAGTCATCTGACCGTGCATAACAATGTTCTGTTTTTATATATGTATATATTAATATAATTCATGATATTAATTCATGTTGTGTTGTTTTCACCAGACTTTAAAGTGTTCTCCGAACAACTACCTCACTCACACCTGGTGGAACCCTGTGTTTAACTTCTTCGAGAGGAACGTCCAGACCCAAGTGCCCTGTTCTTTCTGCTGGCCGATCACATGGCCGCCTGCTTGTCTGAAGAACCCCTGTAAGAAATATTCCATGGTGCAGAGCAGCCGGGAGGAGTGACGTCGTGAACTCAACACGATGCCTAGACCAACATGTGGAAATGTTTTGTATTTCGCTTGTGGCTGTCTCAGTGTTTACACCAAGCCAAAGAACAAAGCCTGTGTGGCTGTTGTTGCTAATTACATCTATAATAACATTGGGCTAAACAGTTCAAACTCAATATTCTTTTACAAGTAATTGTTGATATGTTTTACATTAATTTATATTCAGTCAATGTGACCATTAAATAAACACTTTTGTGAGTACTTGAAGGGCCGGCTGAAAGTGTTAGGTTTGCAAAATGATGGATTTTTGGAGCATCTCTCACTTTGTTTCAGAACAGATCTATCAGTCTGTGCATGCTTCTTAGTCATATTTTCCTTTGTCTGTTTATTCTACAATATGTTTGTCATTAAAAAAAGTGTTGTTTAACAGGGTTTCATTAGTTTTAAACACTATTTTATATTACAAATGCATGCATTCTTTTTCTAATGATTCATGCCAGCTGTTATTTCAGTTTCTTTTATGTTTATATTCTGTGTCTTGAAAACATAAGGACATTTTATGGAAATAAACGGTTTACGATAACACTGCACCTCTTGTTGCATGAAATTTTTAAAATTAATATTTATGTAATTGCCAATGTTGGAGAAAGAAAATTAATATACAACACTGAAGATGTCTCATAATATCTATAGAAATATTTATTTAAGTTATTCTTAAGCTTAGTATTATATAACTGTTAAAATGCATAAAATACATTACTTAAAAAAACTGGTACTTAAGTTATTTATGAGAATACTCAAAATAATATTTTGTTATAAATGTATAAATACATAAAGACGTATTTTAGTTAAACTAAATTCAAACTACTAACATCACTAGAAGTTACAGGAAATTATCTAAATTGCATAATGTTTACCTTACTACGAGATAGGGATTTTTTTATTCAGTTTTAGTGCATATGCAAATATGAAATATTACTTAAAACTTTAATAGTGCCTCAATAATATTAAACTGACACATAAACTGATGGGTAACGGGTAACTGAAAAAACACCCCTGAGATTAGGAAGTTAATCTCTTATGAAGCTTCAGTGTCTGCTTTCTTTCAGTGGATCAGTTAACCCCACCCACTCGGTTTCGTCATCTGTTGATTCACAAATCAGCTCTCAGCGTGCTCCTCTCAGCCAATGAAAAAAACCAAAACACACTATCCACATGCTGCAGATCTAAAAACACAGGAAGAAATGTGTTTGATCAGCAGATAGCCAGTATTGATCAGGAGGGACTATTCGTCAGTGGATTCGAGGAGCGCGCGAGTCATGGACGCTTCTCTATCTTTGCTGTGGCAGTATGTGTTCTCGCCTGCAAACATTGCGGGCTTGATTGCGTTCGTGCTTGTTTTCTGTGTGCTGCAACAGTATGCGTGGCATCAGAGATACGCCAACATCCCTCCGGGTCCGAAGCCGTGGCCCATCGTGGGAAACTTCGGCGGTTTCCTCGTGCCTTCGTTTATTTTAAGACGACTTGCAAAAAATCGCAAAGAGTTTTCAAAGATTGGCTCGAATCCGCTGTCGCCTCAGGCTGGACTCATGGAGATGTCCAAACTCTATGGGAACATATTCAGCATTTTTGTTGGGCCTCAGCTCATGGTCGTGCTGACGGGATATGACACTGTCCGAGACGCGATGTTAAACCATCCGGAGGTCTTCTCTGACAGACCGCATATACCGCTCGTAACTATTATCACCAAGAGGAAAGGTAAGATAAGCAGTCGTAGTTAATGATTGCCGCATGCCATGATAATAGATTAGAGCAGAGCCGAATTAAATAGAATAGACTGGAGCCGAAAAGAACAGAGCAAAATAATACAGTGCTGCAAAGAAGATGCAGAATAGAATAGAACAAATTCACAGTAGACAGGAGCAGATTAGAATATTGTAGAATAATGTAGAATTGAAAAGAAGAGTGAATAGACAGGACAGAATAGAACCTGGAGAAGAAGAGAATAATTTAGAACTAACCAGAATAGATTTGTAGAAGACTCTTACTCAGTATAGAATAAAGTAGAATATAACTAAATGAAACAAAGCGCAATATGAAAGAATAGACTAGCGCAGAGTAGAATTATATAGAATATAACAGTATAAAACTGCAGAATAGAACAGTATAATAGACACGAGCAGAATAAAATAACGTTGCACATTAGAAGTTACATAGAGTGGCATAGAATAAGATAGGATAGAAAAACAGGTCAGAGTGGAGCAGAATAGAACATAATATAATAGCCAGCAGCAGAATAGAACAGAATAATATAGAATTGAACAGAAAACGATGACTTAGAATAGAATAGAACAATGTAAAGAATGGAAAAGAATACACTAAAGCAGTGAAATATATGGAACATGGAAATTAGAATTGAACAATATGACAGCAGAGGATACTGAAGCAGATAAGAATAGAACTTAATAAAAGACAGCAGAATAGAATGCGTTAGAACACAGTTTAATAGACTGGAGAAGAATACATTAGAGTTGAACAGGATAGTACAGTGGACTGACTGGAATAAAATATGAAAGCGTATGTTAGACTGGAGCAGAATAGAATTTAAGGGAACAGAACAGCAGAATAGATGCCGATTAGAACAGTAGAATACACTGGAGCTGAATAGAACTATATAATGCTGCAGAACGGAATAAAACTGAACAGGACAGAAAATATAGAAATGAAAACGATGACATAATAAAGGGCAGAATAGAATTGAACAAAGCAGAATAGGTCAACAGAAATAGTGCAAATATCATGATCAAATATTGATTTATTAGTTAATTTTACAGTTGTTACGTTCTTTTGTAAATGTCCTTACAAAAAGAAAATTCTATTTTAACATTTGAAAATCTAAAAGCGCAACTTTGTGTGTTTGAACCGAATGTTGTTGACAGGGATTGTGTTTGCACCCTATGGCCCGCTGTGGCGCACAAACCGTAAGTTCTGTCACAGCACTCTGCGCAGCTTCGGCTTCGGCAAGCTGAGTCTGGAGCCGTGCATCCACGAAGGCCTGACCATGGTTAAAACAGAACTGCTGAGCCTCATCGAAAACGCAGGGCCTTCTGGTATCGATCTGACTCCCCTCATCAGCAATGCTGTCTCCAACGTCATCTCCTCCATGAGTCTGGGTCAGCGTTTCCATCACCAGGACCAGGAGTTCCGCACCATGCTGGATCTCATGTCTCACGGCCTGGAGATCAGCGTCAACACATCCATTCTGCTGGTCAACGTCTTTCCCTGGCTCTACTACCTGCCCTGCGGCGTTTTCAAAGAGCTGCGGCGCGCCGAGATCGACATCACAGGCTTCCTCAAGAAGATCATCACGAGGCACAGGGCCACGCTGGATCCGGAGAATCCCAGGGATTTCATAGACATGTATCTGGTGGAGATGCTGGCCCAGCAAAAGGGCGAGAACTCAGAAGAGAGCTTGTTCTCAGAGGACGACCTTTTCTACATCATTGGAGACCTCTTTATTGCAGGCACTGACACTACCACAAACAGCATGCTGTGGAGTATTCTCTATATGTCCTTGTATCCTGATGTGCAAGGTATGTGCTCAAGTGCTCTATAATGTCATGGTTTGGTTTCTGGTTATACGTGATATTTTGATGACCCCTCAGAGAAGGTTCAGCAGGAGATTGAAGCGGTGGTGGGATCTGAGAGAGTCCCATCTCTGACTGATAAGGGCAGTTTGCCGTACACAGAAGCCACCATCCTGGAGGTGCTGAGGATGACTGTGGTGGTTCCTCTGTCTATACCCCACATGGCCTCGGAAACAACAGGTGGGCTCACCGTGAAGATAGAAATAAACCACTTAAAACCATTTTCTGTTGGTAAAAAAAATAGTGGTCTAAGACTGTATGGTTATTTTTTATATAAAAAAAGCTCTCGGAAGTAAATGTCCAGTCGAGTTACTCTAGTGAAAGTATTCTTAAAATAGTGAAAATAATGTTACAATGTACAAACAAAATAGTTCCTAATAATATATAGTATAAATATTAAGAAATGACATTAAATACAAATAAATATACTATAAATCTATTTTATACATACATGGAATTTTTCCAGTCAGTTTTATTCTATTTTATTATGCCTGTTTTATTATTTTGTATTATGTCAGCTCTTCTAAATTCTAAATTATTCCATTTTGCTCATGTCAATTCTATTCTGTCCTGTTTTGTTATGTTCTATTTTTTTCTGCTCTATTTTCTCTTTTGCTTTTCTATTCTGTACAATTAAAAATTATTTCATTCAGCTATAGTCTTATATACTGTTCTTATATTATTAATATATTTTTTTATATATTTAATTAATTTTATAATTAATTATACTTTTGTAATTTATACGTTTTTATGCTGATTTTTCATTTTCCCTGATAATATAATTTCTATACTCTTCCCAACGTAATGTTATTTGTAATTTTAAATGTTTATTTTATAGTTAATTATTAATGAATAAAACTGAAGCAGTTGAACTTTACCATAATCCATCTACTGGCACTACAGAGTAGATAACAGTCAGACTTTACCCTGAATCTGTATTTTTTTATATTAAATCCAAAGGGTGTACAAATATTATGACTGTACGAATACTAGAGAGGAAACATTAAAAAGCACAATATATTTCAGCTATATTTCATCTCTTCCTAGAGTTCCGAGGATACACTATTCCTAAAGGAACGGTTATCATCCCGAACCTCTGGTCGGTACACAGGGATCCCACCGTGTGGGAAAACCCTGATGACTTCAATCCAGGCCGATTTCTGGATGAACAGGGAAAACTTCTCAGGAAAGATTGCTTTATTCCGTTTGGAATAGGTATGTTTGTGGTAATCATGCAGGCTGGAATCTAGTAATTGAACATGTTTAGGTTTTATGTTAATAACTGCTCTCGCAATGAGAACATGTAAAGGATGTTTTGTGTATCTGTCAGGTCGCAGGGTGTGCATGGGAGAGCAGCTGGCTAAGATGGAGCTGTTCCTGATGTTTACCAGCCTGATGCAGGCCTTCACTTTCAGGTTTCCTGAGGGGAAAACTGTTCCCTCCATGCACGGACGCTTTGGCCTGACTCTGGCTCCATGCCCATATACTGTCTGTGTGAAAGCACGCTGAACAGAGGCGTTCCTCAAACAATCATTACTGAGAAGCAAATTGCACGGCTTGTCCATTATGAAGAATTGTCATATGGACCATAAATGAAGTAAGGGCCTTTGTGGTTGCATGATCAAACAAAAAAAGGTCTGAGATTATTGTATTTAGTGCGGGCAAACAATTAATTGCATCCAAAATTCAGAAAATATTTATATATTTATACAATTTATGTAATATATAAATATATATAATAATATATATATACATGCATGTGTGTATTAAAATATACATGAAAAATATACACAGTAAACACTCATGTATTATGCAAACAAAAACTTATTTTGGATGTGATTAATTGTTAAACAGCACTAATTTTATGTAATACTTTATGAACAATTTCAAGAAATAAGAACACATACAAATAGTATTATTTCAGTTGTAATTACATTTATTTTAAAATATTAGTTTTATAAACCTACAAAAACGTATTATTATTTTATGTGAAATATTCCTGAACAATTTCAAGAGTTAAGAACATATGCAAAAGTTTTTTATCGGCATATTTCGTTTTTATTATTACATTTATTTTAAAATATTCATTTCATAATACAAATAACTGAATTGTTTTTTGTTTCTCTCAAAAGGATTACTTGGTTACTGTACTGTACTATGAGACTGTTATTATAAAAAAAAAAGAATTATTGCAGTAAACACTTTCAAATATGGTTTAGTGCTGTCATAAAAACTTGAATGACTTTTTAAAAATGGACCTGAAATTATATCCTATGAAAAACTAGAATAAAAAGCTTTCTTAAAACAACGTTCACTAATTTCAATACGCCTACTAAAATGTATCATGTATCATGTTTGATGCCATTTTGTGGTGGAAATTAAAATGGAAATATTTTTGGAATAAAATGGCCAGTCTTGCCGAGGCTAATTTCATAGCTTGAATTTCATGTCCTATATACACGCTATTTTCACACTTTTTGTATTATTTGACAAAAAATACTGCTTGACTGGAAATGATGCACAATAAAATATTCTGCTGGAAAGCAATATTTACCTTGATTTGTTTTTGCTTTCATTATATATCACAGACCTAGTTGCTAATCACTTATTTTTACCCTAATTAATTGATTACTTGATGAAATTTGTTCTTAACAAAAACTATGCTGTTATTGTGAGTACTTTGGTCTTTTTTTATCATTCATAATTATTTAAGTAATTTGTGTTTCTATAAAGATTTTTACATTTGTACATTTTTCCATCTGAGTTTAGGAAATATGTAAACAAAACTATATATGTATAATAACTATATTTGTGGCTGTAATAAAATATAGAATCGATATTTTATTAACACCAATCTTACACAATGTATTACAGTCACTAATTATAATTATATTATATAATTATAAATAATTTTAATATTATTTTACGTGGTTGTTAAATTATTATTAACCTATTATTCTTCTTCTTCTTCATAGATGTATCTACGGAAATAGTAATTCACATTTAAATTTGCATAAAAACGCATTTGTTAATAATAATGAAAAAACACATTTCCAGGAACAGTACACACAGACAATATATGATTTGAGTTATTAACAACAAAATACATTTTCAACAGGTCTACTGTGTCTGAAAGGTCGTCGCAAGGGGAGGAAACCACGTGATCAAATCAGCAACAGCGTTTCCAGTTCTCGTGCACGCGCAGTCATTTCGCAAGTCCGCCAGTATGGCTTTCTTCACGCGTCAGTTCATCAGGAGCCTCTCATCTTCTGCATCTCTACATGCTTCAATTAAACATGTCACTATTATCGGAGGCGGGTTGATGGGAGCTGGCATTGCACAGGTACAGTTCAAATAAAAAATAAAGTAAGTAATTGCGATTGTATAAGTTAGTGAGCTAGTGTTGTGTCAAGCCAGGCTACAAGCTAACAGCTACTGAAGATCATTCTTGAATTGTTTCAAGTCGCGTTTAATGTTAGTTGCATTGCGGTGACGACAAATTGGGAATAAATCTGGGCCAGTTTATTGCAAAGGTCTCTCACGTTACGACTGTCTTATAACTTTAACTTGCGTCAAGGAGTGACCTTTCACCTATTTAACTTACCCAGCACAGCATAACATTAGTTCACGCTTATTACACACCTATCGTTTTCATTTATATAAAAGATATATTGAATATAAGTTTAGGCTATATTGTATATAATTTTTTTTATATTTACTCACACTCATTGTCTAAATCCATATGTTTGTGGCATACAAAAAATTATATTTAAAACAAAATAAATAAAAAATGTTGGTAACCCATTTACTTTAATTGTATGGCCAAACATTTCCACAGAAGCAAGTACAGTGGTAGCCAAAATTATTAAAACTCCTGACAGGTCTAAAAATATTGTGCTTTTTTGCCTTCAAAACCTGATTTGAGTTCATAACGTTCATGAAACATGCCGATGGTTGCTCTGAGCACAACAAATATCAGATGCAGTGAGTCGTACTGTTTTTATCCACTTTTAACTTTAAGATTTGCAATAGCGATTACAGCGGCACGTATCTCTGGCATAGTGTCAGTATATTTCTTGAGAACGTAATCCCATGCCTTCTGCAAGCAGTAGTTTATTTTATGGGTGTTGCAATGGCCAATGCTACAAAAATAATTCATATATAAATATATATATGCCAAGTGTCTTTCTAGCAATTTTGGCAACCTCTGTACATCACACAGGTTAGTAAATGATGACAAAATGTTTTATTAGTTAGGTAAACTATACCCTGAATCACACTTCCCAGTGTTTCTCATTGAACTGAGTTGCTGAATTATTTCTTTATTTCTAGGTTGCTGCGTCCACAGGACATTCAGTGGTGCTGGTGGACACTTCCGAGGACATACTGAAGAAATCTGCAAAGGGTATCGAGTCTAGTCTGAAGAGAGTGGCGAAGAAGAAGTTTGCAGAAAAACCAGAGGTTAGTTTGACAGCACTAACACGGTCCCAAGGGTTTATTGCCTAATCGTGTTCAAGTGTTCATTAACCGTCGTCTAGGATGGAGAGGCGTTCATTCAGAAAGTCCTGAAGAACATCTCTACAAACACAGATGCTGCGTCTGTAGTTCAGGGCACTGATCTTGTGGTGGAGGCTATTGTGGAAAACCTCAAAGTCAAACAAGATCTGTTTGGAGCTCTGGACAAAGCGGCCCCAGAGTAAGGAAATCGCTTTTTTCTCTTTTCTCAAATATTGGGTACAATTTCGGCTGAGGTAAATTTGATTTGTTTTTCTTTTTAACCACTAGATGGCACCAAAACTTTTTTTTTTCAATTTTATGCATGCAGATAATGCAGTATTTGGCTGTGAATTTAAGCCTTCTAATGTACATACTATGCACTAAAAGTAATGGCATGAATGGCATTGGTATAATGTTTGTTCGTTCTCTCCAGACACACTATCTTCGCTAGCAACACATCCTCGCTGCCAATCGCAGACATCGCCAGCTCCACGGCCAGATTAGATCGCTTTGGTGGTCTTCATTTTTTTAACCCCGTCCCAGTGATGAAGCTGGTGGAGGTCTGGATTGAGTTTGTTTACTATTACTTAGTGATGCTTTATTATTTAGTTTCTCTTCAAGATATTGCAGCTTGCATCAAAATGAATATATTAAACGTGTAGTCTGTCTTAATTAAATATCTGATCTCAGGTGATTCAAGCTCCAGGAACGAGCCAAAAGACTTTTGATGCTCTCCTTGAGTTCAGCAAAGCTTTAGGGAAGCATCCAGTCTCATGCAAAGTATGTGCTTGGTTGTAAATTATTTTGCCTTTATTATCTCTTTCTTTATTCATCAGTCTATGTGAAAATGAACAAATCCCTCTCCTCTCAGGACACTCCAGGTTTTATAGTGAATCGTCTGCTGGTTCCTTACATGCTCGAGGCTGTTCGACTGCACGAGAGAGGTACAGTCAAGCTTTATAAACGGGTAGCAAACCATATTACAGAACAGATTTCCATATTTAATCTTGTTGTGTATATTTCCCAGGTCATGGTTCTAAGGAAGACATAGATGTGGCCATGAAGCTTGGGGCCGGTTATCCTATGGGTCCATTTGAGCTCCTGGATTATGTTGGATTGGACACTTCCAAGTTTATTATTGACGGTGAGGGTTTTGTATCAAGCATAGTACCAAGGTTTGATGTTCAAGTGTTGTGCTGATCGCTAATTATGGGTTTGTGTAGGTTGGTATGAGAAGGACCCCGATAACCCCCTGTTTGCCCCCAGTCCCCTGCTCAACAAACTGGTAGCAGAGGGCAAATTGGGCAAGAAAACCGGCGAGGGATTCTACAAACACAAGTGAAGAATAAATCAGAAGTCTTGTCAATGGAATGCACTGGACTGAAAAGAGTTTTGTAGTTGTGTCAAGTTTAAGGGAGTGATCAGATGCACCTCTCGTGTCTGGGAAGCCCTGTATGCAATACTGGACCTCATGCAATCAGTCAGGACATAAAAGGTCTAAAAGACAGGAATATTGATATATTATTACATCTAGTGCCTTGCTGTGATTGGTTAAAAACTTGCATTCGATTCTGAATGTCTGTGGCATTAAAATGTGTGAAAATTCCTTTTTGTGTTTTGTACTTTCTGAATTCACTGTCAGTTGTGCATTAAAATATATTAGCAAGAAGTAGAGTCGTGCATTAAAAAAGCCTTAAGTGAGATTTTATATATATATATCTATAAAAGAAGAAAAATATGTATCATGCTTATTTAATAACGTAACATTCAGTCACTAGATGTCGCTGCAAGAAAGCTATTAAAATAGTTTATATTTGGCACATTTAAAAAAAATAGTTCTCCATAAAAATACAAGAAGTTGTGTCACACTTAAACATTAACAATATAACTACATAAATAAAACAGAAAATGATATTTACTTGAAATTCCCAACATTTTGTGGCCACTGTCCACATGATTTACTTTAATCCCGCGTATTAAAGTGATATCCATAATTAAGAGAGCGACGGGTCATTTATTAAAATGCTTATGCTTTTCAATACCTTTTGGAAGCTGTGCGTTGATCATTTATCAATGACACTATGGAAATATTTAAAACTTTTAATGTTCATGTGAAACTAATTTCACAGTGCAGATTTGACAATCGTTGTCATAAGTAACTTACAATGACCGCGAAGACGTGGTCGTTAGAATGTATTTTCTAATTGTGCCAAAGAATACATTATGGATTGATTTCCGACCATTTCTCGGAATAATTTCACTTTTTAACTCTCCTTCCGGAAGATGAGGCCTTCCTGGGAATTCTGTCCGTGTGAATACTTCATGGGAACAGCGGAGAGTTTCCTACTTCAGGGTTTTCCATATCAAAAAGCCATTTTTCTGATTTCTCATGTTGTTGTTTGTTCTGTGACCTCCGGACACTGAGGGTTTCTGGCAGACAGCCATTACACTCGCTGATGGCCACGGAAGAGAGAGAGCAGACCGCAGGAAATGACACCGAGGCGAAGCATCTGGAGTGTGTAAATGACATCACGTGACAAAGTCAAAACACTTAAAACTTCCTTAATACTGTATTTAGCCTACATAATGCTGAACATTCTACATATACATATACACATACATATATGTGACTCATTCTATAATTGCGGGTACATTGGTGTCCCCGTCAACTCTGTTGCCTAAGTAGACTTACAATGGAGACGATAGTTTAACAGAGTTGACATTTTTATTACATTTTTTCCAAAAACTCCACTGAAAACATGACTAATGAAAACGATTCAAAGGTTAAAATAACCCAATGTGAGATCAGAAATAAATTCTGTTTTCCTTTTTGATGTTGTGGTTACAGAGTTGACGTTTTAAAAATAACTCTTAGTGTGAGAAGTTTTTAGATTCAATATTTTCTCAGAGAGCACAGATACTTTTCAGAGCTTCAGATCTTATCAGTGAGGGCTCAATTCTGAGAGATAATTGCAGTAGTGTAAAGGAAAAATATGGTGTGGTAATAGAATTGATTCAAGATTTGAGGGACACATTTTTTTATATTAATTAAAATTTTTTTTTTTAATGTTGTAGAATTAAGTAACTAACTATTTAGTGCTTTAATAAATAAAATTAATAAACTGTTGCCAAAAGAAACATTGATACATGATCACAATACACTGACTAATTCTGACTAGAAGAAATCATGATTTGTAGCTAAGGACTTTTAAAATAAAATAGTATATTGTTATGGACTGTACATCTTGTAATTCATAAAGAACAATAATAAATTAATTAAAATAACAAAAAAAAAATATAACCATTTAACCGCTTACATTAACAAACTACATGTGTCCTGTACCCTAGTAAAAACACACACACACACACACACACACACACACATAATATTTTGGGGTTTCACTCCATGTGTCTATACTGTGCATATTTGTGTATATAACAGCATATGTGTTATTTAGCCTATATTTCTTAGATGTATGTTTGTGGAGTTATGCTTATATATATATATACACACACCGAACACACATATTATGTAAACAAACTTTAATTTAGCATATGATATCACCATTTGCACATCCCTACGTTAAGGGACAATAAAAGGGACAATATTTACTTTTTAGATATTTAAACGTGGGTGAAAGTTAATTTAATTATGTATTTTATAGGCCTATTTAAAAAAAAACAATGTATTAATATTGTTTAGAATGTGCTGGAGATGCTGAAACAATAACTGGAGCCTTGGCATAAGAAATACTACTAAAATACAAGTATAAAATAAATAAAAAAGCTATACATGCATTTTCAAATGAATTAATCACGGTATTATATCGCCATTATATAATATTATATTGCTTTAAGATTAATATTGTTATGTTATGAGCAATATTCTATAAATGTAGTCTAGCTATAATCCTAGATAATAATCGAGGCATGTTAATTTTCTAGCGGGTCTATGGGGCAATTAAGTCAAGTTAAAATGTCAAATTATACTTACCTTATTTCAATGCTTATTTAAGCAGAAAGACGGATAGCTTCCGTAGCATCCAGCATTTAGTCCTCAAAATGCTCTCGAATGAGTGCATTATTAATTAAAATCTGTACGTGGCGACATCATGTGACAGATTCAATATTTTCTGCTAATTTCCATTCAGATATGCCCATGCTGTAGGCGTTAACGAATCAAAATAATCTAACCAACCACCGATACCAACATGAGAGCAGTAATGAGGCAGTCGTGGTTAGATTCCATCATCTTCCAGTAGATGGCGCTCAAACATACATCGGTCTTCATAGCCACTTAGAAATCTTATTGTCACACGTTTGTTGTAAGAGATATGCCTAACACAAAGCCGAACACGAGCACAACAGCCACAGGAACAGGAGAAAGACTGTAAGGAATTATAAGTCGGTGCAGTTAAGTATTATTTAGCTCTTCGTAAACTGGCCTCAGTATCAGACCGTCTTCATGTTTAAGCTTGGGTTAGGAACTTATTACAAACACCAAATATCAATAACAGAAAACACATGATGGCGGTGTTTGATGCGTAAGGTGGCAGTGTTGTACCATAAACAGAAGCTTTACAGCTATAAAAACACCCCACATACAGCTGTTACTGTCATACTGCATTCAGCGCGCGACTCAGCGACCAAAATCATGCTTTATATATTTTTAGACCCCAAATATGAGCATATGCAAGGAGAAAAATGAACGGCCATTTAATCTTTTTAGCTTTATTGCAAATCATTTCCCTTATTAGCATGCACTTAAGGCCGCATGAATATTCAAATGCATATTAAAATGAAGGCTGAGGCACAGTAACCAGCTGCATTTTATTTCTCGTTCATTTCAATAAGCCTTTTGAAGTTTCCCCCGAGATCCACAGGATATATTCTATCATTTCCAGTGCTTCTTGTAGATGTGCAGTCTCTACTTACACGGAGGACACGATTAATTGGATATAATAATAATAAACAGTCGTTTTCAGTCAAAGATGCCTATTTATTTTCATAAAAAAAGACATGTTGAAACAGTTCGAATGAGACCACTTGGAAGCAAAATGCTACACCAAGTTAACGCTTCAAAATATGACAATGCATGTAAAAAAAAACAAAAAAAAACAACAACATTTGAAAATGCTAAAAGAGAACGATTAAAAAGAATAAAATGTGGAAATGTTTGCATGGAATAAACATGGTAAAAAACCACTCTATTACCTACCAGAGAGACAAAGGACAGAGGTACATTGCAATTAAAGAAAGACTGCCAAGTGCTGGGGTAAATATATATATATATATATCTGCTTCATTTGTCAATTTAGATCAATAAAATATAGGCCTCTGGGTACCTACTCTTTCACCTTTGTCCTAATGTTGCCTGCAAAAATACCAAGAAAAGTGACATCCAGACATCTCTTTTTAAAAAGTACACATTGAGCATTATTTTACATCTGCGCAAGACTGAGAAGTCGATATCCATTACAAATAGTTATCAAAAAGAAGACTTTCAAATGTTTCTGCAAGATGCTTCAACAAGAAAAATGGCTTTCCTGTCTCCAAGCTTAAACCATTATTATATATATATATAAAATAATGATTAAAAAAATCACTTAAAATATACACCAAGAAATGAAAAAAAAAGAAAAAAAAAACTTGAACTCAAAATGTTGAGGAGAATTCAAAACATTGATCCTTTTTGCACCAATGTGTCAATGCAAAACGCAACCTACGGACTCAGAGATTGTTTCCAGGGCAATGCGTGATCCCTAAAATGATGCGATAGAACGCCATGAGGTGTGTAGGGCCCCTGTGTTGCTACATTTAATGGGGCACAAAAAAAAAAAAAAAAAAATGAGGGAGTGACGTAGTGAACACACAGAAAACAGAGGTGCCAAATAACTTAGAATAACTTAGGAACAGGTGTAGGAACGAGTGTGTGTGTTTGTGTTTGTTTGTTTACATGTGGCCATATGTGCGCTTTACAAACGGTCGAGGAACATAATCAGTGCAACGCCTTCGGCTTCGGGAGTGAATTAAGGACAGAAAACAAAAAGGAACGTTCAAACGAGTATTCACGGGTCTGCGTGAGGGCCTGTGTTGGTGATTGTCTGTTCTCAGTTTAACGTCTCTACAGCAGCGCCTGCAGCCGAGGAGCAGATTCAAGGACTGGGACCCTCTGGAAATTCCGCAGGGGTCAAGAAGTGACGGAGGGGTGAAAGGTTGAGGAATCTAGCAGGCTTCCATCTCTAAAAGGGGGCCTGTAGCTGCTGTCTTTGCTTTGCAAGAGGAAAAAGAAGTCCGTTTTCCTCCTGTAGAACACAAATGGAGAACAAAAAAATGGTAAGTTTAAGAATACATTTTATTAAACATTTAAAAAATTTATTTTTTATATAATTTGTTTTTTCTATGCATTTTTATATTTTATATGTACACAAAACTTTTTTTTATTGCATATATATATATATTTTTTTTATTGCATATATATATTTATTTATTGCATGTATATATATATATATATATAATTTTTTTTATTGCACACACATATATATATATATATATATATATTTTTTTTTTATTTATTTATTGCATATATATATTTTTTTATTTTATTTATTGCATATATATATATATATATATATTTATTTATTATTGCATATGTATATATATATTTTTTAACATAAATTTACCACATATGTGTTAGATATAACACACAAAAAAAAAAAAAAAAAAAAAAAAAAAAAAAAAAAAAAAAACATTTAAAAGGAGAATTTAAAAATATTATTACAAACATATTATTACATTATATTTTATATTATTACACAGTTTTTAAGGGATATTTACAAAAAAAATGTAAATTGTCATTTACTATAAGAAAAATATTTTGAGTGTTTTGTTGTTTATTTAGCTTTTTTGCTCTATTCAATGAAAACTCAGTGTGGCCCAATGCTTTTTAATTGCCTTAATTGCATGGAAAAAAACAGCCGATATGTTTTGTTTTGCCAATTTATAGTAATTGTACAGTCTCTCGAAAACACGGTGCATGAAAACATATGACAGAAATGTAAAAAAACCCACTGAGATAAATTTTTACCTTGCATTATAATTTGTGTATTGGACATTAGGACATTTAGAGCAAAAACAGATTGAAAACGTTCAACAAATTGGCACATTGAAAAATTCCCAAGCAGACAATTTTCAAAGAAGAAGAAAAAAAAAAAAAAAAAAAGAATCCCACGTCCAACATTAATCCAGAATCATATTCTTAGAATCTGTTTGTCCAATCTGAATCCCTTTTGAGATGTGAAATATTAAATGCAACAGGCTCTATTTTGGTCGACAAGCTGTATGGGGCTATTTCAGAAGTGCATCAAATGGAATTCCTGATCAAAGTAAGAAGCAGGAATACAGGAGAAAACCTCTCATGGATAAAGCGCTTGAGAGAGAGAGAGAGATGGATAAAATGCAAGACTAGTAGCGGGCTCCTCCCTGGAGCGGAGGTCGAACACTACCTTTTTCTGCGACATGTCAGTTTTGCTCCACAACTCCACCCTGGACCTCTTTCACACATAAATACACTGGTACACCCGCGTGGGCGGCTTTACCTCATGTGGATGAAAGGCTACTACTTTTCCAGGGAGCGCTGACCCCGGTGCCGAACCAGGAGAGAGAAAGAGAGCCACGGAGCTTTTATTTACCTCCCCTGCCCAGCCTTTTCATCCAACGAACTCAAAGCTTCCCTGTGCCCTGCGCCCCCTTCCTGGAGAGAGCGTTCCTTCCCGGTCGCAGATGAAAAATGCTGGCATGCTTTCCTGCCTTTCCCCGCCAGCCTCCTGTAGGAAGGGGAGGGGTGCGTCGGGGTGTTTGGAGAGGTTAGGACGATACCACCGAGCCACGCTTTACAGTCTGCTTCCATACAAACGCAGGGATTCAAGAGCTACTTCCCATTTGCACTGTGGAATGCCGAGGCCCGGCTCGCAGGAAATGAAACGCTCCTCTGTATTTGAGGGCCAGCCGCTCTCAGAGCTTCTCTTGGGCTCGGCGGTAGCGAGGCTGAGCTTTGAAGTGCGGGAGGTTAAGATAACAGGCATGGCCCTGTGTCACTCAATTGGCCTGTTCACCTCCTGAGGCAAATCAAAAAGCCTGCAGCTGGGTCCGACACAACTCCTTCCTTTTTCGACACGGTGTATCAATGTGCTCAGAGAAGAAGAACTGCTCGCAGCTCAAAACCACATGTATGTGCAGGAACGAGGTGACAATCAAAAATGTGTACAAGATGGAAAATACTAAAAAAGAAATCATTCTTACTAAAGTATTTTCTAACTAATTTCCAATAAAAATGCACTGCATAAAAACCAGTGCAGGAAAAACTAATATAACTAATATATAAATAAGGTAAATATATATTTAATATATATAAATATATTAGTGCTGGGGAATGATTAATCATGATTAAATCGTATCCAAAAGAAACGTTTGTGTGCATAACGTGTGTAGATAAAAAAAAAAAAACTTTATCTTTATACATTAAATATATTTATATGTAATATATATTATGTAAATATACACATGTAAAGGCATCTAAATATTTTCAGAATATATACTTTGTGTTTTTGATATATAAATAAATAAATAAATAAATATAAATATATATATATATAAATAAATAAAAATAAATATAAATATATAAATAAATAAAAATAAATATAAATATATAAATAAATAAAAATAAATATAAATATATAAATAAATAA
>JAUCNO010000626.1:255292-288779 GCA_032353835.1 Enteromius viviparus | reverse complement strand
CCAAAACAGGACTGGACTAAACCAAATACATGAAAACATGGGGGAGCACAAGACACAGACAGGAACACGATGTGACACTTTGAAACCAATGTTGTTTATAAATGTTGTTATTGTTCACTATTATAAATAAAAATAAAAATTGCTGAAAATATATATATATATATATATATAAATGTTACATTTAAAAAAAACTACATCAAAATGACAAATGTTGTGTTGGCAGCAGAAAAAAGGTATATAAATAACTAATATATCAACTAATATAGGCTCTGATATGACCCTTCAGAAGATTTGGATAAATGGATGGATGGATGGATGTGTGGAAGGAATGAGGGAGGGATGGATGAAGGGACAGCTGGATCAATGGATGGATGTGTGGAGGGAATGAGGGAGGGATGGATGGAGGGACAGATGGATCAATGGATACATGGAGGGAGAAATGGATATATGGACGGATGGAGGGAGGGACGGATGGATGGATGGATGGATGGCAGGATATATGGATATATAAATGGATGGAGGAATGGATGGATGGATATACAGTATGGATGGATGGATGGAGGGAAGGAAGGATGGATGGAGGGATGATATATGGATGGATGGAGGGACAGCTGCATGGATGGATGGATGGATGAAGGGATGGATGTGTGGAGGAACAGATGTATGAAGGGATGAATGGATGTGTGGAGGAAGGGAGGGATGGATGGATGGAGGGACAAATGGAGGGATGGATACATGGAGGGAGAACTGGGTGAATGGATGGAGGGAGGGACGGATGGATGGATGGACAGATGGAGGGACGGATACATGGAGGGAGTAATGGATATATGGATGGAGGGAGGGAAGGATGGATGGATGGATGGATGGATGGATGGATGGATGGATGGCGGGATATGGATTTATGAATCGATGGAGGAATGGATGGATGGATGGAGGGAAGGACGGATGGATAGAGGGATATATGGATGGATGGAGGGACAGCTGCATGGATGGATGGATGAAGGGATGGATGTGTGGAGGAACAGATGTATGAAGGGATGGATGGATGTGTAGAGGAAGGGAGGGATGGATGGATGGATGGATGAATATATGGATGCAGGGACAGCTGGATGGATGGATATATGGATGGATGGAGATAGGGATGAATGGATTTTTGTTTTGGACCCCTTTGACCCTCATTATATAGACAAAAACACTTAGCAAATTCTTTAAAATATCTTCCTTTGTGTTTCACAGAAGAAAGAAATGCATGTATTGTCTTTTTTTTATTTTCAATGACATTTTTTGTGGATTAGACTGGGTTCTTCAGACTGGTTAACATTATTAAAAGATTTATATACTATTAACCTTTGATTTACAGTTAGCCGTCATTAAAACTGTGTTTATTTTTTTGATTAGTTGTGGATACCTACAACTTAGTGATAGTTTGGCAGGTCTTTGCCATACTGTTACCTGCTAACCTTTAAGTGTTTGACCAGGTGAAGCAGGTTGACACAGAAGTTAAGCTAGTTAAAAAGCCTGGCGAGTTTACCAGCATCCGAAACACAACATATGCCTCTGCTGGTCTCCTCAGCAGGGAAGTGGGGAGATAGCGAAGGCTCCTGGCATGGGAACCCCAACATGAATAAATCACATCATAATCCCAGCCACCACAAAGAAAAAAAACGGGAAAGGAAAAATCAGGCCAAACATATGGCTCAAAGAAAGAGAAAGAGAGCAAAAGAGACCACAGTCACGCTGCTGGGGAACAATAGAAGCCTTTCACATCAACTCATACACGCATTGATGAGGAGAGTGACGTATCAAAGATCTTGACCACCAGAACCGATAGTACACCACGACAGAAGAGGAGATCCGTCATCGGGGAGGTCTCGTCTCTGAAGGGAGCCAGGAGTGTGTGTGTGTGTGTGGCTCTTGGGCGGGGTGTGTGTGTGTGTGTGTGTGTGTGTGTGAGGGTTGTTCGAGTCCAGACATGAAAAGGAATTCTTTCATCATTGCTAATCTGCAAAACATAAACATTAGAGCATCCACACAGTCTGTGAATCTTTCTCTGTGCGCTTCGGGTCCTCCACCCTGTGGATTGCGGTTTGGGATGTGGGAGCTCGTGTTTGTAAGTGTGCGTGAGTAGCTCCGACTGTTTGTTTATGCTTGCCAGAGTCATTGTAAGTGCACAGATCGATATCCGCAAGGTCTCGAGGCGAGATTGGAAGAGACACGAGTAATTGTCGGGAGGCTGTGCAGGAAGGCTCGCTTTTGGTCAATGTTTTTAAATATGGTTCATTTTTTTGTATTTGTGTTCTCAGGAGAATTATTTCATTGTGCAGAAATCGCTCAAGTGAAATAGTCAAGTGTCCAAGTGAGCAGCATCAGACGGAAGATATAATGCAAAATCATGATCGGTTTCATTCTGTAATCAGTAGAAAACAGAAAAGATACTGGTGGCTTTCTGAAATTTTCTTTAAACTTAAAAAGCAACACAATGCATAATTCAGAATATGGTGTTTCAGTAAAACATGAAAATGGGAAATTTCTTCATATCAACTCAGTGGGCACACATGGGCCCTGTTTTGCAGTTCTTAATGCGCTCCCCCTTGTATGCCATTGGTCAGATAGCCACAGATAGCAACACAATGTTGTTATGGCCAAAATAGACGCTCCAAGAAACATTCTGTAAATCTGTTTGGTGCTCCTTATGGCATTTAAGCTACACACATCACCCTTAAGGTATTAATAGCATTGCCTAAAATTCTTTAGGATAAATAAATATAAACACTGCAAGGAAAGACATGGTTAAAACAGTGCATGTGTCTTCAGTGGTTTAACGGCAGTGTTATGATCTAGGAGAATAATTTTTGTGCACAAAAATAACAGCTTCATTGAACAATTTCGTCATGCACCAATGGTACTCTCGTGAATGTGTTGCGAACACTGACAATGAAGAGAAGAAATGATTGAATAAAGTTGGTATTTTTGGACACATAATAGTATTTCAACCACTGAGGTCACATGGACTATTTTAATGATGTCCTTATCACGTTTTGGGTCCTTGAATGTGTCAGTTGTGTTGCTGTCAATGGAGGGTCAGAAAGCTCTTGGATATCTTAATTTCTGTTTAGAAGATGAATGAAAGTCTTACAGGTTTGGAACAATATGATGGTGAGTGATTAATGGCAGAATATTTGGCTGAACTATCCCTTTAAGACTGCAGTAATCATCATTCAGCTTTGTCATCACAGGAATTAATGTATCTAGTTATTGATTGATTTCTATATATTAAAATAATGTTTTTTAAATATAATAACATTATAAAATAATATTAATTTAAATAATTCATTTAATTTAAAATCATAATATATTTAAATATACAAAAATATTACACTTTTACTGTGCTTCTAATTAAACAAACATGAGCATAAAAGACTTCTCTCAAAAACACACACCAAATGTTTAAACATCAGTGACAAAATAGATGTCATAGCCACAAATATTCTCTGAAAACAAGTCATAGTATCCCTTGCAGCGTTGCTTCCAAAGTAAATCCATCCTGTCGTGTAGATTTCAAATATTTGAACTTTCCAATATTTTAAGTTGAAAAGTAAGCAGCGTATGTGCGGTTCTTGGTGTGTAAGCGTGTGCAGACGTGAAGGCCTGTGGCTACAGGTTTATGACCGCGTACAGATTAGCTGGAGACAGACATTCAAATTCTGAAAATACCCGACAATTAGTCATATTTTCATGTCTAGCTCACTATTCGCTAAAATCACCATAATTGGGTTTAGGCAGCAAGTGCGGTGGAAGCGCATTACTATCCACACTCTAGTAGTCACTCACTGCTCGAGTGGAAACTATCCATGAAGAATTATCCCTTCCTGAATGATACCGTAATTAGTTTTTAAAGCACAAATTAAAGTGAAATGTTGTCGCGGTGGCCTCAAAGATTATCTTTCCATTTCGCTCCCCATTGCCTTTTCCTTCACATAAACTGCTGTGCGGAAGCCAGACGTGGTTTTTGGGAGCCTTTAAGAGATAAACCCAGTCGGTTTACGCCAATGTACCGCCATAATCCAGTTTTCAGCCCCTCTTCCTTCTTTTCGGGCTCCTACTCGGTGGCCAGCGTCATTCAGCGGCGTATCTGTGACAGATTAGACCAGATCAACCTGGATTACCTTCCCCACATCAAGCCACCCCGACACTGACCATGAACCAGGCCCTGCATTTCCATCTATCTGGCACATGCATGCATTTTTAAATGGAGATGCGTGCTCAAACCACGGGACAAAAGAAAGGCAAGTGGCACGTGGAATTTAGAATGAGATGGAGCGAAGGGTTGGTGGAGGAAGAAGGGAGATAATCCTGTTTCGTATGGGTTGTACGTGAGACCCTTTTTCACCGTGGTTATCGCCCCCCAAGAGTTTGCTGAGACTACAGGACGAAGGCTGCAGTTTAGCACGCTAATCCATCCCGAGCTGGGGCATTAAATCTGTCCCTCTATTCACTCTTGCCGCTCCAAAGCCACTGTGTACAACATACTGAGCCCTGCGCTGTGTCATCTGCTGACTGCAGTGTTTAACTCCATTATGAGGGAGTATAATCTCGGCCACACAGTGAACATTCACTAAGGTCTTTACCTCCTAATCCAGGCCTGGAGATGTGAGCGTGTGATGTTTGGGAAGTCATATTCGGTGTTGTTTTAGGTTTTTTGTCATCTGAAGTTGACATTGTAGCTTATTTTTTTGGTAAAATAAGGTTTTTATCAAATAGAAATATATAATAAATTATTCTCTGAGGGAAATTTTGAATTGAAATACAATTAAAAACAAGAGACGTCTGACTTACCCTCCCTTTGTCCCCTGTTCCATCTCAATGCACAGCTCCCTCAAGTGGAGGACTGCGGAGTAGCATCTAAAACAGAGAAAACATTCACTAATTAATCATTTTATAATTAATGTGCTCAGGGTCCTTACACGCACATATATACAATCTTTGCGGTCTCCACTAAGTTTAAATTCATCATTTATAAGCATCTTCCTATACAAAAAAATTAATAAAATTCTGACTTGAGTGACTGAGGTGAATTACTAAAATAAATCGATTTGGTGAATTTAACACGTTTTTACAATCGAATTTTATTTTCTGTTGTTAATTCTGTTGTTCTTGCAATCTGTGTTTCATAAAGCAGTGCATAAGTTTACATTTACACACCCTTGTGTGATTCCAAACATGCATTTCTTTCTTCTGCAGAACACAAAATGAAAATGTTGGTGGCCAAACAGTTTTGGTTTCCATTGACATCTATTGCATTTTGTCCCCATACAATAAAAGTCAATGGCAACCGACACAGTTTTACTTTAATGTTCCACAGAAAATAAATGCAGGTTTAGAGGAACATAAGGGTGAGTAAATAACATTTTTAGGTGAACTATACTTTTAAATGATGATAACATTTAAAGATAATGCAACAGAAAGTTATCAGTGTGTACTACAAATAATATTAACCTCAACATTACCGAAATATGTGGCTAAAAGTTGCCACAAATACTATTTCTTTGCTCCCATGGCCAACTATATCGCCTGAGCTCAATCTCAATGATGCCTATGATCTATCATCTATGAATAAGAGATGAATGGAATATCGTCCCACAGGTAGAGTCGTGAACTCTTTATCAGACCCCCACCTCTTGCTCTGAAGCTACTGCGGCATCAGCTTCAAAGATAACTGAGCTGGAACCAAGGGATGATGCATTACTTTCAACATGTATCTATGAATATAGATATCAGGTCAAAGGTTTAAACATCTTAAGGAGATTTTTCCTCTGCCACGATCTCTGGTTTGCTCACTGGTGCACTCTATTCACTGTTAAGATGTGTAGGAACAATATTACAAAAAGTGTCGTAAAAAAATAAACATTGAAAGATAAGTCAGATAAGCTATACCCACTAGGAAACATACCAGCAGGCACTGGTTTATGTATTTACCATTATGTTTTGCAATTAAAATGCTTTGAGCAAAAATAAAGCAATAAAGTACAGGTTTAGAAGAAGGTTATTCTTTGCGTGCAATTTATAAGCACCAATATAACAGTAAAACAAAGCAGGATGTACTTGCAAATACTGTTCAGATGCCAATAAGACTTTTTTTTAAATAGTTTTAATACTTTTAACAAGCAAGGATGCATTATCTGTATCAAATGTGACAATAAATACATTAATGAAGTTAGAATAGATTTCTATTACAAATAAATTGTTTATTTTTAAAAGTGAAAAAGTATCAGTTTTCCCAAACAATCTTAACATTGATAAAAATAGAAAATGTTTCTTAAGCACCAAATTATATGATTTCCTTAAAGATGAAAGATGGAAGATGCCATTTTTGTCTAAATGGTTCCATAAAGAACTTTTAACATCTGAAGAACCTTTTTGTATCACAAAAGGTTCTTCGTGGCGAAAGAATGAATGGTTCTTTGTGAAACCACAAATGGTTCTTCTATGGCATCCCTTTATTTTTAAGTATGCAGTATATTTTTTAACTAGAATATTTGATGTATAAACGCCACCTGAGGTTGCGTCAAACATTTGAGAAGGACCCACCCGGAAAAAACTTAGAGAACATAATTATGGTCTTTGCTGGATCCAGTGCGGGTGTCTTTGGGACCCCTTGGAGCAGACACAAAGACAAGACGAGCCAGGGCTTACCGACGCCACAACAACGGTGCAGCCTCATTGTTTTCTGCTCTTTTCATCTCGACTCACTCTCTCAAAATATTTAGAGGAATGCTCTGAATAACACGGAGTACTGAGAAACACTCGCTCTGTATATTTTTGAAAGGAACTCTGTCTGCAGAACTTTTCTACAAAGTCTATTTTGTTATGTTATATTTAGCCCTTTATTTTGTTCCTGATGTATTTGCATTGCGAAACACAATATGAAGGATATTCTCATTGTTCCAGGAACTCAGGTTGGAGATTGGTGGCCATCTGTCCATTTATTTTTCATGCTTATCATGATTTGTACATGCTGTGAGGAAAAAAAAAGAAAAAAGATTGTGTTAAATTAACAGTGAATAATAACATAAAACAAAACTTGTGTTATTTGTTTGTCTAAATTAACATTTCAGAAGTACTGAGAAGGTTTGATACATAATCTTTCTTAAAGGGATAGTTCAACCAAAAATGAAAATTCAGCCATGGTTTTATTCACACTTATAGGTCTTTTCTGGCATCTGTGGGAACACAATTGCATTTTAAAAAACTATTTGTTTTTACAATGAAACAACGTTGGACCCTAACGTTGGACCCTTGACTTTCTTTGTATTGACTAAAGAAAGCACACTAAGCACTGATACATTTGCAAAATATCTGTTTGGTTTTAAAGACCAGCGAAAATGACAGAATTTTCCTTTTTGGGTGCACTATCCCTTTAAGGCCCGGCAGTTGAATCGGTATTATTGCATACAACAAAACAAAACGATAGCTTTAACTAAGTTATAAAAAACTCAAAGATATAGAAGTGTTGTGATCATTGACAGCCATCTGGGCACATTTGGGTAGGGCGTACTCTCCCTGTTTTCTGTTCAATGGCATGTTCCTTGGGACGCTGCATTGATTAGGCCCTGAGGGGGCCCTGTAGTGCCGCTCCGTCACAGGAGCCAAATGACTGACAGCTCTAATGAAGTGTATAATCATCAGGGCAGACGCGTCAAAGCTGCCAACACTTCAATCGCTCGATGTGATGACCAAAGAGCCTGTTCGCTCTTCTGCGGATGCTCTAAAGTAAGTTGGTGCCCCACGGGACAACATGACTCTGTCCCATCTTGGAAACATTATTCATGCAGCCTTTTGGAGCAAACCCTGTGATCACATGGCAGTAGGACCGGGTGATATAACCATATATATATACATGTATACATATAGTTTAGAGTTTATATTCATATATAGTTATCGGTATATCACCCAGTGTGTGTGTGTGTGTGTGTGTGTATATATATATATATAATTTATTTATGTATTTGTAAAAATGTTATTATTTTCAATCAGAGGAAACATAATTACTGTTGCATCAGATGCCATATTTTTCAAAGAAGAAGTAAAATATGTTAAAAATACATTTAAAAAACATAAAATACATTTTAAAATCTAATTAAAAATAAGTTAAAATATGATTTAAAATGTTAAAAGTTTACTAAATGAACACAAGTATTAAATGTAATAATTTTCTCTTTTAAAAACACATATCTATCACAGTAGCCTAAAATGCTTAGTGAACTGTGCAATATCAATGCATATATTACAATAAAACTTTTTGTTTTGGAAAGAAATTAATATTTTAATTCAGTAAAGATGCATTAAACTAATCAAAAGTGACAGTTATAATGTTACAGATGATTTCTAAATTCAAATAAATGCTGCTGCTTTTAAACTTTTGAATCTCCAAACACCTACACTGTTAATATTGTTTCAAAATATTACTCTCGTGTACTTATGTACTTTTGAACAGTAACTTTAAAACAGTTTTGAATCAATCCCTTGTAATGAACGAATCCAACTCATCACCTCTAAAGCTATTCCGAGGTTTTAATAAGACACAAAACTAACCATTAAAACTTTGTTTCCTTATAAAAAACACACAATTAACAACAAAAGCACATCAACCAGCTCTAGACGGCTTTTGCTTCCCTACTCAAGAACGCATGCAAAATCCTCTCAGATGAAGAAGTTTTACCCATCGTCCCCCGCAAGTGTATGTGTGGGCATCTGTTATCTAACCCGAACATCACAACAACACAACGAGCTGTCTTTTTAGCATTTGTTTTCCACCCATCGGTGCATTTTATTATGATAAGGCAGATCTCTTTCCAGCCTCTTCCCCCCTGCGCTCAACAGAGGGGTACCGAAGAGCAGGGGAACCTCAGAAGGCTCGTTCTCTCTTTGTTCTATTATTCACCAGCCCGGGCTTCAGAACTCACCCGCTTCTCAGCGGGTTTGGAGATCTGCTTTTACAGCATGCGAGAGACGGATCGGAGTATACTCGGATAGATCAAGCAAGCAAAATGCAAAGTCTCCGGAGAGGTGTTTCTTTCCACCTTGGACCGGGACCCGCTCGCCGAAGCTGCACAGTTCTGTGCTCATAAAAGCAGAAACCGGTGCCACTCATTTATTGATATAATGTTCACCGTTACACCTGACTAAAATCTTTTGATCTGAGATCAAGCATTGTTATTGATCACTTACACCAAGTCGCAAGGCACCAAAACGGTTTTAATTTTAGCATTCGAGAGTATTTGTTTACCCAGAATGCTCATTTGTACCAGCATAAACAGTTATTTGTGAGCTAAAGGCGCATGTTTGTTTTTCCTTTTAGACTCTTCGGTGTCCCACGGGCATGACGTACACTTTGGTAATAAGGACCAGACAAATGTTTAGCACAAGCAGCGTTCGAAGCTTTGATGTACTTTTAGATTAAGCGAAGTCTACAGTGATGTCTTCAAAAATACATATATAAAGGGAGCAAAGTTAAACTATCTTCCCATCTGCTCTCTCCCCCAAAGCAGCGATCATTAAAGGCTCTGTATGTAGTGCTGTGGCAACTGGAGATTTGTATGGACCTTGTTGAAAACTTCTGATGAACCATTCCCCGATGAGATGCGAGCTAAAGAAGACCTTCAGAGGGATATTTCTCTGACTTATTATATCCCAGCAGCAACTGTACTTCAGTGAAAAGCAAACTTTAAGCATTAGCTGCTTTGAATCAAGATTGGTTTATTAATGACCTAAACCCCAAGAGAACCGTGCTGATCAAACTTAGCACGCCGTATAAGCATGAGACATCTTGAAAAATAAGATCGTAATTGTTAATTTATTTATTTTATTTTTTTATCCTGTGGTGGAGTTTTCAAGCTTTTCTTGTGCTGTCAGTATAACAGGAGGGCTAGTCCCTCCGGATCCCTATTTACTGTAAATGGCATTACATTATAAATAAATGAACACAAACAATTTTTCAATATCTATTTTGACTGTTGAAATTATAAATAAATAAATAAATAAATAAAAAAGCATGAGATGTACTGCATATTCCTTTAAAAGTTACTAAAAAAATTTAGATTAAATGGATTTTCTGATTAAACAGATTTAACATTTTCTGAAAAAAAAAAAAAAAAGATTTAAAATTTTCTGAAAAAAAAAAAAAAAGTTTGCCACAATGTTATAAATAGATAAATATTAAAATAAGAATGCATAAATAAATAAATATTAAGTGAAAAATGAATAACGGAAAAATAAATGTAAAATGGTAATGGTAATATTTCTTATTTTTATTAAGTTTAGCTGGATTTACCAAAAACAACTAAAAATAACACTTAAATAATTATTAGGCTACATACATATAAAAAGTAATAAGTATATTTAATGACTTAAACTGATAATAAAATGAGCACAACTTGAAATAAAATTTAAAAAAAAAACAGAAAAAATTTAAATAAAAATAATGAACAATATCAGTATAAACTGTAACTATGTCTAAAATAACACTGGTCAGATGTTTTACAAAATCATATTTAGATGGGGAAATTGTTTTAGCTAGTCGAGACGTTATTAGCGCATTGCTATGTGTTGTATAGAACTCTTAAAACTTGATTTTAAAACACCTTATAATTTTAATCCACAGAAACAGAAAAATAACCACAGCTGTGAAAGAAACCTTTCAAAACTAGCAGCTGTTTGTATTTCAACTGGTTGCAAAATCTGCATTTGGATAGTTTGTCTTAAAGTGAAATTTCTTAGAGTATAGTGTGGAATAGGCATTTCGTCCTTGAAACTTCGCTGATAAACATTAATTGCCTGCTCTTAAAGTAAGATAAGTACTGCCTGATCTGCACCTAGTATGGTATAAAGTTAAGACAAAGAAAGAAACAGAGCTAAAAACACCAGGACGGTGTTAAATCAGGACAGAGGCCTTGCCATTCCCTTCCAATGCTCAATTAACAGCCTCTGTCCGCTAGCTTCTTTTCCAAATCGTGAATTATTTATCTTTGAATTGTTAATAAATAATAACAGAGAACTCAGGGGACCCTGCCCGGTCAATTAGGCGATGAAGAGGGTGAGTCGGAGCAACGGGGGGTCGACGCATTATTAACATCAGCCCCATCTCTCACTTTCTTCATCTTCATTATATCGCTCACCGTCAGACACAATAACGCCCCAATACAATGCCCGACTTCAAACAACATGACGTATATACTCCTCATTTTCTGCTCACCACCTTCTTACGCTCTCTTTTTGTGTATTCCTAGTTTTTTTTTTTTCTATCCTTAATCATGGTTATTCTTGGCCTCTTCTGATAAGAGCTGCTTGAGAGCTGTCTTTGGTGTTCTTTTGGTGAAATTCAAGGGATGGAATAAAAGTGTGCATGATAAGTGGACAGATGGATGTGCTTGTGCATTATACACAATTAGTAGACATTAGCATGATTACATACGCCTAATTCACTTTGTAAACAAGACATTCCCAGCCATTAGCAGCCAAATACTGTGCTTTTTTAGCCAGGGTTGCCAATTTTGGTTGACTGGAAGAGTCAGATTTCTTTCTTTCTTTCGGAAAAGTGAAAGACTCTTTACTAAGACTTTGTTGAAGTTACTTGCATAAAGTATAATTTCTTGCAAACATTATGTTATACATAAAATGGGTTTTATATTTGTGACTCATTCTATATTTGTGCGTATAATGTCCCGGTCAACTCTGTTACCAAGGCAGACTAACAGTGCTAACAATAGTGTAACAGAGTTGACATTTTAATTTCATTTTTTCCATTTGCTGGCATAAATGCTAAGAAAACATGACTTATGAAAACAATTAAAAGAGCTTTAAATAACCCAGTGTGAGATCAGAAATAAATTATGTTTTCTTTTTGATAATGTGGTAACAGAGTTGACATTCAAAAAATAGTTTTTATATTAAATATTTTCTCAGAGAGGGCACACAGCTTCAGATCTTATCAGTGAGTAAAAGTGACATAATTTCCTGAAACTTACACAAATAATACATTATAAAGAGATAATTCCACTAATTTAAAGGCAAAATATAGTGTGATAACAGAGTTGACACGAGATTTGGGGACACAAATCTCAAATTGTTTAAGAAAAAAATTATTTTAAATAATTTAATGTTGTAGAATTAAGTAACTATTTAGAGCTTTTATAAAAAATAAAAAAAAATGAATGAACTGTTGCCAAAAGAAAAGTACTATACAATATTTTGATTGCACACTGATACATGATCACAAAAAATTAGAAGAAATCATGATTTTTAGCTATTTAAGACACTTTTAAAAATAAATCTTATATTGAAATGGACTTTGACATCTTGTAATTCATAACAATAAGTAAAGAAAAATAATAAGTAAATTAAAATAATAAAAAAATATAACCATTTGAAAAATAAAAGTAGAAAAAATAATTTAATAAAAAATATTTTTTGCAGGGACACCAAATGTACCCGCAATTATAGAATCACCCATAAATAGGATATATAACATTTTTGTAGTGCAGTTCGTCCATGGTGCACATTTTAAGCAATCAAAATATTTTAAAGCCTATATTATTTTTTAACTTTAAAGAAATGGTGTCTCCTGGTGGAAAACAAAGACTTTTAAGATGAAAATGACATGAAATTATAACCAGTAGAAGGCAGCAGCGGATTGTTTGTCAGCTCAGCAGCCATTAAGATTAAATATTTACCTAATTTAAATACCAATTAAATACGTGAATTATTAATGGTTTAATAATTAAATAATAATAATACATTAGGCTAAGTATGTAGGAGCTGCTAAATGTATATAGCTACTGCTGTGGTTTTGTAATTTTTTTTATTTTATTACATTATTTTATTTTTTTTAACATCAGATGTTTATAAGATCCGTTATAAGGCCACTGTCCATCATAACAGTCACTAGCGAAAAAATATAGCGAATTCAGTAGCGTATTCTTCTTGAAACAGTTGTCTACAAACAAGACTCGCACTTGAAAGAGTTTTTCTTTAGATTTTGAATGGATTAGTCTATGAGAGAAACCGCGTTGCAAAATATAGGTGGATAGTGTCTATTAAGGCAGGTTGGTAATTGTCAATAGCTTGCGTTTTATTTATGTGTACCTAATTAAATGATGAAGTGTAAGTCATAATTCATTCAATGAATGCTGAGAACAGGTAGGCTAATAACATATTGTCACCTGTCATCCGAGTTTGTGTCCATCGCTTGCCAAGCCGTGTCCTTTTAGCTCCTCTCACAGCTGCTATAGATTTGTTATTCTCTCTTGTAGCCTTTGTATAATACATCCACCAGAGGGTAGTGTAAGCATCAGAGTAGACTGAATTTAGAGCATTAGTGAATTATGTTTCTGACAAAATACTTTCTCTGTTTAGAAATCAGTGATAGGCTTTTTGGTTTGAAGAAGTACGTTTTTATAAGATCATTTTGATTTAATTATTGCTAAGCATACTGTACCGGTTAGTTATATCTCTCTATGATATCCTTTCAAAATCTTTTGGTAAACTGAGAGGATATATACATCCTTGCCCTTGATCACTGTTTATATTTACTGAGTAAATACTATATGTCATCATATTTAGTTCGTTTAAATTATGTTTCCAAGGGAAAGATAAATCTGTGCTTGCAAAATGGAAACAAATGTGAGGTTATCGTAGGAATTTGTTGAATATTGACATTTTGGAGTAAAAAGGAATAAATAAATGCACATAATATGCTCATAAAAATAGCTTTTGTTTGTGCAATATTGCATTTAGATATGCCATTATTATATCTAATTTTATATAGGACTAATGCAAGGCAAGGCTCACAGAATCTACAGTTAAACTTCATAGTTTATTATCACTGTATCAGATTTGGGAATCAGATGTCTTGGTGTAACATACTATACTACAAAGATGATGGTGAGCTACGTACAGTATATACAATGTTCTTCTTTGCTAATTATGCATCTAACAAGGCTTGATCAGTAACCATGTGCCATGTGTCAAACATTTGTGTAAGTAACATCTTATTAATGCAAATGAATTTGAATTAAAAAAAGATCTATCACTCACTCACACTCAATCAGTCATGTGCAAACACGCACATTATTACATTCATTCATTGTAACGTTAGATATTGCACCACTTGATCAGTTCATTACTCAATGTCTCAGCTTAATTCTAAAGATTTGTCGCTCCAGGCTAAAGACTTCCTCTTGGCGAGCTCCATCCAGGACGGCTGAGCTCCATCTGACCGGGACTGCTGCAGAGAAACGTCTGTTGGTGATGAAGATGAGGTTGCCGGAGGCTCAGATGTGACAGTAAGCGCTACTACAGAAAAACATGCAAAACACAAAATGTAAACTAGTACAAACATTTAAAAATGACAGTCAAAGCAGTGCTTTACCTTCTGTGTTGTTAGGTGCTATGGGTCTTGCGGCTCTCTTTGTTGAGTCATCTTCTGGTGGGCTGTTCCTGCCTTTGTCCTGCAAAGAGCAAATAATTCATCTCCTATTATTTCTTATACTATTCTGTATGCATCTTAATGATTATTGTATTAATATAGTATATTATATGAAAAAATGGGATGATAATTAAAATATAAATGCAATTTTAAATAGATATATCAATGAAACATAAAGTGTGGTCAAATGTTCCAATGTAAAAAAAAAAAAAAACTACAGTTAAACAGCTGAATTTTACAGTTTTTGAGTCCATTCAGGGACTTGTTTCAGGCACTGCTAATATTATTGTGCCTGCTGTGGCCATGGTACGGCAGCAAAGTTCCTTGATTATTACGCCGGAGCAATATCGGCCTAGAATATCGCAACTTTTTATTTTCCATTGGTCTTTGTGCACAATGTAACTACAGAAGAGTCAAGAACACAGTAAGGTTACGCTAAACTCAATGTTTTTGAACATTTGCCTAACATTTGCCTATGGAAACTGATTTTTCCTACACACACTACAGAAAACAATAGAAATAACTGACTTAAAACCATTTTTAGCTGGTGAAAATACTAGTTCTTGTTTTAATATTTTCAAATATTATTAAATATTCAATAGTTTAGAATTGGTAGAGAACAAGCCATAAAAGAAAGGAATAACCTACTGTTTGGCTAAATGTGTTTTTACTCTCCTGCCAGTCTTTTGCTCCAGCAGGTGCTGGTTTTGCTGGAGGTCTCGAGGTGGTCTGTAGGCTGGCTGTTTTCAGTGGATGAAGCGAGGTGCTCAGTAGTTGTGTTTTAGGTTGTAAGGCTGGTTTGAGAGGCTGTGCAGGAGGAGATGTTGGAGATATAGCGGGTGAATTATTTGTGGCTAATCTGCCTAAGAATGGTTGGTAGGCTCTGGTCTTCTCCCTGGCTAGACTCATCCAGCCAGGCTCAGTCACAGGCTCTTTACTTGCTCCTGTCATGTTCTGGATAGATGGTCTTCCATCTGTAAAACAGCCATCAGTTTTATAACGTAGCACGTACTGTATGAAAACAAACAGTGATTGGCCAAAGAAGGCAGAAGGAGGAGAGAATTGTTTGGAAGTCGTTGAGCAAATAAGGTAAAAATAAATGCATATTATTAGACAATGTTAGTGTTGTTTGACCTTGCATGCATGTCAACATATCAATGAGGACTCCCACTCATAACAGGGGCAATTTAAAGCTAACGTTAATAAAAATGCACTTCTTGCTTGGTTTGGTACTGTCATATTCAATATTCAATATTTAACCATTATTGAGTAACTCTTATAATTTTTATTCATGTATTTTAATGTTTTTATTTGACATTTTCAGTTTTCATTTAGATTGTAATCAAAGTTTTAGTAATTTCCAGTCTATTTTATGACTAGTTCCACAAACTAAAATTTTAAATACACATACAGTATGTAATAAAAAGAAGAATGATTTGCACTCACTGTCTTGGGCAGCAAGCGGAAAGTCCAGGCTATGTGAATCTAGTTTTTTGGGAACGCTAGGTTTACTCTTGGAATTGCTGTCACACACATTCCTGAAGGTTTCTGCTTTCCCAGCATGCTCTTCTGAGACTTCCGTCACCGTATTAGACTCTAAACTGTACCGTTTGGTTTCATCCTTGACTTTGGACACCTCCGAGCGATATTTCAGTGACAGAGAGGTTGTGCGGAGATGCACCCCAAAAGCACTCTTCCTGTCTTCAGGTTCCTCCCGTTTCTCTGTATCCACATGTTGTTCTGTAGCGGTGTCTCCCTTCCTAAGATTGGTTCCTGCCGTTGGTTTGGACATAACAGGTGGTGGTACTTCTCTTTGGAAACTGCCTTTTCTCTCTTGCGTTTGATGGAGGAGATTTTGTAGCTCTGTGGGTTTTGTTTCTCTCACTTCGTCTTTCTGCGACTCTGGATTGGGTTTGATGGGTTGGGTCTTGATTCCTGGAGAATGTTTCAGATGACCCTCGTTCTGCTTTGTCTCATTGGTTGTTTTGGAGCGGTATTTTGCAGATGCAATTAAAAATTGGACCAATCCAGTGTTAGGTGCAGTTTCTTCTTCGACTTCCCAAGGTTTTGTTAAGGCCTCCTCAGCTCCTTTTGGAGATGGAGGGCTCCTTATTTCCATTTTGGGCTGTTTTAAGCGAGGCGGAGGTACAGGATGTGGTCTAAATGTTGCTTCTTCTTGGATGCTTTCCTTTTTGTCTGTGACAGTCACAAGGTTCTCACTGGTGTGAATCTGGATATTGTTTCTATCATTTGTCTGGATAGGTGAATGGGCTCTAAATAACTCTGGAAGTCCTAAAGGTGACGGTGGACCTGAGGAGATCAAGCTAAAGGACATAGGCTGCAAATAAAGAGGATTCGTTGTAAGTTTCCCCTCAGTTTCAAAAGGCTCTTCTGAGGATCTTAAGATTTCAACACCCAGAGATGGGAAATTAATTTCAGTTCTCTTAGAGTTCTCCTCCTGGTCCTGTGCCGACGTTTCAGGACTTGTTTCTGTAGGTTCTGGAGTGGTGGGTTTCTCTGTGAGCTCCAACGTTGGAGGGGAGTACAAGTGTTGGTTCACTGTCTCTGTGAACACCATGGTTTCATCTTCTTCTTCAGACAGAACATTATCCAAATCACTGATGCTTTCTGAACGAATCCTGGGAGAAAGAGATACCTGGAAAAAAGAGATCAGACAATGTTCAAATATGTTGGTTAAAACAACTTTAAAAAGAGTTTAAAATTAGTGGTAACACTTTATTTTAAGGACCTAGCATGCATATTACAAGCATATTGGCTGTTCAATAAAGCACATATTAAAGCCTTATTCTTCATGACCATATTTTAGATATCTTAGTCCTACCCCATACCTAAACACAACACCTATCTACTTAAGTCTTAATTGAGGCAAAACTCATTGTTACTATTTATTAGCATTGACCTGTGAAAGTGATTTTTGTAGTCTCCATTTGTACCCATAAGAAAATAACTACATAAATAATTATAAGCAATTCTAGTGTACCCAGCATCTTCAATTGCAATGAGATTGATCTTGTTTTTCATTTACACATTCAGTACAGGTCACATGACTTGTATTTAAACTACTTTACTCTTTTTAAACTCTGATTATACAAAATCATCCTTCATCATCTTACCGTTGGCACTCGTTTTCCCCTTGTACTGGCTCGTTGGTTCCTCGGTTTGACTGACATGCGGTGACGGGCAGCTGAGTTATCCAACCTAGGCATGATACCTGCAGGCCTACTGAAGTCAACCCCTGCAGTGGACGTGGATGAGGCTGAGGCAGAAGAGGTGATTGGCTGAGGGCACGGCTTGGAGACTGGAGATAGAGGCCTTGATGATGGCTGGAAAGGATCACCCTGGGCGAGACAATATACTGTGTTGAATTTGCAAAGATTATTATGAATGTTGTTCTATGTGAGGATGATGTTTATTAAACTACTTGAATATTACCTGCTCCTCTTCTTCACTTCCTGTTCCTGCTAAACTCAGAGAGCTCAGATGTTTCTGAGATTCGGAGTACTGTAAAAAAAAAAAAAAAAGGTGTTCAGATTCCCTTAATTCCACATAATGCGTATGAACTGCATGTTTAGAGTATATACTAAAAGTTTTACCTCACCTAAACTCATATTCATGTACCTTATAAACGGCTCCGTGCATGACTCGCTCATGGAAGGATATCTCAGGTGGGCTGCAAGGTAACCCATCGTCCTCTGAAGTGGTTCCTGAGTCCTCTATGCGTTTACCAGGAATCAGCATTGAAGGAGGACCTAGATGTAAGTTTTGCTGCTGTAGTTTCAACTGCCGAAACAAAAAAAAAAGTATGCTATTTAAAGGAACACTCCACTATTTTTAAGAGGCTCATTTTCCAACTCCTCTAGAGTTAAATAGTTGAGTTTTACTGTTTTTGAATCTATTCAGCCGTTCTCTGGGTCTAGCTTGTACTGTAGCTGCAGCTAAGCATTGAATCTGATTAGACCGTTAGCATTTCGCTCAAAAATGACCAAACATTTACGATATTTTTTTCTAAATAAGCCTATTTTCAAAAATAGAGGACTCTACAAACCTTTTAAAATGCACACTGATGCAGCATAATAAGAGTAGCTCAACATTTCCTTACTTGTAAGGCCTTAATTTTGCCATGAACGTTTTCTTGTGACAGAACCCGGGTCGGTTCTGTGGACAGGGTCTGGTCTGTGATGAAGATGCTGTCATGGGAAAGCGCCCGGGAGCTCAGACCCTGCGGGAACCTGCAGATTTGACAGGTTTGTTTTATTAGATTCCCTCATGGTTTAATATTTAAACTGATGCGAACTTACAAAAACTCGTCTTCAGAGTCGTAGCCTTCTGTTCGGCCCTCTGGAGCAGTGATGTCACTAGCGGACTGGCTTTGCTTAATCAACCCTTCATTTTCCTTTTTCTTCAGTTTCCCAAAGAGACGTGTCTTCAGCTGCTTAAAACGTGACTTCTTTCTTCCTGTTGAAGACAACAGAAATCAGCATGAGATTACTGACGTCATGAGACAGTCAGATTTAGTTCAGTATGATATTATTTCCTGCAGTTGTATTATTAATTATACACGTCTCAGACAGTTGCTTAATTTTATGTTTTGTTTTGTTTTGAAGTGAAATTGCATCTCTCGTGATCTATTGCATTAGTATTTCTTGTGAACAAACCCTCTTAAACAAAACATGGGAATGCGTACTGATATAATATTCACGAACCTGTAAGTTCCTCTCCATTTTTGTCCATTTCTCCAGAGCTGGATTCCATGTTTTTATCTGCTGATCTACAGTAAATAATAAAATGACATATTTCGATCAAAATAGACACAAAAAAAAGAAGGAAAGAAAAAATTAAAGAATAAATCCCAGCTTGTGCAGACTGAACTAATGGCATTAAAAACCAGACTGTATCTAGAAGCTTGCTCCTTTGGGTGGAAGAGTGTCTGCTGAATGTCTTTGGTTTATAGCAGTTAAGATCAGATGATCAGAGTTAACTGATACACTCTGTTTGCACTTTAGTACATCATTTCCTGTGTTCAAAGGTGCTACCCTGTTCTAAGCATTTGTTAGATTCTTTTGCAATGCCCTTATAAGGAAAGAGCCTATTTGCTCCTGGTTTTCAGTTTAAAGGTCCTTTATAAGGAGACGAGCGCTGAATTCAGAAAAGAATCCTGCCATACTCGTAAAATTGATATAGTTTGTTATACAGTTGTTACATAAATTTTGAATCAGTATACTTCAAAGCTTTTTAAAGAATTTTCTTATGCTCATCAAATATTTGAGAAATATATTGTATTGATTATATATTATGTATTACTGCCATTTAAAATAGTTTTTTTTATTTTAATATTGAATATAATTTAAAATGCAATTCATTCCTGTTATCCAAAGCTGTATTTTCAGCATCATTGCTCCAGTCTTCAGTGTCACATGATACTTCAATAAATCACTCTGATATGCTGATTTATTATTGACAAATAAAATGTTATAAAGAACTGCATTTATTCGAAACAGAAATATTCTGTTATACTGTATGCGCAACTGCTCAAAATTTTTAATTTAATTTTATTATAATTTTATTTTATTATAAAAACTTTTTATTCAGCAACAAGCAAGTATGTAAAAAAGACTTTAATCGTTTAAAAAACATGTATTTTGGATTAATGCTGTTTATTAGACATTTTCATCAAAAAAATCTAAGAAAAAATTATCACAAGTTCCAAAACAATATTAAGCAGCACAATATAGAATTTTACTAGAATACTAGAATTTCAATATTGATAATAAATCAGTATATTAGAAATATTTCTAAAGGATCAAGGGAATTATATCTTAAAATATATTTAAATAGAAAAAATGGCAATGATATTTCTTAATATTACTGTTTTTGTTTAGTTTGGTTTAGTTTGGTTTTATCAAATAAACGCAGCCTTGGTGAGCATAAGAGACCCGACCTAAAAACAGAACCATACTATACTAAAGTGTATTATACTGTATATTATAATATTTGCAACACATTTTTTCAATGAATACTGCAGTATTAACTACAGTGAACTGATAAACTGTAATACATACTGTAGTACACTTTAGTTTTAACTACAGTACACTGTAGTGTACTTCAGTATGATATATATCCTGTAGTTACTGTAGTACAGTATTGGGTAAATAATTGATTTATAATACTATAGTTGTTATATTACCACAGCAACTATAGAATTACCTCAACAAATCAATCCAAGTACAAACACTACAGTATTTACTATAAATTACTATAAAAAAATTTTTTTAAAACCTCCATTTGAATGTCAGTGCCAAGTGAATAGCCTAGCTGTAAATGTACAGTATACTACTAGCATTGTGTGCTACTACATCTCATTACCCAGCCTATTGCTAATCTGATGATGTAGATAAAAAGAGAGAGTCATGTGCTGATCTCTTTTCTTTTTATATTTGCAAACATGAAGACACGCAGCATCTGCTTTCATCCTGTTGGGCTTGTCTTTCTTACAAACCGCAGATTGTGCAAACGTCTCCTGTGCCTTTTTATTAGCTTTGTGTTGTGATATAATCAGTGGCCTCTTGTAATACAAATAACTTCTAAGAGCAGAGAATAGGTAGTTCATTCAGGCACCAGTTGCCTAGAGATGCCTAAGGGTGACGCCATTTTTAGTAAATATACAGTAAGATTGTGTCTTCCTGCAACCTGGGAGATCGAGCCCTGGTCCGAGCTCTTAGAATTCATTAACCACACACACATGCCCTCAGTTCTCAGATTCACTCCTCAGAGTGTTTGTTGAACAGCAATCTTGACATTTACTGTTGGTTTAGTTCATTACACTCCTAGTATCTAATCCACAGATTAGACTAAACCATGCTAGCTAAGCACTGTAGCTAAGTGTGTTTGCTAGCATTGCTATGCAGCCATTTTTAGTGGTTTTAACGCATTGCTAAAGCGTTCACGGATAGTTACCATGGGTGTGCGCGGTTACGGCAAATTTGAGTAGAATTTAATACCCTAATAATAATAATAATAATAGAGATGCTAACAATGCTAATAAAAACAAACATCAGTTTGTTGTCTTTTTCGTGGCTGTAACTTTATCCTGTTGTCTCCTTAGATGCGCGTGTGTCTAAAACCATATAATGAGGTGGTTCTATAAAAAGCTTAAGCAGTCATTTCCAATAATGTTTTATGTACATGACCGTACATGACATGAGCATTAGCATACGCACACACACCTGCTATTACTATCCTCGCTCCCTAACCAAACAATCTAATGACAGATATACCAATAATCCTTGTTGTTCTTGCTGTTTAATATCGTAGTCATAAAGCCATGCGGCTCTGAGTGTGCAGAGGATAACAAAAGTGCTGTACCTTCATGTTACGCACTAGTGGTCAGGATTAGAATCAGTACAATGCTAGGCAATAGACTCTTGTTTAACCAACAGATCAATATTATGTAATAGTAAAGCAAGGCTAGGGCATCGATGGCTGGTTTTCAGTCATCTTCCTGCAGGTCACATTTAAATTACAATGTGTTTTGCATATTAAGAGCAAAAAATATGGATGTAAAGGCTGCCGAGTAATGGCTTTTGTAAATACACATAATTACAATAACACAATAATACATAATTGTTTTACAAATATTTTCAAAAAGAAAACTATTTTCAATTTTACTAAAACTTCACAATATTAATGTTTTTACTGTTTATATATATATATATATATATATATAAAAAATTGCAGTTGTCCATATACTGGGCTCTGACGTCTTAAAATAGAGTGAAACGCCTCTATATTGCATTTCTCCAATTTGTTTTAATTTTTAATGTTATTGTAATTATTTTATAACTGTACCATTTATTAAAAAATTAGAGTATATCATATAATTATACAATTTATTTTATTTTAAGTTTATTTGAAAAATGCATTTGTATAAAGACCATTTGCATATGTTGTACATGTCATAATGTTTCATTTAAATTTTTCCTTTTTTAAACCGTTCTATTCGATTTTGAATCCAAGATTTCACACTTCAGGAAATACATTCCTGGTTTGGTTGTAAAGTGAAAATGAACAAAAACATTAAATAGAAACTTCTGAACTTACAAGAAGCTTTAAGTTGATGCAGAGTGATCTTCCTCGTCTGAGAGCTTCCTTTGTTTTCTTCTTTGTCTTTTTTTTATGGTGGTCTCCAGTGCTTGATAGCTTTAGATCACTGCCATCTGTAAATGACATTTATAGCATAGCAGAAAAGGTTAGGGAAAGAGAGAAAGAGCAAGCAGGAACAAAGAGTTTCGTAGTAACAGGATGTGAGGACAGTAAATTAGATGTTGTAAAACTGACAGGGATCTTCTCATTGCATACAAAGTTAGTATGGTGTGTATTTTTTTTTTTTTTTTTTGGAGCCTGACAACAATTAATTCCCGTTCACTTTCAATGTACTGCTAGATTTACACTTTAGCTTTCCACAGAATAAAAAAACAAGTGTTGAGCTGACATGGGGGTGATAAATTTTAAAACCAAAAATTTTAGGTGAACTATTCCTTTAAATTAGTTTCTGTCTATTTGTATACACCTTCCTGATCTGCTCAACTCGAGGAAAGTCCCTCTAAAAACTTGATGATCTGCAGTAAAACATCTTTTTCCTCTGTAGGAGTAGTAGACAGGAGGTTTTTCACCTAAAGATTAAAGTGGTTGTTGGCTTTAATAATTGCCATGAAAAAAATTAATTCCAGGTTATTTTCTGAAATGAGAAATTATCTAAAACCATATTATAGGCAGAACATTCATAGTGGTTTAGAATTTGAATAAGCTGAATAGAAACTAGGCCATGGCTTTCTACCATTTCATGAGTAAGTACTGTACTTGTACATTTTGTCCACTGTGTATACTGTATGCTTATGTTATAATATTATTTATATACTGTTTACAGTAAACATATACTATATTCTATACAACTTATATAGCTTCTATACAACTTATTTATTGAGATTTTAAGACAACACATGTATATATGTCACTATGTGACTGCAATGTTTCTAGTTTGTTGTGCTATGACGTTTACACAATAAAATGATTTTATTGATTTGAAAAATCTAAATTGGCCTCCTTGCTCACCGAAGCATCTCTGGAATGCAGTTAAACATTCACTTTCAACAACAGATCACCGGCCAATAGGATGATGCTGTGGACTGCTGTTCAGACTTTTGGCATGTCGTAAATTAATTAAAAAGCTGGCATCAATGTCCAGACACATGCCAACAAACAATGACATCCCACCCCCCTTTGTAGTTAGTTACTCTTGATTTGGCCAAGGTAAATTTGTTTAAAAATAAGATTTAGTTCATTAGCTGTTCTAGTAGTGACATTGAAAACTGCTGGTTTAGGCATGCCAGGTGCTTTTTTGTATTTGCATATCTCAGTGGCCCAGAGTGCACTAAAACAGACACTGATTTTAAAACAAAGCAAAATGCTACGATGTGCACAGAGTCAGAAAATGCCCCTTCTGGGGCATTTTTTGTTTCCTGGTTATAAATTGGTTATTAATTGTACACGAATGGTTATAGTTTTCTCACAACACATGCACTACTTGTTATGGTCATAATAACTGTTTGATGAACAATGTAATTTTTTATCAAAAATTGCATTTATTTGACTGAAGTGCCTTAAACTTTTATGTTTTTATGGTTGACGGTAAATGGGTTGCTACAACTTTTTTTTTTTTTTATTCAACTGAATGTTGACTAAAGATATATAGTATACTTTGATAAAATATTTAGATTTCCACACAAATTAGGCAAGAATCAATCTGGCATCCTCCATTATTCCTATTCTTTCTGAGAACAAAGCATTCAGACGCAACAAACACAGAATTACGACTTCAAAAGCGGGATTAATTGCACATAAAGGCCTTCTGAGTTTTGATTTACGAGGACATTGAGTTTTGTGTGTAGTTTTGTGACATAATTTCCTTTCCCTCTTGTTTGCCTCCGACAGGTTAGCTTACGTTCAAACAGTGCAGGTGACACCGGAGGAGTTTCCCAGAAGACCTTTCCAAAAATAAGCTCTGAATCAACAGCTTACACAACTTGCGAATGTCAACAGGTTTTAATCGACCTTCAGTCTGCTCCTAAAGACCCTAAATGAATCCTTTATGAGCAACCAAAGATGGAGACAACATTATGTAGCTGGCAACCAGTTGTTTTGGCCTAGTGTAAGCCAACACCCTGATACTGCTCCAGTAACACCATCTCTCTCACTCCGGCGCACTTTCTCTGGCTTCGCTCTTTCAGACTCTACCTTCTCTTTTCTTTAGGTATGAATGCGTCAATTCAAGTACCATGTTACCTAGATGAAATGCAATCTGCACAGTTGAGCCAATCTTTGTACACTGTACAGCCTGTGCTACATTCAGTTCATTCACTATATCCCTTGACAAACTTTTGTTATGTTTTTTTTCAGGTCCATGAGACATATCAAAGCATATAACCAACTAACAAAAGTATGTTTTGATAATCATCCCATTAAGTGTTTTAAGTGCATTAAGTAACTTTCCTGTTCGCTAGCAGCCTATAAAAATGAACTAGGGCACTAATTATCATACAAAATAGTATGTTTTGGGTCTGTAATGGAGTTAGACATGCAGCGTAATACAAACACTTGAACGTCCCATTGATGTTATGGTCACTCTATATCAGTACTTTTTGAACTCTGGTACTAGTATTGAAAATCTGTATGATTTATTCACTCACTTTTATCCTTGAAGTGACTCTATTTTCCTTTCATGACAGCTTGTTCTGCAAACATTAACTTATCAACAGAGAGAGTGACTAATCTGCTTGAACATTAACTGTGTTTTGAAGATACTCGACCCCTCCTAAACGCTGCTTTCATCTTAAATGAACTGACCTTTGGATTACAATCACAGGCTTCCCTATCTAGAAAACATCCCACACCTGTTTTAACACAAATGCAGGAGACACAACACAACATGACGCCTTGATAAATTAAATAATAATAAAAATAATTCTAATTACACTGTATGTACATACATATAGCTTGTTAAATTAAAAATGAATATAACAATATTCACATAATACCTAGCTCTGTAGGTTGCTGATATATAGTGCTATAAAGTTACATGTCAGTCATTAAAGTTTAAGTGCACTTCACAAGCCATGTACAGTAACCATGTGTTATTCTAGCTAATGCACGTTTAACTAAACACATTGCCATATCAGGTGCATGACATCATTCAGTAACAGAGAACATGCGTCTGATGCACAGAGCTATTCATTTGGAATCTACTTCACAAAGGCTTATAGGAACTTTTAACCTAATTTCATTGTAAAATTCCATAGTGTCGATTTTTAAGCACCAGGCTATCATGTTTATTATCCGTGAACAATAGAAAGATATTTACAACAGCATATTGTTGTCTTACCTCTGCGAAACGGAGATGCAGAAGCGCGCGCACCTGCGCCTAGATCATCAACAAAAAGCGCGCAGCTCTGAGACCCAACGACTCTAGTGAGCGCACGTGATTGGCCACACCCACGTAATGACGACACACGTGGCGTGCTGAGGCGTACAGGTGCGCTTCTTCTAATGAGCGTCACACTGGTTAGTTTCCTTTTCTGCTTGTCATTTATTGATGTTTTTGAAGTAACTGGAGCGATTATAAAGAGGAAGATTACCTCACTATCCTAACAAGCTAAATGAAAAATAAATAAAACAAACAAAGATCACAAGTTTAAAAAAACACACATGAAAGAAAATTGATTGAAGAAATAAATGACCAAATAACAAAGAAATAATAAATAAGGTCCAGGAGTAACATATTGAAAAACACATCCCAACACAGAAATATGGATATTTTTATTCAAGAAGACTGGAAGTTGTCGTAAAAAAAACCAAAAACAAAACTACAATCTTAAATAAAAAATCTATTAAAATTAATCAAGCATTTTTTTTTTTGTAGAGATAAAAAATCAATTACCATGAAACCCCTCCAAAAATACAACTTTACTGTGCATCAATGTCAAACAATTTCTGCAAAACAGTAAAAATCACAGTAAAAATTAGATTTATTGAAATACATGACCAATATCACAATAAGATCTTATACGAGTCTATTGATTGTCTTCAGAATCAAATAAACACACTAGAGTATTGAGATTTTCTCAGTCATCAAGGTCCCTGAAAGTCAGACTCCTGTTAAAAAATAAAGAGATAAAAATATTATCAATTAACAAACAAACTGAATAAAACCAGCAGCATGACTACTTACTACTTATTTATATCTAGAATGACTAATTAGCCGCTGGCACGCACCTGTCAGGGTAATGTGACACAAAAGGTTGATCAGGTGTGTTGTGATGAGAGCGCTCTGGAGACCATGATCTGTGAGGACTCAGAGAGCGATGACGGGAAGTAGATGAGGAGCGCATAGTGGAGGAGAGGACGGGAGAAATAGCTGAGAGTCCTTGTCTGCGTAGCTCCTGTACCGCACGCTCCCTGATGAACACGGACAGGTCAAACCACTTATAAACAAATATGTTTAATACTGGAACTGGAACAACATGAGTAAATTTCTGATTTAAGGCTGAACTTTAAGGTTTCCATCTCACCTTTCAAAGCGCTCAGTGGCCAGGTGTCTCTTGGTCATCTCAAGATTTGCCTCTAGCTGGGTTGAACGTGTCCTCAGCTGAGCCATTTCCCTGCTTTGACAACTCCTAGAGACAGGGAGGAAGACAGTAAGTGGAAGACGAAGACAAAAAGAAAGACAAAACAGCAGCTGCGCTTGGTGAATGTGTGGGTGCTAAACTCACACTTTGCTGTCTGCCATGCTGAGTTTGTCCTTGAGAATTTGTATTTCGGTCTGTCTTTCCTGAGAGGTGAGCTGTCTCTGTAGCTCTTTTTCTCGTGAAGACACCAGCAAGCTCTCCAAAGTCTGAACAGACAGACGTTCGCCGCTCAGCTGCTTCTGTAACAGCTCAATCTCAGAGCGGCAAGATTCCAGCTCTCGCTGCACCTGTACAGTAAAAGCACAGATATTTGCATTATTTATTTAAATTTTAGTTCAGTTTGACCTAATTTCATATTCTCAAAAGACAATTGTTAACCAGTGTTAAATCCATACAAAAATCTTTAGATGCTTTTAGACTGATGTTCTAAGAGTTAAAGCAATCTGAGAATCCGAGGATCAGAGACAATCTAAATTTCTGAAGCAAAATGTCCAGTGGCCTCATGGACAAGGCATCAGCAATGAAGCTGGAAATTGTTGGTTTGAGTCCCTCCTGTGTTGTGTTTACAGTGCTACAAATTCTCTGTGATAGTTTGTTAACAAACTAGAACACTAGAATATATTAAATATTTCAGTAAAAAAGACAAAGTTACTCAATTAGGAACTAGTTTGAATACAAAAAGGTTGAATTCCCATTGCAGCATCTGAAAAGTTGAAACATTAATCTATGTTGGTGGAGAATGTGAGTTCAAAGCATAACATTACAACAACAGCTATCCTTATTATTGCAGCAAAATCCATTTTGCATTTGTTTGAGGTTGAGATTTGCCAAAAATGTATACTCAAAAAGCCCCAGTGGCCTCCTAAATTGGGGATTGTGGCATTGTGTCCCACCTGGGTCTTATCTTCAGTGCTGCAAAATACCTGGGGGGAAGGTGGGTGTCCCCAGGACCAGGAATAAGAACCAGTGTGTTGGTGTCTGATGTGGGTTTCAATACAGATTTGCTTTATGTTCAGCAAAAGGAAGTCTATAATTATATATAATATCTTGCAGAAGAGACCCAGTGGCCTTATAGATAGCTGGTCAGGTTTGCCACTTTGGTCACGTTTGCAGTGCTGCAAAACATTCGACAGTGTTTAAAAAAGTGCTTCACAATGTCTACAAAAGCCAACGCTGAGGATTGTGGGTTTGTATTTCAACAGAAATCCAAAATCAATTAACAGCAAATACAACATAAGCAAGTGGCCCAGTGGCCTAATAGATAAGGCATCAGTCTCTGGAGCAAGTCCCACCAGGGTCATATGAGCATGGAAATACTTTTTTTTTTTTTTAAATGTAATATGCGTAATTTCTCTACAAAAATCCAAACTAAATTAAAAGCATCAACCACCAGAGGTGGAGAGTGTGGGTTTGAGTCCCCTCTGAGATGTTTTTGTAGTTCTGCAAAAATGCATTTGTACAAAAAAATTGTTTCTTCAAAAAGACATATTCAATTAATATTGAATATATCCCAAGTAAAATGCCAAGTGGACTAATATAGATGCTACCTTTAGACCTGGGGATTGTAGATTTGCATCTTACCTTGGTCATGTTAGTAGGTATGCAAAAATAACTATAGTAATTTGTCTATAAAAACTTAAAAAAATGTCTTTCTACAAAAGAAAAAAAAACATGCAAGAGGCTAAGTGGCCTAATGGATAAGGCATCAGACAGTTTTAGGGGTTGTGGGTTGGAATCCTACATGGGTCATGTTTAAAGGGTTACCCTTAAGTTGGTGGTGCAAACATTTCAGAGATAAAAGCAGCACACTGGGAAAAAAGATATATATCTCTGCTTCAGGAAAAGAAAAGTCAGGTAAGGTCTAATAGATCTGTGGAGATTTCAGCTGGATAGAAGCTCCTGTCTATAGCATATAATAATGTGTTTTCATCCTTACAATTGCCGCCCTGACATCAAGTGGGTAATATACAAAAACATCTACTTCTTCTAAACCAATTTAAGCACTCACAGCTTCTTTGCTGGCATCCAGTTTGACACAGAGCTCCCGTGTTTTTTCCAGGTCAGTCTGCACCTGTGTACGCTCGGTATGGGCCTGACGCAGATCTTCCTCCAAGTGAATCATCTTTCGGTTTAGCTGAGACAGCTGACTAGTACAACTCCGCTCTGCACTCAGCGCCTGTGCACAGCAACAAATCACAATTTATGAGAGACTTACTTAAATAAGCCTAGCGCAGATTAACTAATGGACATTAGTGATGGGCGAAAACTTTATGAGCTCAGTCTTGTAGTGAGAATTTAGGTTGAGCTGAGAATCTCCTACATATTAACCAAAACAGACATGATGATGGCCAAGTGACCTGTTGCAGTCTGTTCTCCAGGCTGTCTGCTCTTTCTTTGAGTTGAAGTATCTCTAAATTAGAGTTGTGAAGCTCGAGACGGAGTTCGATGGCAGTGGTTTCAGCGTGTCTGGCCTGTTCCTCCCAGTTTTCCATCTGAAGAGACGCTTTCCTTCGAGACTCTTGCAGTTCTCTGCACTCACGCTCCTAAAACATAAACAAACAAGAGCAATGAAGAACACTCTAAACAAGACATGCTTGCTGTCTGTTTTAACACCCTTTTTATTGAAATGACTCCACCTTAGCAGACAACAGATCTTCAGTGCGGGAGATGTCAGCAATGTGAACTTGAACTTTTGCCTGCAAGTCTTCGATTTCCTCATTAGCATCATCCAGCTTCAGCTGTACAGTCTGAAAAGAAAGTTGGAGGTCTTGATGTCTTATTTATTGCAATGAATTTGTTAAAAAGAGTTAGGTAAAGTACCTGAATTTCCAGACGTGCTTTGTCAAGGTCGTCCCTCAGCTGGCCGTTCTCTTGTAATGTGGCGTCTTTGACTTTCATCACTGTGCCCATCTCGCTTTCAGAGTCAGACAGCTTCCTCCTCAGGACATCCAGCTCTCTTTCTCTGCCACCTATGTTCTCCCTTAGAGTTCTGCGGACAGGAGGTCACATCATCAACACCACTTCCTTTCACAGTCACTCAAATGCAGCATGTTGGAGTATAGGATGTCTTATTGGATACTAATACATCCAACCTGATCTCACGGCAATTCGTACGTACCTCACTCGTACAAATTCATACAATTTATTCTAAGTCGTACGTATTTTACGAGATGGCAATTCGTATGAATTTGTACGAATGACCTAAACATAACCATAAACCTACCCATCACGTGATTTTAGACAAATCGTACGAAATCGTACGAGTGAGGTCGTACGAATTAGAACGAGTTGGCACAAATTTGGCACCTCGTACGAATATATGTACGAATTGCTCGTGAGACTGTGTTGCATACATCAAATACTCATACGCTCAAGCAGTCAAAACTACAAATGCACAAACTACACGACCATTCAAAAGTAATTAATTAAATTCATTTTAATAAACAAGGATGCATTAAAATGATCAAAAGTAACAGTAAAGTCATGTATGATGATACATATTTATTTTTTCTACATAAATGAATATCTACTCAAAGAATCCTGAACAGTGTATCATGTTTTAAATTGTAATAATACCTCACAGTAAAACTGATTTTGCTTCAAATAAATGCAGGCTTGATATGCATAAGAGACTTCTTTCAACTACATTTAAAACAAATCTGACCCCAAGATGTGAACATTCACGTACATAAAAGAGAAATGCACTACAAATAATAACCATGAGCTAGCGTCAGGAACATCTATGGCTATATACTATAGTCTAATTATGATACATCAATATTAGCATGATTCTTATACCTGGATGGTGAACATAACACACTGCGTAAGGAGAAGAAAATAATACAATAAATTGTGTTTTACACAGAACTAGGTTAAAGTTTCTTAAAAGTTTTGAAAGGATTGATCCTCAAACTGAATTCACTACACATGACTGTCAGTTAATCAGTAAATATTTAGGACTTACATTAGAGTTGTCTCAAGATCCTCGGTTCTCAGTTTTAGGCTCCTAATGGTTTTCTCCTTATAAATAAAGCACACATATCACCAAGTGTGCTAACTGACTGGAAAGCAAGTAAATCCAATATACAAAGAAAAATATGTGTTTCAGTGTGTAAATGTACTGTAGATAGTACCTTCTCATCTAGCTGGTCATTTGCTGAGCTGAGCAGATCTGATTTTCTCTCCAGTTGTTCCTGCACTGAGTCTCTGTGCCGGTCCAGCTCTGAGACTGTACACCGCAGCGTGTTCACTTCCTCTTGCATAGCAGTCACCTGCCTCAGGAGAGCGTCTGAAACACACAAAGGTAAAGCGATGAATTGATACACATATTCTTTAAACACTAAAATTAGACTGATCATCCAACTGATTCATTTAAAGGAACCGTATGTAAGAAACGTATTGTAATAATCATAAAATGTCTCTGTTATGTTCAACAGCCGTTAAGAAATCATGTTAATTTCAAGTACTCATATCACTGACAGCAGTAGTACCGCCTGGATATTCTCGTTTAAAAAGCGCAGTTGCAGCCCTCAACTGATGTTTATGTTGTCATGTTTTGTTTTGGTCTGAAGGGCTACCCTCCATCTATCTCCCAATCACGAAGTCAGTAGTGTTTCGGCATCCGAGGCAGAAAATACAGTGCATTTCATTTAATTCATTGTCATGTGCGTTCGGTCCTGTTGGTGTCGTCAATCATGGCAACCTGAGTGTGTCAAGTCTGAGAAGCAGGGGCCGGGAGAAAAACCCCTCTCCACTATTTTGAATTTGGACTGCAATACCTAGGTCAACCACTGGGTGTCAATCCTACATACGGTACCTTTAAATGAGTTCTATTACTTAAAGATTACTTGGATGACCAGAACGCTGTAGCATGTTTCTCAGTTTAAGATTTAAATTGTGGTTTTACTGCTTGCAAATCTGAATATAGAAAACATGACAAAGCCTTAACTTATGGTCTGCATACATACACTGCTTTTCAAATGTTTGGGAAGTTTCTTATGTGCATCAAGGCTGTATCTGTTTGAAAATAAATAAAAATAAATAAATAAATTGATGAAAAAAAAGTTTAAAATATATATATTTTTAAACAATACTATTATTAAGCAAGGATGTCCTAAAATGTATAAATGATAGTAAATACTTTATATTGTTAAAATTATTTATATTTTGAATAAAATTGGAGTAATGGCTGATATATTCAGTGCTGCGTCGGAGAAATAAAAAGGAAACCAATATTATAAATTGTAATAATAATATTTCACAATATTGCTGTTTTTTTTTTGTCATTTTGGTCAAATAAATACAAACACAATGAGTGTTTTATTTGATTTATTGATTGATTTATTTTTAAATCTTACTGATCCCAAACTTTTGAACTGCATTGTTTATTCACTCATTCAAAGTCAAACAAAACAGCAGCTTGGATCTTCTGCAAAAACCTCTTCTTTTGTGCTGTACAGAACAAGTTTGCAGCTACACAATTGTTAGTAATAATGACAAAAGTAAAAATGAAAAAAAAGATTCTTCGAACATTAAACCCCTCTTTTCATGCCGTCTGCAAAGCTTTGCCCAATCTGTTGCACTGCCTTCCTCGCGCACACAATTGATCCACATTTTCTTTTTATGCAGAGCACTATTGTTTACACAACAGCTTTCAATGACCGCCAAAACATTATATCCAAAGAGAGGATATGATGTCGTCTCCTGACAGGAATTGGGCTCACAGGAAGTGTGATTGGGGCATGTGGCAGGCCACAGATGGCTCATTTGCACCAGATAATGACTCAAACAGAAATACCATAGCCATCCAACTGTCTGTCCCATTAGACTTTGGGCACAGGGCTGATTGAAGCTGCAGACGCAATTTCACATACTTGTTATCATATTTGATTTATCGACAGTCCTTGCAGGCATGCACTGAAATAACTATTTGTGCAGTGTAAAGGTTCAATGCAGGATTGCAGTAAGGAAACGGCACTCGTCCACGGCTCCTATGTCACTTCCTGTCGCCTCTGGATGTTGTTTGCTGTTTGTGTTGAGTGTGTGTCCATTTTTGCCTGTTCAGGACCACTGCTGTTATTGTTACTTAACTAAATATATTAAATATTGTTTTTGATACCTGAAATCAAGCTGAATTTTAAATTATATAATGTCCCTAATACCTGTGTACTTCCATAGTAACTAGATGTGTATGTAGTGTGTAACCACAGTGTAAGTACACACCGGTACATAGTATCTACAGCTGTAA
>JAUCNO010000626.1:216022-241245 GCA_032353835.1 Enteromius viviparus | reverse complement strand
TTCTGTGTTTTTCAATATGGGGTGCTCTGTGTATTAATAATTGATGAGAAATGATTTTAGCAAATGGCTGCAATATAACAAAAGAGTGAAAAATTTAAAGGGGTCTGAATACTTTCCGTACACACTGTATTTATATATATATATATGTATATGTATATGTATATATATATATATATATATATATATATATATATGTATATATATATATGTATGTATATATGTATGTATATGTATATATGTGTATATATGTATGTATATATATGTATGTATGTATACAGTATGTATATATATGTATGTATGTATACAGTATGTATATATATATGTGTATGTATATGTATATATACTGTGTATGTATATATGTATATGTTTATATACTGTATATATATATATATATATGTATTTCTATTGGCTATTATTTGCTATGCTAAGCATGAAGTTCTCTTGGTGTTAAGCAATTATTCAAAAAATTTTTACCGTAAGGTTTGCAGATTATATAGATTCAGATGCTTTTAGGTGCTATTGTGAAAAGCTTTTGCTAGGAACATGTTTTCATACAGTATTAGTTTGGAATGCCCTACAGAGAAGTTATTGTTTTGGATAAGCAGACATTCGGTTTGGTTTTACCACACTCACACCCCAAAGGGGAATTTTTTTTTGTCTTTTGTTTTTGGTTTCAATAAAGCCTGTGCTATTTTGTGACAGCTCGGCGAGACGATGAAAGATCGCCTGATGTGACATTGTCTTGATGCCAGGCAACTTGTTCTGTGAATAAACACTACCCGCCTTCTCTATTCAGTCTTTAATGCTCATCAAGGCTGCATTTATGTGATCAAAAATACAGTAAAAACTGTCAAATATAAGTAAAATAACCGTTCTATTTGAATTTATTTTAAAATGTATTTTTTTCTGAATCTTCTCACACGAATCTGCAGAAATCATTCTAATATTCTGCTTTGGAAACATTTCTTATAATTACCAATGTTGAAAAGAAAAATATTTTTTGGATGAACCCTATTTTTAATAATCCTTAAACACATTGTTTGACATAACATCATTTATTTAAAACAGACAAAGGGTAGGTACATTGGTTTCGAATATTTTAATCTTTCAAAAACATCAGAAACTTTTTTTAGAGCACAGAGCAGATCTTGCAGTGTCCGCAGTGAAGCGTTGTGCAGAGTGCTGTTGTAATGTAATGGCTGTTGTGTGTTTCTGATAGAGCTGGTAGGAGCTCTGGATGCTCAGAAGATCGCCGGTGTTTCGTGTGGGCAGACTCACTCTCTGGCAGTGAACGAGCAGGGGCAGGTGTTTGCCTGGGGGGCCGGAGAAGGAGGACAGCTCGGTCTGGGTACGGCTGAAGAGGCGGTCCGCGTGCCCAGGTGAAATGTTTTAAGCATGTGACGCTTTGCTTCCTGTTATTACATATATGCGTTCCTTTTTTGTGGTGCAAGTGTTTTTTCAGATGCTGCTTCCTTTACGTGTAACGTCTGCTCCAGATAGGGTAATCTAACGAGGATTTAATTGCCTCGTGCTCATGAGGGGGTCCCTGCATGGGGCTCTTCAGACCGCAGGGGGCTCCCGAACGCAAGTGATTTGGACTTAACGATAGTTATAATGTGCTATTACTGAAAGCTCTTCTGTAGTACTGCTGAATAACCCACCACAGATGAAAAAACATTTCCTGACACGCAGCCCTTCATTTGAATGTGAACATAGCTTTCCTTGTTATTTGAATGATTTCACAAGTGTAATGTGGCCGGAGCGAGTTAATGATTAAGGGTTATTATTTGGTTTTGTGGAAGGCCACTGTGAGACAGTAAACTAGGAATTACTTTTTTAAATATTTAGGATATTTTGATAATGCTTTTAGCTACCAATAATAATGCAGTACTCTCAGATTCCAGTCATCACCGTATATAACTTTTTACAACATTACATTAAAACAATGCATCCACCTGCTCGGACTCTTTTTCATTATACTAAATGACTTTATATGTTTTTGTTTTCAATAACTTTTCCTCAGTTAATTAATCCATGAATGCATCCTTTAATTCAGCAATGCATAAAAAAAAAATTTAAACTATAAACAATGTCCACAAAATTGCAGATCTCTTCAGAAACTATGAAAAATGAGTAAGTGCTTATGCAACAATGAATAAGGTACTTCTGGGATATTAATATTTATTCATATAAAAGCTTCTGCAGTGGGTTTTGCACAGATGTGTAGCTCCCTCAAAATACATCATTTGGATTATTATATAAAAATGAGCGCTGTCAAATGATTAATTGCGAATAGTAAAATATTTTTTTATTAGATATGTGTGTGCATATTTGTTGTTTACGTAAAAATGCACACACGTGCATGTATGTATTTAGAAAAAATATTGCATTACATATATTAAATGTATATGTCATAAATTATATGAATATAAATGTAAAGATTTCAAAATATATACTTTTTAAAAAATTAAAAATACATAATAAATATACACAAGACAAATACACACTATGCAAGCAAAAACATTTATTTTGGATGCGATAATTTGCAATTAATTGTTTGACAGCACTAATAAATGGTTGAGAATGTAGGTAACTTGGACATTGTTCCCCTTTGAATTTCAGCTTTTAAATTGAGATTTTATTTTCACAGATTTTCTCCCACAATTCATGCAGAAACAAATCACTTCTACTGTACCTTAATATGTATATATTTATGCATTTTCTATTGTTATATATTGGGTGTTTAACATGGTACACTGGTTAGGAGATGTAGTCCGGAACTTGCTTTCTTAATGAAGTGTATTTATTTCTTTAGGTTGATTAAAAAGTTGTGCGAGCATCGAATCTCACAAGTAATGTGTGGCAACCAACATTGCATAGCACTTTCAAAAGGTAAGCGCAGTACTGAGGTACTTTCACCGATTTATCGATAGTTTTCTGCTGTGCCAGTTAATGAGGTCCTCCTCGTCTCAGATGGCCAGCTGTTTGTATGGGGTGAGAACTCCAGCGGTCAGCTGGGTTTAGGGAAGGGAGAGCCGAGCACTCTGTCTCCTCAGCCGCTCAAATCTCTGTCTGGGATCCCGCTGGCTCAGATCAGCGCTGGAGGAGACCACAGCTTCGCCCTGTCGCTGTCCGGAGCCGTGTTCGGCTGGGGGAAGAACAGCGCTGGGCAGCTGGGCCTCAACGATGAGCAAGGTAAAGCACACACGCTGACCTGACCAAACAAACGGCTGCTGGTGTGAATTCTGAAATGGACTTACTTATATAGCGTTTAACCCTGTGTCTAAATTGAATAGGATAATATTTTTGTCTATGATCTCATAGACCGGGCTGTTCCCTGTCACATCAAGTTCCTGCGCTCACAGAAGGTGGTGTACATCAGCTGTGGAGAGGAGCACACTGCAGCCTTGACAAAGGTTTGGATCATTATAGTATATACTCAATCGACCTGGCTATTAATGGATGACACTGTTGCACTTAAGCAATATGTATCCAAATGCAAGAGTCTGAATTTGAGTCGAATGACTGTTATTTGAGCATCCGTTATTTGAATCGTTATTCTTATTTTAGTTAGGCTGAAAATGTTTTGATAAGAGTTATAGAACTATAGTAGGTTAATATTGAGAGTTGTTCGATCGTATTTGTCATTTTTAAAATCCTGAGCATTGAAGCATCACTGTTTGTGTTGCATTTTCTTCAGGAGGGGGGTCTGTTCACATTTGGAAATGGTTCAAGAGGACAGCTGGGCCACGATTCCACCAGAAACGAGCCTCTTCCACGCAGAGTTATGGAGCTCATGGGCACTGAGGTGTCTCAGATCGCTTGTGGGCGGTAAGTATATGCACTAGACAAGATGCACATTTCTGTGCCCATCTGTTTTCGATTTGCTGATTTCCTTTAGTGTTCGCTTTCATTTGTGTCATTACTAACACTCTATGAATAATGCACACATTTTTCAGTATTGTTTTAATACAATTTATTAATAATAGAATATTCATTTTATTTAGCAAAGTAGGGTTAGATTGATCAAAAGGGACAGTAACATCATTTATAACGTTACAAAATATTTCTATTTTAAAGAAATACTTTCTTTTCTTTTCCTTTTCCCAGAATTCTGAAAAACATATAATGGTTAACACGGCACATGTTTTGTTTACACCGATAATAAGATATGTTTCTTAAGCATCAAATCAACATATTAAGATATTTTCTGAAGGATCGTGAAGGAGGGTTAATGCTGGTATTAAATTTAAAAATATATTCTTACTGTATTTTTGGTTGAATAATTGCAGCCTTGGTGACCATAAGCTCTTTCAGAAACATTAAAGTATATTTAATCACTTTTTAACTGTGGTGTAAATTAGAAAAAACGCAGTTTAAAAATAAATCCACTGAAAAACCATATACAGTATGTTAAAGGGTTAGTTCACCCAAAACTGAATTTTTTTGGTCATTAATTACTCGCCCTTGCTCATGTCGCTCCAAGACTTTAAAAATCTAAAGATCTTTTAAGATCTAAATAGACAATGGTTTTATGCAGAGGTGGATTTAATAAAAAATATATCACTTTATTTTAGTGTAGATTTGAAATGCCTTGATGCTAGCATGGCCTTATAAATAATAAACCTTTATTTATCTTGAGAACACAAAAGAACATCTTTTTGGTGAAATCTATTTTAACAATGTCCTTACTACCTTTCTGAGCCTTGAATGTGGCAGTTCCATTGCTGTCTATGCAGGGCCAGAAAGCTCTCAGATTTCATCAAGCATATCTCTATTAATTTATTTAACTTTATTAATATCTAAGTACATTTTTGGGTGAACTATCCCTTTAACCATTAGTATACAGTAGATAATTAACATTTTTTTAAAAAGCTGTGTGTTTTGCTTTGTGACAAAAATTGTGATGTAAACATATGTTAAACTATGTAGTCACACTCTATGTACACTATATACACTATGTAGTATCCCAAGTGATTTACATTGTGCTAAGTACAGGGCCATTTATTGCCGAATAGTAATTATACTCTTCCATAATTCCGTAATTTCTCGTCAACATGCAATAGTTGGTCTGGTTAATAAATACCTGTGTATATATCTCTGTGTGTACGTCACAGGCACCACACCTTGGCATTCGTTCCCTCCACTGGTCTGGTTTATGCTTTCGGCTGCAACACTCAGGGCCAGCTGGGTACAGGCCTCAGAGGCAATGCTAAGAGCCCGCTTCCTGTGAGGAACATCCAACCTCTGTGCATCGGAAATACACACATGAGTATGTTCATGTCGAATGGATTAAATAAATAATCAAAATCAGTTAGCCAAATGTTAATTTACTGATTTTCAGCATTATTTAAAAATGTCTCATTTCGTTTTTTTTATGCGTGCGTTGTCAGTAGATCAACCACCGTATTTTTATAGAATTGCTGTCTCATGCTGACATGCCCTGTTTGGTAAATCTGACCTCACGATTTTTTTTCATGCAAAGTGTGTTTAACATTTATATTAGAACTTTAATGTATTAAAGCATTAAAGGTTATTGTAACTTTTTTTTCTGAGATTTGCATGATATGAACTCACAATTGCATATGCAGTTATAAAATCACTTTGTATCTCGGAATTAAAAGACTTTTTTCTCTGAAAGATATAAACTCTGTATTGCGAGTCGAGTATAATTACGAGTTTGAGGGGGAAACTGATGCAGCTTTATGGTAAATTCTGACCTTATAACTTGCAATTGTGAGTTTATTCCTCAGAATTACACGTTTATATCACGCAATCTCACTATTGTCAGTTTATGTAACACAATTTTGAATTTATATATTGCATTTGTTAGTTTATATCTCACATATCTCATAACTGTGAGATAAAAAGTCGCAATTACCTTTTTTATTCTTAATCCCGTGGCGCAAACAGGCATCCATATTAATGGGACTTAATTTTGAAGAAATAAATATTTTTAAAAGAAAAAAACAGCTATTGCAAAAAAATAATTATCAGTCACACTTTTTGAATACAGGTAAATTTGAGCACACTTATATATTTTTAGTACATGGCCATGAATGAAAAACCCTCATGCAATTTCACCGTACACGTAGTTGAGTGTTTTGTTTGTGCAGAAGCATGCTTTAACGGTTTTCCATCTGAAGCAGATAAAGAGGGAGTGAATAATTAGTCCTCTAACTGGAGTGAAAGGGATTGTTATAGAGACCATGCAGGGATGGACAGATATAAATAGACAGCATTAAAGAGTATCTGCAGTTTGGTTTGTGATTCATCTGATGGCTAGACCTTGGTGTGTGTGTGTGTGTGTGTGTGTGAGAGAGAGAGAGAGAGTGTTTTGTTTTGATGACCGCACAAAAGGTTGTATGCACAATTTGGTATTTGTGGATGTGTAAAAATAGTAATAATTTGTAAATGAGTCTGGTAGTTCTCGTTCAGATTGTTTTTATAAAGTCACGTATTCAGGTAGTATAGAAATAATTGAATTCTTTTAGAATAAAATAGGTATGCGTTAAGAATGCGTTGTTGAATTAATAACACACATAGAAAACCAACACTCATTTTTCATATGCTTTCTTATTATATAACTACTGTGTAAAAAGAGCTACTTATGTTCTTCTTCTGCAGAAGGCGAGCGCTACACCATCCGTAAAATTCACAGTGGAGGCGATCACAATTTCCTGTTGTTGTCTACTAAGGAGGTAACCATGCTGATTTTCATTAGAGCTCGGTAACAGTTAAGCTGGCGCTCTACTGGTTGTTTCCTCTACAAGAATATTCAATAAATCATGCTATTAGCTTCTGAGTGATTTTAATATTTATATTTAGGCAGTTTTGCATTTGAAAAGAAAAACAAGTGTCTGCTGGGAGGTCAGTAGATGCTCTTATCCACATGGTGGCGCTGTTACATTAATATAATGGGCTTGCAGAACATGATAAAAACACTGCTGTTGTCCTCACTCTCATGTGATATGTTTTATTTCTTCTTTATTAGACCAATTAATGCTAAAAGCGTCTTGTTGTGTTTGTATTTGTGTTACGCGAATGTTATGTTTGTAAGTGTTTGTTTGTGTTCAGTGCTTTGCTACAATCTGTATTGTTAAAAGCGCTATATAAATAAAAGTGACTTGTGTGTTTGAGAACAGGGTTCATTTTGCACTGAGGATTTCCGCATTATGAATACCACCAAAAGCATCGCTCTGATTAATTCTGAGAGTCTGAACAGCTGGAGGATGAAACTCCATGACAACAGTGATACAAACATCACCAAGTGAGTTTGTGACGTTATCCGGTTTGATTACAGTTATGACTGGGGCTTCGCTGAAACCTGCCAAAGTTTGATTAGAAAAGATCATAAGAATGACATACACGATCATTCAGTCTGTATTTAAACAGAAGTGCCCGACAATGCTGCATTTAGTGTATATATAGTAAAAACTATTTTAAAGACATTTCTCAATATTTAGATTTGATTGCACCGTCAGATTCCAGTTTTTCAAATAGCTGTCTCAGTCAAACATCGTCCTATCCTAACAAGTCTCAATTTCCAAGAAATGACCCTTATGACTGGTTTTGTGGTCCAGGGTCACACCTTTAAATTCAAAACTGAGTTTTCAGCATCATTACTCCAGTCTTCAGTGTCACATGATCCTTCGGAAATTATTCTAATATACTTATTTGCTGCTCAGGAAACATATTATTTTATTATTAGTGTTGCTTCATAGCAGTAATGATTATTTAATAAATAGAAAATAATAAAAAATTGCAAAATATAAATTCAGTTATGATGTATCTGTATAAAAAAGGTATTATTTTGATGCTGAATTTATATCTCTTGACTCCTCCCCATCTAGTGACATCATACTCCTGTTTTCCTCAGCTGCATGTTGGAATGCCAGTTTTTTGGACCAAAGGTGAGCAGTTGAGATGTTTCTGCCTTGACAGTAAGGGTATGTGCACACAGGGTCACGCCACAGAGAGCGGGGCACTTGGGATTTTTCCATAGGGGACCTGTGTCGGTAGGAAAATTCTTTGTAGACACCAGCAGAGCTCCTGGCTACAGCTCTGTTTGTAAAAGAGCAGTCTTTCTCACAGAGTAAAAGGAACTTGATGAATACCTTCATCTGATGAGAGATTCGTTCTGCCTCAGTCGGCCCGATGCAGTCCTCGATCTTCATAATCTGCACCGCAGCCGAAAACATTTCAAGATATTATCTGCTTACATAAGGAACAACTGCTGTTGCTGGTGTTCAGGCGGGGTATTATGGGCTGTGAGGTCAAATCCTCATTTTAAACTGCAGTTTTGTGTATTGTGATTAAAACTCTGCTGAGGACATGTCCCAGTAGACAGTAAACACTAGATTTATTTAATTCATTTGTAGAGTAGAGGATTCTATAGCTCAGAAATGTATATTTATAGACTGGAATGGATCAAATTAATTCTAATTGTACCAAAATTAACCTTGAATGCAATTGGAGTTCACTTAGTCTGATCTATCAAACCTGATTTATTTGCTGCAGATCCGAAACGGCAATTAATAGTTTAACAATTTCAAATGGTTTACTTTTTATAGATGATTCAAATTGTAGCTGAATTGATATGAAATGAGTCTCAAATCCAAATAAACCAAATTTAATGAAAACATTAGAAATACTTTAGAAGTTGATCTGTAATTGGATTTAGCTGAAGCTGTCTAATCAATAGAACTGATTTGATTGAATGTAAAGGTTAAACCCATCTCGCCGTCTCAGTGAAACTGGACTACGTCTTGGTGTGTGACCGGTCGTTTATTATAGGTCGGTCATCTTACCCTGACATGCTTAAAATACACTGGCTCTGCTTCATGTGTGCGGGGTTCACTGGGATCAGCATCAGGCTCAAACACCTGCGGCTCTGTATTTACACCCAGTGTGTGATCCTGCTTTCATCCCATCAGACACAGATAAAGAGCAATGCAGAGGAAAGACCTTAAATCTCCACACCTCAGATCCATATCTTTGTTCATCTGCTCCTTAACTAGTTCCCAGGCCATGGCCCCGCACTTGCTTGGAGATACTACATCACATGGTTAACTGATATAGTAACTAATTCAGCCCATTTTTTAAATCTTGAATTAGTAATTCGATTAGTTCATACTGTGTAGCTTCACGGCTTATATCAAGCTATCTGGATGCTAATTTCCACCTGCTGTTTTTACAGTGATGATGGACATTTCAAAACCAACCCCAAAGTCCCGGGCATCGATTTCAATGCCGTTAGGCTGCTTTTTGAGATGCTGATGAAACCAGCCTTCGCAAGGCTTTTGGATCAGGTGTGTTCATTTGAAATGTTGGCTTCAGCTCATTATTTATTTGGGTCTTTAAAGCACTGCATACGTGGAAGGCAATAACTCTGCTGCAGACTTCATCAGGCCTGGGTGAAAGTTGGTATACTTTTCAATCTAATTTAAGGATTCATTGCTTCTTTTTATACACTGTTGCTCAAAAAGTTGCTGTCTGTAGGATGTCTTTTTAGGAAGTCTTTTATGCTCACCAAGGCTGCATTTATTGTGAAATATTATTACAATTTAAAGTAACATTTCTATATTTAAACATTTTAAAAAATGTAATTTATTGCTGTGATGCAAAGCTGAATTATCAGCATCATCACTCTACTCTTCAGCGTCACGTGACTCTTCACAAATCATGATTTGATGCTTGAAAAACATTTCTGATTATTAAGATTGTAGAAAGCTGCGTAATTTTTTTATGGATTTATTTTTAAGATTCTTTGATGGAAAAAATTAAAAAGCAGTATTTATTTATTTTACAGTATTTAAAAAAATCTGAATTTAATCCATTGTCTATTTTAATATATTCTTTATTTGATTTGATCAGAAGGACTGAAAGTAAAACTTTTTTATTGGTTTATTATTTATTTCCTCCCTCAGCCATACATGCCTTTTGGAGAAAAAAAAAAAAATATATATATATATATATTTATATATATATATCAATCACTGCTGTCAAATGATTAATAGCATTCAAAATAAAAGTATTTGAATGCATAATATATGTGCGTGTGCTGTCTATATTTATTATGTGTACATAAATGCACACATACAGTAAATATTTAGAAAATATTTACATGTGTATATACATTTATATTCTATAAGATGTATTTTATATATAAGCATAATATATAAACATAATATATATATTATATAACATAATAATATATATATATCTTCTGATCTTCTGCTTAGTGACATCATACTCAATACTGTCCTCAGGAAAAAAGAAAACAAAGCAATCTGGCTACTGCTCTAAGTCTGTGTAAATATATTTTATACTAATAAAAAGCCTGTAAATGTGTTCTTGTAGGCCACGAAGAGCTTTGAGAGTCTCCTGATCCCTCAGCTGCCCTGCTCTCCTCCTGACGTGGAAGCCATGCGGATCTACCTGATCCTGTCTGAATGTCCCGCTCTCCAGGACTCCAAAAACTACATCTCTCTCACCATCCCTCTAGCCATTGCCATCCTCCGACTGGACGCCAACCCCAGTAAAGTCCTTGGTATGCACATATCCCACTGCCTAGCAACACTGTGATTTGCTTAATTACAAAATTGACCAGAGTTCAGGATCAAAAGGGCTCTTGAAATGAACCTTATTCCCGTTTCTCAGATAACTGGTGGTCTCTAATGGATTGCGAGTTTTTCTCCAGACTCGTGGAGATGTACAAAAGCATAGTTGTGTTTCTGTTGAGTGGCGGGAAGGCGCTCCTGATGCCTGTGTTTCTGGAGAGCTACACCAGCGCCGCCCTGCGTCTGCTGGAGAAGCTACACAAGGTGCAGCGAAGATCAAAACACTTTTAATAAGTAAATGATGAACTAATTAATAAGCCATTTGATTGAATATTCCCCAGCTGTAGAGCTGAATTGCTGTTTTAATCTGTTTTTGCAGACAAGCTTGTGTAATTTAGTTTGCGTTGTTAAATGATAAACCAAGTGTTGATCCAAATGTTTTGGTGCAGGTCAATCTAAAAACCCATCGTGTGGAATACAATCATTTCTACATCCCTGACATCTCCACCCTGGTGGACATCCAAGAAGACTACCTCAAATGGTTTCTGCGCAAAGCTGATATTGTGCGTTTACCACGGCACATACATAGATTTTTCTTTTGTAGATGAACTGCAAAAGCTGTATGTTAATGTGAACAGGAGCTAAATCCTATTGTGCATATAAAATGACATAGTAAACATATTCTGTTTTTATACCAAGCTAAATAAAACATAATTCATTGTTTTGTCTTGTTGCAGAAAATGCGATACCCTCCAGTGCAGGTAAGTTCAGTTATAGCTCTATGTAAATGAATTTTTTTTGTGACAGTTGTGATGGTCTCAGCTTGATCTTCTCAATCTTATTTCCCAGGGTTCTGTCACGTTATGTGCCTATCCGTTCATATTGAACGCGCAAGCCAAGACAACCGTGCTGCAAACAGATGCTGAGCTGCAAATGCAGGTGAAATGTTTTCTTATTCTTACGTTTTAATTAGCTGTTCTCTGTTTGAGAATGTTTTTAAATGTAATTTATTCCTGTGATGAAAGATATAAACAGTGGCTGCGGAAAGTATTCAGATCCCCTTCAATTTTCACTCTTCATGTTCATGTTTTTTCCTCAATAATGTACACACAGCACCCCATATTGACAGAGAAACACAGAATTGTTGACATCTCTGCAGATTTATTAAAAATGAAAGAAATATTACATGGTAAAATATCCATTGCTGTGACTCAGCTGTTGTCCATTTCTTCTGATCTTCCTTGAGATGGTTCTACACCTTTATTTGAGTCCAGCTGTGTTTGATTATACTGATTGGACTTGATTAGGAAGGCCACACCTGTCTATATAAGACCTTACAGCTCCTATAGCATGTCAGAGCAAATGAGAATCATGAGATCAAAGGAACTGCCTGGAGAGCTCAGAGACAGAATTGTGGCAAGATCTGGCCAAGGTTACAAAAACATTTCTGCTGCACGTAAGGTTCCTAAGACCCAGTGGCCTCCATAATTCTTCAATGGAAGACGTTTGAGGCAACCAGAACCTTTCCTAGAGCTGGCCATCCGGCCAAACTGAGCTATCAGGGGAGAAGAGCCCAAAGATCACTGTGGCTGAGCTCCAGAGATGCAGGAGATGGAAGAAAGATGTAGAAAGTCAACCATCACTGCAGCCCTCCACCAGTCAGGGTTTTAAATTGCTCCACCTGCTATGAAATCGCTGTGATTTATGATTCTCAACTGTTATTATTAAGACTCTTTGACTAGTTTTGCCTGCTTGATTACTGTTCAGATGGCAGTAAGTGGCGCTAACTTGCACAACGTCTTCATGCTGTTGACTATGGAACCTTTGCTGGCAAGAAACCCTTTCCTGGTGCTTCACGTACGAAGGAACCACTTAGTCAGTGATGCTCTCCGGGAGCTCACTGTCTACAATGACGTAGATTTAAAGAAGCCACTTAAGGTTGGTTTTCATCATCCTAATACAGACAGATGTCTGCTCCATATTGTAGCATATTTTGGCCAAGACCGTCCACTTATGCTTAAATTGACGAAAAGAGATTTTCTGATCATTGCAGGTCATTTTTGATGGAGAGGAAGCTGTGGATGCTGGAGGAGTCACTAAGGAGTTCTTCCTGCTCCTGCTGAAAGAGCTGATGGATCCAATCTATGGCATGTTCTCCCAGTATTCAGAGTCCAATCTGCTGTGGTTCTCTGATAAAGTGAGTTCAGCTTAGTTATCATCACAGAATTCAATTTAATACTAGGATACTAAAAAAGATGTGATAAAATGTCTGGGATATCATTTGAATGCAAAAAAGTTTTTATTTGCATATGCGCTGTACTCCAGGAAGAGTTTGAATTGCATTTGTTCGTCATAGCTGTTGTTCACAGATAACAATGCAGTGCTCCAGTGAGGACAGCCAGGATAGTTCTCTCTACAAAAACCATAAAGAATTTTTGGGGGGGATTATAGCAGAAAATAAGCTCTGTGACCAACAAAAGTTTAGGATTCTTGCAAGTTTATTTTAATTTATCAGGATAATCTTCACACATTAACACATCTCTTAGGAATTTTAAAGCATTAAAGTTGTATTTTTTTCAAAAATGCATTCCGCTTTAATTTTTCTGGATTCTGATATTTCCATTAAAATTTTTCTAGACTCTGTTTTAATGGTTAAATTAAATTTAATTGACCAAAAAACATTTCTAATAACTGAAATCATAATGCAATAAAATAACGAAAATAAAAAATTAAATTTTTAAGGCCATATGAAATATTTTCTTTTTACCAAATTATTATTTAAATATTAATAATACTATTTCTTAAATTTTAATATTTTAATCAAATATTTAAAAAAAACGATATCTTAAATTAATTGAATTAAAAATATATATATTATTTTTATAATATATAATATTATATGAAATATAATATTAGACAACTATTTAACCACATGTTGGCAACTTTTTCAAGACAAGTAAACCTTAATAAATCACTAGAGGAGATAATACTGATGTGTTCGATGTCTTCAAATACAAAAAAGGGGCAATATCTTCACCAAAAGCCCATTCAAAAAAACATTGCCTTCTGAAACCAGTGCTAAAATGATAAGCTGTAGGGCCACGTGAATGAGAACATCAACAGATAATCTTATTGGCCTGCTGATATTGAAACATCTGTGGCTGCTCAGCTGTTTTCATGCTCGATGACATCCAGAACACCTCGGTTGTGTACAAAACACAACTACACATGATTTAATAATGAGTTTCATTTACTTTCTCTGCTGGAGAGATCTATTTGCAGACAGACGTTCTTCGGTAATTAAAGGGTTGCAATGAAAAGGTGGGCGACAGCTTTAAGCAGAAGTGCCTGTTTGTTTACATTGCAGTGTTTTGTGGAGCACAATTGGTTCCACCTGATCGGGATCATCTGTGGTTTGGCCATCTATAACTCTACTGTGGTGGACTTGCACTTTCCTCTGGTACTCTACAAGAAGCTTCTGAACGTTTTGCCCTCACTGGATGACCTGAAAGAGCTTTCTCCTACAGAGGGAAGGTATGCAGCATCATGCTTTTCTTGACTTTACATTGTTTATCCAAAAGTGTTGTTCCAAAAGGACGTCATAAAGACCCGAATTTAAACCAGAGTTCAACAAAAACAAACTTTTTGCCCTCCGTTTGAGATGGTAGATCACTTCAAATAGGATCCAGAGGTGCTGAATCCAGATTGTTCAAATTAAGCCCTATCTTTTATCTAAACTTGTACCTCTTGTAGGCAACATGTTGTTGTTTTTCCACCGAAAGCCATCACTCTCTAATCAAATCAGCTCGGCCTCCCACAGACCACTGTATCACAGCCCTAGTTAGACCAAATCAATGGACTTCCTGTGACCCCTGAGGCTTTACTGGGAAATCGAAGTCCTAAACGGACTGCACAGACCAATGAAGAGGAACTGTTTTGTCTAATTTTTCACCTTGCGCTCTGTGTCCTTTGCCAATGCGTTACATAAACAGGTTGTTTTCTTATATAACCTTAATTAAAAGCCACCCAAAAAAGCTTTTTTGAACCGCTTGAGTTTGTGAGTCACCATCAGACCACTAATTGTTGAGTTGATGGCTGGTTCAAGTCTGTAATCGGGTTTGCGGCTCCCCTCATAGATTGAGTCATGTCATCTAATGAAGGCAGCCATCAGCAGACCTTGACCTGGCAATTATAACTTTCTTAAGACAAGCATCAGCAAATATTGCACAGCCGCCCGTGGTGGATGATTCGATTGTGTGCTAATACGTTTAAAAGGATCAAGGTTTAATTGGTTTCCACTCGGTTAGATGTGTTTGGCACATTGTTGGATTCATTCGTGGATGGTTTTAATCTCATCAGCAGCTCAGGAACAAATACAAAGATTTACAGCAACATCAAATTGAAAAGGATACTCAGCTTCTACTTTAGGATACCAAGTACACAAATACAGACCAGGCTTATAATTTGAAGTTCTGAATGTTGCTTTTATTTATTTATATATGTGTGTGTATTTGTTTATTTATTTTAGTCTTTTTAATTGTTTTTTTTATTATTGTTTGTTTTTACTTGATTGTTAATTTTAGTTTTTCTCTGTTTAGTAGTTTTCATATTTTCATAATTTGAATATATTGAAATTTAGTTGAATCAGGTTTTTGTGATTTTATGTATTAAGGGGATTATAAAGGATAGCAATAAAAAGGAAAACAGTTCAATCTATTTTTTTGCTCATGAAATTGATAATTAAATTAAATAATTGAAATCAAATTAATGCAATAACCAAAAAAATATATATTACCAATTTAAGCAACAATAAATATGTATTAAACAGTAGTATTTGACACAATGTATATTTAATGAGAAAATATATTACTAAAATGTAGTCATAAAATATTATTTTATAATATAGAATGAGCTGATTTGTGCCTCATAGGTTGTTGTTAACTAGATTAACTCTATTGTTATAGTGTCTAGCAAATCATAGATTTACCCTTTTTTTAATTATAGTTGTTGCATTTTAGTTTTTAATGCAAGTAGTTTTACAGCACAATCTTATTTTTCATATAATTTCACTTATTTTAGTTTATTTTGTTTTATTTTTATTTAATTTTTTTGTTTTTTTTTAAGCATTATACCATGGCAAAAATTACCTTAGTATGCAATGTATACGTGTTTCCTTTTTAAAAAAATCTAAACTGAATATATTTGTGCAGCTAACTATAAACATGTCCTGGTTCTTGTTTTGAGATTTAATCTTTATTCGGACAGGCCGCTTATATAAAAATCTCTGCAAACATTGTGATTTAAATGTGGTATTATGGAGTCATAGGCAGAAAAGTGTCATTTGTTAAAAGTAGGAGATGATGTGTGTCCCCCGTCCGGCTCGGGTAAGCCAGGGGTTTGCTTTTATATCCTGCAGCTGGTGAGCTCTTAGCTGCGATTACAGCAGAAAAAAGACAATTAAATGCCTCTCGATGACTCCAGAGATCATCAGTGAGAACACTTTCCAAAACTGTAGGTGCTTTTTGTCATTATATGTGTTCACCTGTCCGCAGGAGTCTTCAGCAGCTGCTGGAGTATGAGGGCGATGTGGAGGAGACCTTCTGTCTGAACTTTGCAGTAAGTCGCCAGACCAAATCAAGAGCGTTTGTCTGATTAGAAGAATATCACTGATGATTCATATCATGAAGAAAGTCCCTGATTTAAGTTCAGTTGAATCTGTGCGAACTTTTAATCTGAAAAATGAAGAACATTTGCTCATTTGCCATATGTCCCGTCAGCTTTTTTCCGTTGGATGATGGAACGACATTACGCAGATGTTTTTTTGGTTTATGATGTACAATAAGGAAAGGGCGATAAAAATAAAGCACATAAGTATTTTCCATGTTTTGGCAATATTGGCTCTGCACTGGCTAATGAAGTTCTTATTTTTATTGGAATTTATATTAAGATACAAATCAATGTAAGGATTTGAAAATAACTTCTATCCAGAACTATTTGATCATAATGTTACAATATAACAACACATGACAATATACAGTAAAATATACACATCATGTAAGTTTAATCAAATATTTATTTTCATTAAAAATATTTGATTTCATAATACAAACTAGAACAGAGCTATAATAGGACTTTTCAAATCAGTGTTTTTATTGGGAATATGACTTAAACTAAAACTGTGAAAAACAATTGTTAGTAATTGAGGAACAAAAAGTTAATTAATAAAATTTCAAACATTAAAGTTGACATGTTGCCTTGGGAAATGAAAATAAATGAAAGCTAAATAAACACATTTTGACTAAAACTTACACTAAAAATACTGAAACGCTGCTCCAAATATATCACAAATTCTAAACGACATATCAAAACAATTAAAATGTAATTATTTTCCAAAACTTTGTGAATTTCTTTCTTCTGCTGAACACAAAAGATTAGTATCAAGAATTTTGTTGCATATACTTAGTTTTAATTCTGACATAATTTACTCTCTCTCTCTCTATATATATATATATATATATATATATATATATATATATACTGTAATATATCACCCAACCCTGTTTAAAATGTGAATCTGCACTTTTTAATGTTTATCAGATGTTTTTGCACAAGTATGGAACAGTGATTCTTTCCCAGTGGAATGTGTCATGGACGTACCTACTGGAGGAAAATGTTGTTGGTCAAGCCAAAATGCTGACTGACAAAATTTAACAACTGTGACCACAGATTACGAGAGAGTATTATGGGATCACGGAGGTTAAAGAGCTGGTACAGGGCGGGAAGACCATCGCTGTGGACAAGACTAACAGGTGTGTGTCTCTTTAAATAAAGGTCTGAAAGAGGTCATGCTGTTCCTGCGCGTGCTCTATATTTCAGTGTCTGAGAGTGTGTACGTGTGTGTGTGTTGTCAGAGGGGGAAATTTGCAAGGTTTCAGTAGCTGCAGGAACAGATGGGACAACACGCAAATCCAAAAACAATCCAAAACACAAATCCAGGCAAAAATAAATGTAAATGCACACACTTTTGTGATGTATGAAGAATTGTTGCTGCTTTTAAGGCTATATTACAGGAAAAATATTAAGTTGACATTTTATGGAATGAAAATGGTTTAAAATGAAAAATGCATGCGTGTTTTATTTGCGTGTGTGTCCTGCTGTCTGACAGTAAGATTAAGCAGAATGCCAGTCATCTTGAGGCCAGATCAAGGCCCGTTCCCACACACACACACACACACACTCAGATCACGTTCTTCAGCAGACCTGACGCTGATATATGACCTCCTGAAGAGATTATAGCTTATAGTCTTAATTCACTTGGTCTGGTGCATGTGAATATGTCTGATATGCTTTATTGATCCTAGAGGGATTTTTTACAAACAGTTTCCTAGTTCAACATTCGCTTGGCATGTAGGGTACCATTATTGATGATAATAAACTAATAATAGGTAAACTAATAACACAATGTCCTAACTAGGGATGTCATTGATTAATTGATGATCGGTTACTTGTCAATAAGAGATGCAATCGAATAAAGCTATCATGGTCAAAATTTCATTTTGGGGTGCGGGCGGCTCACGCACAAAACCGTCGCAGACAACCTGATCTCACGGCAATTCGTACATATTTTACGAGGTGGCTAATTCGAATAACCTCACTTGTATGAATTCATACTATTTCTTCTAAATCATACGTGTTTTATGAGTTGCCAATTCGTATGGATTTGTACGAATGACCCATCACAGGGTTTTAGACAAATCGTACAAAATCATACGAGTGCGGCCGTACGAATTAGTACGAATTGATCGGGAGACTGTGTTGGCGCAGACGGTGGCTAATTTGTACGACCTCACTCGTATGAATTGCAGACGCAAACAGCACAGATGTATTCATTCGTAAAACTTATTTATTTGTGGCTACTGACCGTTTTTCATTAACTTTTCCCGAGAAAATCTATAATTTAACTTAAATGCGGAAACACTTCAAGTGATAGTAACTAATTATTCATCTTTAATTCCCACGCGTTTACCACATTATGTGGAAATGATGATTAAAAATGAACAACAATAAAGTTAACCTGCGAATCTAGACCGTGAGGATTTGGGGGTGGGGGGAAATCAAATATTAAATTCCATTCCATAAAAAACCATCCAATCAGAGGGCATAAATCCAAAAGCATGTTTAAAATAATCCAAAATCCGGCACAAAACGAAACGCGGTGTAAAATAATAAAGGCTAGCCAGTTATTTCTCTTATTAACAAAGCCTTGTACCTTACTTGTGTCATAATACTCACAGTAAAATGATGGGTAATAGGAGATGTTTTGCCATAAGCGGCGCTGGTGGTTTTAGAAGCAGATCACTGAATGCGCGACATAGCCCCACGCGGTACTTGCGCCATACCTTCGTTCCAAATCCTTTTATTTTAAATCCCGATCATTTAAATTCTACAAAAAACATTGCTATGGTGTTTTAAAAACAACAAGTGTCTTGAAATCCTTCCGCGGTGGGATCTGAAACAGCGCTCTCTGAATTTTGTCAAATGATCATAATCACATCTTTTTATTTTAATATCCTGCTACTAGCCTTTTATTTAGGCTAAAAACCCCTTTCATTTCGGTGAGAAAGCTGGCGTTTGATTTGCACATGCCGTCATCCCGTTGACTATATGCCCCTGCAGTGGATGCTCAGATGCATTTTGCAGTATTAAGGTTAACGATTCATCGATTAATTGATCGTTAATTCAAACGACAATCGATTGTGGAAATGATCGAAAAATGACATCCCTAGTCCTAACCAGATACAGTAGTAGAAAGAAATTGTAAAATTTTTATGCCTGAAAAATTATTTATTTATTTATTATTGTGTTTTTTTTTTGTTTTTAAATATATAAATATTTTTTACTTTCTTTGATTACGTTAGATTTGTACTATTTGTAGAGTGTTTATTTGTTGTTAATCTAATAGGAATTATCATTATATTACATTTATTATTTTTATCAAATGACTGTAATACCAGGCTATACAACAGATATTACCATATATAATTAATTTAGCACTTTAAGTAATTGCATATTAGTCGCATCCAAAAAAAAAAATTGTTTACATAATACTATGTTTGTGTATATTTGTATGTAGATAATAGCATATTTATATATGATATATATATAATTTCAAAATATATGCTGTTTGTGTGTGTCTTTATATACACAGCACACACATATATTATGTAGACAACTAAAGACTAATTGTCATCACGATCACAGATATCAAAAAAGCTAGATGCAAACAGTATATATAGCACTTTAATGTCTTTTTTTGTGATTGTCTCTCAGGAAGGAGTTTGTTCAGGCGTATTTACAGTATGTGTTCAGTGATGCCATGCAGGAGCAATATTCGGCCTTCTCCAGCGGTTTCCTGAAGGTCTGTGGTGGGGAGATTCTCTCTCTCTTCCAGCCCTCTGAGCTCATGGCCATGGTGGTGGGCAACAACAACTACAACTGGGAGGAGATGGAGAAGGTAGGACACAATTCACACAGCTGTGCTTTAGTTTTAAGATGCACTGTTAATGCCTTCTGTTCTTTTTTCTCCCAGAATGCCTCCTACAAGGGCGAGTTCTCTGCTTCCCACCCAACAGTTAAGATGTTTTGGGAGGTGTTTCATGAGTTTCCCTTGGAGAAGAAGAAACAGTTTTTATGTAAGTGGGAGTCAACACTGTAATAGTTGGTACTATTGTATACATTATATCAAACTGTCTCAATATAGAGCTAGTAAAGACCTGTTCAAACCAGAAGAGGAATGATATATAGGGCAAACAAACAACTAAAAAAACAGCTGACCTGTAGGTTTGGATGGATCCATTAGTAGCAGCCGTGCAGAAGAGTTTACTATGGCTCTTATAAACAAGATATTTCTAAATCAGTAAAGTTTTGTCCAATGTTGTTTTATTAATATTTAGAATTTTGTCTATGTATTTTCAGTTTCAGTTTTTATTTTAATTCTAGTTACATTTTTGACTTTTTTATGTTTGTCCTTTTTATTAGCTTTTTTATATTTAGATTTTATTTTAGTTTTAGTTCAGTTAAATTTTTGATTTCTAGTCATTTTAGTGCTTCAGCCAAAACTTTATTAAATTTCGTTGCCATTGAAACATTTCTTATTTTTGTATATATTTATATATAAATTATATATTAGAATTTATTAATAGTCTTTGCTTGAGTTAACAATAATAGCCTTGGTTTTGTCACCAAATGAAGGAAAAAGAAGTATTTGTACGTAGAAGTATTTGTTCGTCATTTTTATAGTGCTATCAAAAAATAAAACGGTAAAATTTTAAATGCATAACATGATGTGCTGTCACGTTTACCATTGCTCATTGTAAACATCTAGTCAATGTAAAAGGTATTCACAAAATCAGGAATTTCACATAAGGCAGACACATTCCCCCTTGCAGATTCTGCACCAGCACCAAGCTTTTCACAGAATGCTGCTTGCTTTGATATGCTGCAGGGTTGCCAGGTCTATAGAACAAAACCACCCCAATTGCTTTTTAAAACTAGCCCAGTCACGTTTTTTTCCCGGGGGTCGGGGGTTGCCTCCGTCGAAATAAAGTCCTGGAGGGTGGGAATTGCTTTAACTCTCTTGCTACAAAACAGTCCACGGCAACAGTGTAAAAGTAGCCTAGTACAGACTTGGCAACATTGTAAGCTGTGACTTCTGATTGAGTGCATAATAATACTATAGGACTATAGACGTTTTTTTTTTGTTTTCATGCAACTGCTACCAAATAAATGCTTTTGCCTTCCCGCAGTGTTTTTGACAGGCAGTGACCGCATCCCCATCCACGGCATGGCCAGTCTACGCATCATCATCCAATCCACTGCTGCAGAAGAGCACTACCTTCCTGTGGCCCACACCTGCTATAACATGCTGGACATGCCCTGCTACCAGACCAAAGAGACCCTGCGGCACCGGCTCACGCAAGCCGTGGAGCAGTACGAGGGCTTCAGTCTGGTCTGAAAGGGATCTACAGAGGTCGCTTTCTGTATGCCGACAGTGCACTTTAAACCTGTGGAGAAATGGAAACGAACGCTGCTCTTGCATTTATTTGACCACTGACGAGCACATCCTGAGTCTCATATAAGTAAATCTATTATTTTCTTATTTTTACACACAGACTCTGACTTGCTTGTTTTTTTGGTTGAATCTTGAGATGTGCACCGTTTCTTTGTTTGCTTTTTGGTTATAAAAATTTCTATTTTTTAAATGACACAAATAAATTAAATAAATAAAAGATTAGGATTGAGTTGTTGGCAAAAATAAATTAATTTGACATTCTTTATATATTTTATAAATGCAATTGTTTTTGAATCAGATTTTAAAACCGATGGGTTGCTCTTGCCTAGACCACCTGTTTCTAAAGGGCTGCTGTCCTGCAGGTGTTTAGCGCCGCCCCTAGTCTAACACACTTGAACCCACTAATCAAGATCTTTGGATTGACTAAACACTTCCAGGCAGGTGTGTTGGGACTGGTTGGAATGAAACAAGAGCAAGCTTGGACATTGCTGTTATTTTGCCATTTTGATAAATCGGGGGCTCGTCCGGGATAAAGGCGTTAGAAGTAACAGCACCAACAACACAGTACACCGAACAGACCCAATACATTTGGGATGTCTAATCCTGATCCCGGAGGGCCAATGTACTACAAAATTTAGCTCCAACTTGTCCCAACACACCTGCCTGGAAGATTCACGTAGTCCTGAAAACCTTGATTACATTTGGTTCTGGTGTGTTTAATTAGCACTGGTGCTAAACTCAGGACAGTGTCCCTCCAGGAATAGGATTGGATACTCGTGCGATACAATAAAGGGTTTACTTTAACAAATAATCTGTTTATTTCCACTCTTCACCAGTTCAGTCCTTTATGCATTTTCGCACCTCCTGAATCCATTCCACCGGTTTTCATTTTGTGTACAGTAGCAAGCCATTAGCATAAAAATGTCTTATTAATGATTGGCGTGCATGAGCATGCCATGTCCAGGCGGAACGCTGAAGCTGCTTTTTAAAAATACTTTAGCCATGGGGTAAAAAAATCTGGTATTTCTCTTAAAGTGACATCGGTTGAGATTTCATTGAGGAACAAATCCAGCAATAACTACTGGTTGATGTACGCGTACTAGTTATGGGATTTTAATTATGTTTTTATCCAACAAATGTGAATATTATAACAGCTGTGTTCTTCTTCCGGTCAATCCATTGCCGCTTTCAATTGAATCCCTCCTGTCGTTTCACAGGAAGGTCATATGCTAAGGGGATTTGCTTTCTACTTGCATTTTCTACCTGAGTGGAGCATTAAAGTTGGGTTGTTATTGAAAATGGATCAGAGTGACTCACCTTTGTGGTTTTCAGATATGGTGGGCGATAGAGGACTGTCAGGACCACGGTGAGGGGTTTGCTGTGGCCTGTGTTTTGCATCTAGCTGCATGAGGGTGTATTTGTTTGTACTTGATGGAAGGTCATATAAAGAAGTGTTCCTATTCAACTTATTCCTTTCTGTCAATGTATACAAACAAGGGCTTCTTAGTGGCTACTGATGCATTGTTATTTTAGTAAAGTATATTTTCTTTTATAGCTTTCAAATGGAATATATTGTTTTATCTATTTTTTTCCAGAACAATAAAATTATTTCACCTCAACTCATGGCATTTTCTTGCACTAAATGAGATCAAAATGAATACCCAACACGAGAATATTCAGAAAAAATAGTTTTTATATCATATATACAAAATACAAATACAATCTCATGTACTAAAATGTACACACAGTATTCGTCTTTTATCCATCAGCCTTGTCACGTTCTGTAAAAACAACGGTCACACTACAATTTTCCAATCTGGAGAATAAGAGAAGGGGGTTTTGTGCTCACTCATCTGCATTTATGAGGTGCAAACACTCAGCGAGGCCCCACAGTTTTGCTTTCTATTGCTTGCTAACAATAGAGATGATTTTAAGGGGAATCAATCCACCCACATCACCATTAAACAGTGACTTTCATTTGTTGACCAGTACGAAAAAACACTACAAAAATAACAAAGCTGAATTATAGTACCTTTGTGCGTTTCTACACCATTAGAAAATGGCAAAAGATTAATTTAATCTTACGGTTGTTCATTTGCAATTTCTTTTGTAAATAGCTCTAGCTTAGTCAGTGGTCTTAGTGGGGGAAGTAATAAATTTGATTAACGGCGAACATACAAATAAAACATTTTCTCAGAAGCATTAATGTTTAAAATAAAGAATTGTGGCACCAGTAAAGAGCAATAAAATAATATACAGAGAGAGCCTTCCTTCCATAAATCGGTAACCTTCTTCAAACCATCAAAGACAAAAAGTTCCTATAATGATAAACTCTCCTCATCCCTAAGTATATACACCAATGATTTAAGACGTGTTATCTCAATGTTCTTCAAAGCTGATTGCGAAAACACAGTTTCTATATTACAGCAATATTAATATAGAAAAAGGCTCAAAATTGATACGAAGCGCAAAATATAGCAGAAACATTCTTCTGGGCTTCAAAGAGAATTAAGATCAGAGGTCAGAGACGCAAGTCCAACGAAGAACACAAGTCCTTTTTGCTGTACAGTGGAACAAACAGCATTGTACATCTGGTGAAGCAGGCAAGTCTTGGCGTCCTTCAAAAGCCAAATGTGCCTTAATGAGTCAATAACAGAGGAACATGTCTTTGTACACCCTATATAGCTTTGGATAGCAGTGGCTGGTCCTTGTTTGGCTAGTAGAGTAAATTCCAGCTGAGCACTAGATAAACTTAGAGGAGTCTCTTTTACTGATGAGCACTTCCAACAACCGTAGCTTGGCTTTAATGTGCTTGTATTCATTGTATTCTCCAGCCAAGGGTGAGCGATCTTCCTTTTGCACGTTTCTATGGGAACAGCAAAAGTAGAGCATTCAGTTGTAAGATTTTGTTTCTCTCTCTCTATAAACCGCTTCAAGCTTGAGAAGATGCATGCACAAGAAAACGAGCATCGAGGAAGTTTTCGTTACCTGCCGTTCTGTTTGAAGAACTGATCCTCAAAGTCACGGAGGTTTTTGCGGATTCTTTTCTTTTCTTCACGGGCTTCCTGGAGTTGCTCCACAAGTTCCTGCCTGTGTGTTTGGTTAAGAAGGAGTGGAAAGATTTAGGATTCAACAGTGTAATCATTTGAGGCTTCAATGGTCAGTACATAATACTGAACATTTTGCTTCTTACTAATTCTTCTAAACTACAAATTATTATTCACTTTTAGCCTACTGTACATTTGACCTTCTAGCTCCAAAAAACATGGATTATGAACACAAGTAAAGTAAAAGGTCTGTAGGACCGTTTACACACTAGATTTGTGGGTCGCAAATTCTTTTATTTTGAAGGGTTAGGAAAAGTGATGCTACATCGCACATGTACTACACTAGTTTATTAGGGCTGCATTTTCAAATAAGTTATTTTAAACATAAACTCTAAAATAGACTCTAGAATCCTCAATCAATGGTCTCCATGATTTACTTGTGTTTACACGGCTTTTGGGGAACAGTCCAGGGGCCTCATTTATAAAGACTTGCGTAGAAACCATCCTTGATTTTATCTAAGAACTTTTCTGATTTGATCGTAA
>JAUCNO010000626.1:205310-215922 GCA_032353835.1 Enteromius viviparus | reverse complement strand
TTTTAATACATCTATTTTTCATCAAATATATAAATATATATATATATATTTTTTTTATATTCTTTAACAGTGACGTGTTCAATATTTATATCTCGCTCTCAATAGATATAACCTGTTGTTGCAGTAGAAAACTCCAGAACTATAAAATAACTTAATTAGTTAAATTAACTTAACTTAGTTAATAAGAGCTATAATCAGCTAAAATGATTTACTCATTGACTGACAACTTATCTGACATAAGGCCAAGTGGGCAAATACACTTCAACCATAAACTCACTCCTACAAGAGGTTAAAGGTTCCTGAAAATACACCAGTAAATGTATTTGCTTGCATTCCTTAACAACAGTAAAATGCAGCATGAGGAGAGCGATAAAAAACAACCCTGATCAATTAAGATTCCTTATTTTTTGTTCGAATCATACGGGTTGGTAATGCCATGAGGGCAAGTTTATCATGAATTGCCATTTTTGTGTGAGCTATTCCTTTAAGGTGCTAGTGCCAACGAGAGCATGAGGGCTGGGCTGCATGGGTAAACTATGCGATGGGAAATGTGTGAAGGGTCAGTTGCTATGGCACAAGAGGAGACCAGAGCTGATGCAATGAGTCAACACACGAAGGAACCGAGAAAACAAGCGCATGAGAGATTTGTTTTGCCCTGTTCACTACCGGATCCATCACGCTCAGACTGAACTCAACCAGAAACCATTAGCACGTGTCCCTGACGTGACGCTAAGAGGATTTCAGCTGTTTGTACATACTATTCTGATGGTTTGCGCAAACATTTACTGTACTACCCAAATTCACCTACAATAGCATGAATGAAAACACAAAGTTGCTGTGACAAATCTGAGACCTTGTTTGCACATTACAAACCTAGATCATTTCCATTGTGCCGATATAAAAAAGGCCATTCATGCCTCCACAATAACATGTTTTTCAGCAAAAGCTGGAAGGAGTGAGAAAAACGGAATGGTCCTACCTAATATAGAAAGCAGATACTGGTCTTTCATCAAGAGAAGCAACGAAAACAGAGGTCAGGATCACCGAACAGCTCAATCTAAACACATTTGGGATTTGCCAGAGTAAACAAAACAGTTTTTTGCAGCACATGGTCCGAGGGTCTCAGGGTGCCTATTGTTAAGTGAACAATGCACGTGTAGTGCCGTCGCTCAGAGCTTTTGTTTGACTTGTCTCCAGTAATTACTACAGCTGGAAAGAACCGTATCCACTCCACATGCTGGAGCTGGGCCAACGAAAAACCTTGAGCTCAGGAGTGGATGTTCCACAGATTCAGATTCACTACTGAGAACAACACAAGCCACATCGCCAGGAAACCAGAGACACCGCATTAATGCCACATTAATAAACAACAGCCGATAGAGTAATCATATACTGTAGCTGGCTTTTTGAGAGGATGTGTTAAACACTCACTACAAAAATCAATCAATAAACTAGCAATTAACAAAAGACGTAATCATCAGGTTAATGGATTCTTCAGTTTGAATCCGTATTTTTACTTTTTTTGTAGTGAAAATCTCTCCACACCCTTCAAACTAAATACACGTTCAAAGAAAAATGCATTATTTATTTATTTTTACAAAAAGATAGTCATCAGGTACATGAAAATATGTAACACTTTAGAATAGTGAACACTTATTCACTATTAACTGACTTTCCCCCTCAATAAATTACTAATTATTAATTTACTGCTTATTAACAGTTGTATTGAGTAGGATTGGGGATGTAGAATAAGGCATTAATATATGCTTAATTACTACTAATAAATTGCTAATATTCTAGTAAAATGCATGCTAATAAGCAACTAATAAGAGGCACTAAAATAAAGTGTTATTTGAAACCTTATTTTAGTAGTAAAACTATTATTTATTTAGTTTTGAATGTATTTAGTTTGAATGATTTATTTTTAAACAAACAGAAATCAGATTATTCAGTTTTTTTCAAACAATGATAACCAATCATTACGTACATAAAAATTGAGCAATTTGAATAAGTATTTTTAATTATTTTTAAAAAAAAAAAAAAAAAAAAAAAAAAAAACTAATTACATATCTTTAATATTATCTTATTTATTCAGGAAAATGGAAAATGAGAAGCTTTTTATATGAAAATTGGATTAAATCAGCCAAAATGTTGCATAAACGAATGCAAGTGGGATTTGTATAACATTGTCAATGATGGGTCTTTAAATTTGGGTGGGTGTGCATTCTTGTTATAATCCATTTAATTACTATGTTTGGATTGGGTTTAAAAACGTTCTAGAAATGTGAGATAATTAAAAGGTCCATTTGCTGAGTGATTTGGCACGCAGTGTTCAGAAGTACGTGCAGGATTGCCACAAACACTGTTGTAATGCGTGTATGCGAGTCAAAAGGGAAGTAAATAATCAGAGTATTGGCTGCACTGACTCACAACCGTACAAAGGATTTAGGTCCTGTTCACACAGGAATGAAGCAAAAAAGTAATTAAAGTCCATTTGAATCACGTGATTTCTTAACAACGTTCTTGTGCGTTTGTGTGTGTGTGTGCAGGGTGCTTCCCTCCTGATGTAAAATGTACTGTAAAATGTGTAACTTGCCATCTCGCCGTAAAGCCTGCTAAGAATTAGGGTACCGCACGTACCTAAAAAGACATTTCGCAAGATTTCTAGGAGAATCGGAGGAAGGGAAATATTTTTCCGCTTCACTGAAGCTCTTTAGTGGTGTTACACAGTCTGACAAGGGTATTAAAATAATAACTGCCGTCATGAATTACAAAACGGAAATCCTGCTTAGCCACCACCTCCCCGAGTGAACAACAAGGCCCTTTGACGAAGCTTTTGTTCTGCGGGAAATGATCATCAAGGAGAATTTCAGTTTAATCAACGCATTAATCTACAGCTTCAAACATCACAAGAACTTCCCACCAAATCCATTTCTGAGATGTAAACGCTGATAACTCCACAGCAGGCACAGAAGTATGCTGTAAGCTGATATTTGGCACAAAGGCATGATTTCTGTTGCTTTCAAGGGCCCACAAGAAGGTCCACATATACGTACAGAAAGTGACAGCAAGCTGAAAAGACAGCTAGAGCTTTGTTTGCTGGGCTGACATTTACCTCAGACCGTGTTTCTTAAGTGTGTCCGGTACAGACACTCACATCAGTTGTTTTTATTAACATATACGTCAAAAATCCAATCAGTTTGGACTACATTTTAAAGCATGCTGAACCTGTATGAAGAACCAGAAGTTCATCCCCAGTCATTATGTTCCTATACAAACATACGCTTTCTGATAAAGTTTGTGAGTGCAGTGCTGCTTTGTCAGCAATATCAGGGGAAAAAAATCTGTAATAGGGGCACTTTAACATTTCTGGTGTTCATTAGAATGAACATGTCTTATGTTAATGACTCAGCTTTAAACCTCATAACCTGACTCTAACATCTTGCATGATAGAGTCATCTGCCTTCAGCTGAACGGTAAAAACTGAGTCACTTGCATCATATTAGCTCTCAGTTTACAACAAATTACAGAGCCTTAAAAGGACAAGGTTTAAAGGGGGAAAAGGATAATAAAATGTTAATTTTATCACAGCTATAATTTAACAAACTGATAAGAGGAAATTTTGAGTGCTTGTATATTTAGATTATAAGGTTCAGCCACATACAGGAATTATCTAAGAATCACACCACTGTTTTCTTACTGAGAAAAATCTCTTTATATAGTTAGTTAAATGAAATTGTTTGGATCCTATCATGGTGAGAACAATTCTCCATTTATCGGGATAGGTAAATATTGGTATAGTAAGCACAGTTCAAATAAAATAATATGTAAATAGTAGTGGTGGGCCGTTATCGGCATTAACGTGCTGCTCTTATCGCGCGATAATAAAAATATCGCTGTTAATCTATTCGCAAAGTTGGGTTGGGAGCTTGGTCTATACCAGGGGTTCCCAAACTTTTCAGCTCGCGACCCCCAAAATAACCGTTCCAGTGACTCGTGACCCCCACTATCCTCAGAAGTGGTTAAAATATACAAATGCTGCGCACAACGGTGCACATTGGTCGATATTAACCAACGTTTCGTTTTAACAAAAATAATATCCTAAGCATAAAGAGATGAAAATTACCTAAACATAACCTGCACATGTCGGAAAGTGTTGTAAATTGATCTGCTGCTACTGACGCTTTTGATTAATCTGTCGTAATCACCTTATGGGTCGCGATCAAACGAATAGAAATCTGAAAGGCTGATGGCTTTTGAATTTGAGTTTGTTTTTTAAATGTAACTATTAACAACTCTTTTTTATCTTTTGTTAGTTTCAGATAAAATATGTTATTTATAATTTATTTATAAAATAATATATAATAATATATTTAGTTAAACAAATATATTTGATTTCTTGGAAATCCTCTCGCAACCAACCCTCAATGTCTTCCGACCCCTACTTTGGGAACCACTGGTCTATACTACGCAAGATATGCCGACTTTATTTCTTTTATATATCAAAATACATTAAACGTGTGTGTGGTAAGAGCATCCACGGCATATCGCGTTGGCTAAAACACACAAGGAAACGCGTTGTGGAAAAGAATATCACAGACATCTCATTCGGACTCTAGAATTATCACAGAGGTTGTGAGAGAAAAACATAGTCATGGCAGATTCGGACGAGATTAAAATCACCAAGTACGTCTGTGAAACTAAACATTCTCTAACGACCCCCTGTAAAACTAGTCCCGTCCAAATAGGGCTTTACTCTTTATTTAGGTAGCACACATATTCTGAATGCCTGTAGCAGAATTCAAATGAGCCATTTTAATCTAGATTAATCTAGATTAAAAAAAAATTGATCTATGCCCAGCCCTAGGAAATACATAACCCACACACAAGCAGGCTGTGGCAGCTTAGATAAGAATTTAAGAGTTTTTAATGTTGTGAAACGGTGTGCACCTGATCTCGTCTTTTCTAGATTATTGGGATTATTGTCTGGTTTGAATCTTTTAACTTTCTTTGGCATTTCTGTAGCCCTCCAGTAAAGATAAAGTATACAACCTAAAGCAGGTAATTAACCTCCATACATAGGTATAGTTTAACATATTGATAAGATAACATTTCACATGCTTCTATTTGTATTGTTATGTTTTGCTGATTTATATTTTTACACACGCTAAATAGGGATCAGCGATAAATATCCATGTGAAGCACCCTGACCTGTTGAAGGTCTCTGTGGATCTGGCAGGGCTTGCGGTCCGAGGGCTCAGGTTCATGGCGTCTGTACTGGAGCTGATGCTCTGATCTGAAGAGTGTGGAGAAAACTGAGCTCTAGCACTCGAGCTTCTGTCTGGAAGATGGGGGAAAGGCCTGGAGACAGGATCATTGGAGGAAGCCGGCTGGGGAAAAGATCGCAGCACAGCCTCTGTCTTTATCTTCTTCACCTGAAAGACAGAAATCAAAAGAAAGATGAAGATAGAAATGCAGGTTCATTACAAGCACATCCATTATTTTGATGAAGAAACACCAACATGACGATAGTTATACAGCACAATAACAAGTAAAGCAAGGTATTGCATTTATAAGCTTGCATTTATCTTACCTTTCTAACTGATAAAGGCTGTACATGCCGGAAGCCAGATGAATAAGTGTAATAGCTAAAAAATCTGACACGCACATGAGCCCAGTCAAATTCAGATCGATCCATTGCCACTTAATTGCGCAAACGATAAACAGACCTTAAACTACACTAAACCAGTCGCATTCGCAAAACTGCAGTGTGTGCAAGACTACTGTGCTTGGCCAGAAGAGAGTCTGAAATCCAAACTTTTGAGCATTGATTTGTGAGAAACAGGCCAATCTCGCACAGCAAAGTAGAAGAGATGACCAAATTTAACTCATGTAACGGAGTCACGTAACACAAAAACTACAACAGGATTAGATTGATCTTCACCACACTTAGTCCTGAAGGCACATACGGTCAGTAGGTAATGACTTTGACTACGGTAAAGAGGACGCTATCGATCGCAGCCCACGTGGGACCCATTTAAGGCAGAGTAACTAAGCGAGATCTGGACATCGATACGCTAATGTGTTAATGATGCAAACAGCACTGGAAAATCATTGTTTCATTGAGTTGTGTGTTAAACGTTTTCGACTGTTTCTAGAAGGGTCGAAGCACTAACGTCACACAAAAGCACAAAAGGATGTGAGATCTTTAAGATGTTAGACGTAAATGAACATCTTAACTTAATGAGACTGTTTCAGGCAGCTCATCCCAAAACATAACGCACAAATAATAGTAAATTATTCAATGTCACTTTTTGGCACCAGTACCTACTCATTCACGTACACTATTGGTGAAAAATGTAAGATTAATAAGATTGGTATCTGAAAGAAGTTCACCAAATCTGCACTTATATGATCAAAAATACAGTAAAAATGGAAATATTGAGAAATATTATTGCAATTCAAAATACTGTAGCTGTTTTTGATTTGAATATATATATATATATACACTGTACATATTTACATCTAGTGTCATGATCCTTCCACTGACATGTGGATTTACTTCTCTAAAACATGCTGTTCTAATTTCTTTAATTTAAAAGGACAGCATTTAAAAAAAAGTATTATATCGTTACATTAACATTATAATGTCGTTGCGTATCTTATTTACCACAGACTTAGTGTATGGAAGTAATAATGATATATTGAAAAGTGGGCCATATTCTATAAGATGTAACTTTTTGAGTTGAACAGTGCACAGAAAATCTTACTGTTTTTGAAAGACATGATGGTGTACATTATTTTTGGTAAACTACTTCATTTAAATACAGAAAATAAAACTTTCCCTGCTCTTTGCTGAAACCTTGCAGCATGTCTTACCTTCTTTTTTCTCGGCGTTGGTATGGGATTGTCTGGAATAGACCTGCTTTCTCCAGATGGGTCCGTATTGTCCACTGGAGTGCATTGAGTGACCTGACAAAAACACAGAGAAATCTGTGTCTACCAGTCTTAAAATTACAGTTTTAATAATCAATGCATTCTGGGGCAGTTTACGGAACAGGGTTTAAGACTAGTCCTAGATTAACATAAATGTTAAGAGCTGTCTAAACTGGAAAAAGCTTGGACTGAGATATCTTAAAATACATTATTGCCATCGTTTGGTCTTAAAATGCTCACAGATAATGCATTTTTGTAAGACAGGTTTCTAAAAATTCTTAAAATGTCCTAAATTAGGTCTAGTCCTTGCTTAATCTAATTCCTAAACGGGAAACCGGCCCCATGTGTTTATAGTAAACTGCAAAACCTGATTTTAAAAGCAACATCCAGAAAACAGAAGTAGATTTTTAACTAGACATTTGTCTAGTAAACATGTGAGTGGTGCGTTTCTACAGGATCTGTTTGGCATCTTTAACACCCACCAGATTTAGAAACAAGAACCGCATGATTTGAGTGATCACTCCAGATCTAGACGTTTCTCTGTCCTCGCCTCTCAAAACAAACCTGACTCCTAGTTACATTTCAACAGAGACTTATAACACACCTACCAGATTCACCTCCTTGTTGATAATCAATCACCTCGATCGAAGAGTGAACAAAACACTTGAAACAAATGATGCAAGCGTAAACAGAGATGGTAGCTACAGCATATTAGTATTTGGTGAAGTGGTAGCTCATTTGCAACCAAAAATGCTGTACATTTTTGCAAACTCTTCGAACCTCCAAGACCATCCCAATGCGAAGTTCAAGTAAACGTAGGACAAATAAGGTCCCTGTAACCTTTGACCCATGATCAGTAAAGGTTAATGATAAGCAAACCATTTCCTTCATGATGTGTTTGCGATTGATCAGAACAACAAATCATAAAACTTAATGCCAAATACAATGAAGTCCTCCAAAACAAGGAAATGATCACGTTTGGAGAGATAACAAGACGTATTTCACTCATGCTATAAAACAAGTCAATAAATAGATAGAAATTGATCTCCTTTATCTGCTAAGAACTTGTGAAACAGTCTTTCGATCTTGTTAAACATAATCAGCTTAGATGTCAACAGATGTCCCGTGTATAAAGTTTTGCTTGTTTATGCTGGTTTTCCCAAAACAAAATGAGGTAATCCGAGTGAGCCAGTTGGGCTAGCGCTACGTGTTAAACTGAAAGATTTCATTGACCCCTTATGTAACTGGAAACGTCTCCGCTGTAGGAAGTAGTCTTATTTTTCATAAAAGTCACATCATGTATTTTTTTCCATCAGCAATTCTCAGCCTGTTTACGACATAAGTTTGCCGATTAGACGGTTCTCCCACAGGCCTTATCTGGTCAAACTCGGTTTGATCAGCACCACATGTCTATGTAAACAGAGGACTTTCAATAGCTTTGGATTTCAAAGATAACACAGCATAAGCCGTTGTGTGTTAAGACCTTCCTCGGCTGAGATATTTCTGGAAGGGGAAGATGGGGAAAAATATTTCAGATTTATGAATGCGAAGACTCTTCCTTCCAGGAAGCCACAACGAGGATCTAAATTCCACTTGCTTCTGGATAATAAAATAAAAATGGATGATAAATAGATGAGTATCGTAGGGAATGTACACAACAAGCACTTGATTATATCATGAAACGGTGACACGGCAATCTATTTTATTGATTTGTAACTTGTGGATGGGGTTTGTAATTCCCAACAGTTCCAGAAGCAGGAAGTGCAAGGTTTTATTTAGAATATGATGAAGCCAAACTGATCTTACAATCATGTTTTGTAGAAGATAAGAGCTAGTAAATATAGTCAGGTTCTCACTAGAAATGTTGACGACAAAACACAGAATATTGAGAGGTCACACTTTATATTAGGTGGCCTTAAACACTATGTACTTGCATCAAAAATAAGTACAATGTACTTATTGGTATCCTTTTGTATTGCAAAAATGGGTAGGTTTGAGGTGTAAAGTATGGGTCAACAGTGTAAATACAGAAATAAGTGATGTTGATAAACTAATTTCAGGAGGAGCACGCACAAATGATTAACCACGGCTGGCTCCGCATTATATTCAATCAGCCTATTAACCAACATCCAATCACGTTTATTCGCCTCTGCCTTAAATAAGCTTGTCTACTTCCCTTCCACAGCTTGCTACGCATTCCTCCGCCTCCCCTACTCCACCTCCTTTCGTACCTTCCTTCACCGGGGGGCAAGCAGGAGTCCATCGAGCTCCCGGCTCACCCCCTGGACAGCACGCCAAACACGCTTAAATTAATTATGAGGAAGTGCGAACTCGTGAAATTACAGCTGTAACTACATATAGGATTTTTTTTAAATTTTAAGCACAATGTAAAACGTGTGTACATAGTAAGTGCATTGTACCAAATGATTATTTAAACGCAAGTACACTGTAGTTTATCACTTATTATAAAGTGGGACCTATATAGCTAATGTTAGCGATTCTTACCTTCTTTTTTCTTGGTGTCAGTATAGGTGTGTCTGGACTTGACTGCTTTTCTCTTGAATAATCTGAATTTTCAACTGGAGTGCATTGCGTAACCTAACAAAATGATAGTGATTGATCAAATTATTTCAACACACAATCTGTAACATTTTATAGAAAAATCTCAAAAACAGTAAACCGTATTAAACATAAGAGAGTTGCAGAAGTATATCACTGTTAAAACGTTAAAGGTCTGTATGATTTGTTTTTTAAAGAAATAATACTTTTATTCAGAAAAAAATAAAATAAAAAATAAAGTCAATAAAGACACTAATAGGGTTACAAAAGATTTCTATTTCAAATAAATTTACTACGCCCTCTACTAATATTAGCACCATTGATAAATCTGAGCAAAGGTGGCTGTGAAAATAAATCTGCATTGTTTATCCTTTTGATATTTCATTAAAAAATTCACAAAATTCTTACCTATCATTAAAGTAAAACTATTGAAAATAGGGAGACATTTTTGTAATTAAATAAATGTTTTCTCCAATACTTGTTGGCCACAATTATTGGCACCCCTAGAATGTTTTATGAGTAAAATATCTCTGAAGCATATTCCCATTTATTTTCACAATTTTGAGCACTCCAGGGTGATTATGGACATGAAATTATCCCGCCATGGTTTATTGTTCCACAGAAGCATGGGAGGGAAAACAAAGCCCAAATTCAGCGAAAGATAATTGACAATTACCTTAACTTTTTTCTTAAAGCCACTTCACTAACTGGTGAAGCTCAATTATCTTTTGCTGCACATCATAAATAAATTATTAGTATTTTCTCACTGTGTTGATGATAAAAGGGAATTTGGGCTTTGTTTTCCCTCCCATGTTTCTTTGAAACAAGAAACCATGGCTGGATAATTTCATGTCCATAATCACCCTGGAGTGCTCAGAGATATTTTACTCATAAAACATTCTAGGGGTGCCAATAATTGTAGCCAACAAGTATTGGAGAAAACCATTTATTCCCTCACAAGAATTTCTCCCTTTTCTCAATTCAGTTTTACTTCAATGATAGGTAGATCAAAATGATAAACAATGCAGATTTATTTTTGCAGCCACCTTTGCTCAGATTTACCAAGGGTGCCAATATTAGCGGAGGGCACTGTGTAAGTAATGCTTCTCGGGCAGCA
>JAUCNO010000626.1:162669-189091 GCA_032353835.1 Enteromius viviparus | reverse complement strand
TGGAGATGAACAGACACAAGCAGGCCAAATGGTGTTTTGTTGTTTCAGTGGCGTTACTAAGGGTTGCTAGTGTACAGTAAGCATCCATTTGTAGCAGTCAGATTAATGAAAGCTGTAAAAGTATTGCTCATTGTTAAAGTGTGTTATTTCGTTTTGTTAATTAGTTAATAAACTATTAAATAACTTTAAGGATCAATATAATAGTTCATATTAATAGTTTTATTAATTTACAAAGTATTGCTCAGTACTGTTTTTTTTTTGTAGTAAAGCCCTTTTAAAAGTATACATTTTAAAAACATAAGCCAAAAATGTGAGTCTGTGACCATCATACACTATTTTCTGTAGAATCTGATATAATTTGCAGACTGTTTGGTAGCTAGTATGAAATTCTCCAGACTGTAAACGCCACAAAAATCGTGTATTATATACTAGCATGTTGCTGTGGCTATGTAGTGCTTTAGTTGTTTGTCTAGTTAACCAGCACCACTGACCACCTAAAAAAGTAAAATATGTCGGATGTCAGTACTCACTCAGAGCGTGAACTTGAAGAAATTTTGTGTTTTTGCACTCACCCTCTATGTCAGCAGGATCCACTGCCTTCCAAACGGCACTGAACCCTGTGTCCACTATTCTGTCATTGGCGGAGAAACTGACAGTCAGTGTGTCTCCAGCCGTGACTAGATCTCTCGGAGGAGATGTGCAGTATGTACCTGAGAAAAAGAGGCAGAGTACACAGTGTATTATATCTCATCCACATTCCCTATACACTACAGCGGCCCACCTGGGAGCGCACTAGTATAAATATGGACAAGCCTCGTAGGATGTGTCTGCGTACCCAGAGTGCCCACGCTATCGCTGAGAACGACTTTGTCATTAAGGCACAGCGTGGTCTCCTCCAGAGAGAAGTTGCTAAAGTGAAGTCGGACATTTTTCCCTGTGGGCACACGGATATTCCACTGACAGGATGCTCTGTTGCTGTAACTCTCTGGATGATTCATCGATGCCAGCGTGCCCTCCGTTCCAACCAGATCCTTTAGTCCACCACACCCAGAACCTGGAGGAAACGAGAGTGTGTTATGAGCTCCCCTCTAAAATCATAAATTGTTTCCAAAATCAGAAAGATTGTTCATGCTAAGCAATGTTGAGTGGACGTACTGGTGAGTTCATAGATGTCTTTGCGAATTATGTTTTCAATCCAAGGCAGGTAGGCAGAGGAACGAGTGAAGACGCTTGGTTTCTTATCAAAGATGCACCCGATTGGACCAAAACTAGTGATGCCGTGCACCTCCCAGGCTGCCGAGGGGCCATCTTGGCATACCAGGGGTCCACCTGAGTCACCCTTTTACATTAAATGTATGCTATGAGCAAGTCAGTTGGTTTGTTGTTTTGCTTTAAAGTGCCTATATTTTATCTCAGAGTTATTGCATACCTGGCATACAGACTTGAGCTCATCAGGTAAAGTGTAGCCGCAGCAGATCATGGAGGTCTTGACCTGAAACCACCAATAGTCCATGCGTTTACAGGTTTCATATGGCACTACTGGCAGGGCCACCTGGTTCAATGTCTCAGCAACTTTGGGAGCGGTGGAGTTACCTGTGGGCAAGATAGTTTTATATATTAGTAGTTATTTTGCATATTGTCTCTCAGAGGTAATGGCAGCTGAAAGATAAAGATGGATTCTAATTTAACCTAGTATGAGTCTTCATTTTCAGGATGCATTATTATAACTGCACTGCAGAGGGCGCAATCACTCCAGAGTCTTTGGGGACTGTCACATACAGTATGTGGGCCAGTGAGTATATATTGAATATATAGGACCTGTATATTTTTAGTGCATGTTTTTATACATCAGGGCAAACATGTTTATGAAATGAATCAGACGGGGCTGCTGAAAAAATAAATGCATGATTTTTTTAAACAGAAAGTATGTCATAAAGTCGATCAATCTATAATAATATTAGCTGCTTGTTCCAGAGAGACACACTGTTAAGATGCCACCAAAAATCTATCACTGACAAAACATTTATAATATAATATAATAAAAACTAGCTATTTACATTTTGCATAGTTATGTTAGTATATGCTATTATAGTGTTTATCAATAATTGTCATTAGCTGTTATTTTTATATTTTCAATTTATATTTTGGTCATTTTATGTGTTTTTAACATTTTTATTACTTAAAAGAAAACTGTACTTAATATTAAATAAAAAATACAAAGATGAGCATATTACTAAAATTATATATATATATATATTAAAATTATTTAATTAAAATCTTTAATTAAAATTAAAGATATATATGCATTAAAAAAATTATATAGTTGGAAATAAACGATCTAAAAATACACTGATTTCAGCTTTATTTCAGTTAACAAAAATAAATATTATCCTTTTAGGTTTATAGTTGGCCTATTATTTAAATTTATTGTAATAACTTTTTAACAGACAGCTTTTTTTAAAGACCAACATAAGATTTGATGCGCCTTCATGTTTTTTGATTGGTGAACAAGTACTCTCAATTCCTTTTATCGATTTATATGTGTATACCGCATACTTACAACAGTATTGCAAAACTACCATAACATGTTATCATTTCTATTACTATAATTCAGTGGCTGGACCACACACAACCAATAACCTGTTTCATCTCCCCAGCCAGTGGCGTAGCACTTTTTCCCTCCGGGCAGGACCTCTTCAAATGAAGGCAGACAGGCAAAATCAATGTAGTCACTGGACTTCACCTCTCCATCCAGTCGCACCAGAGCAATGTCGAACTCCACAGTTGGAACAGTTGGGTACTGGAAGCCCTCATGACGATAGATGCCAAGCACATTAAAACACTTCTCTGTCAGCTCAGAGAAGGTCAGGTTGTATTTCCCTAGACACATCTTCCAGCGATGCAGCTCATCGGCATACCTGATAAAAATTCACACACGCACATAAATAAGTACACAGTGTAATCACAGGATGACAGGATCATGATCCAGGCACAAAAATACTCTATTAGAGATAAATTGAAGCATAAATAAATATAAATTAGGGCCGTCAAATGTTTAATTGCGATTAATTGTGTTCAAAATAAAGATTTTAATATATACACATATGCACATAATATATGTATAATATATACATATATATGTATGTATGTAAATATATAACCTGATGAAGCAGTGAGCAGCTGTCAAGACCCAGTTTTTATGGATGAGAGTTCCTCCACATGTATGACCGAATTTGGGTGAAGGCTCAGAATCGCGCAAAACCTTGAACATAAATTACAAAAAAAATTATATTTCTGCATTTTTTTTGATGCAGCATTAGTTATGCGTTATATATAACATTTAATACATTGGGTTTGTTCAGATACCTAGTCCCAAGTATATTAATATCGATGCTTCCCTTAGCAAACACAGATAATAATCATAATAATAATAGCAACATGCTGAATTAATAACTGACCTCAAGCACATTGTCCCTACTAATATCATTGTTCATTTCACATATCATTAGCTTTGTATAAACAGAATTTTATCTTTTAATAAGATAAAATGGCAAACATTATCTTTCCTGTAATATAGTATTGCTGAAATCTCTTCGGGGTAAGGTGTGAGATTAGATGAAGGCTTAACTGTACCTGCATGGATACTTGCCACGGCCAGGAGTGTGCTTTGGCAGGTTCTCCATTCACTATGCGAGTGTTGACATCCGGAGTGATCGCAGGCTTCCCGCAGCTCTCGGGCCAGTCTGTGAAAGAAGAGGTCTCAGCATTCAGGTGAAGGATGCTTTCTAACATGCGGAATGATTTCAGCTGTGAATAACCCTCGCTCTAAATCACCCAGAAAAAAATAGACTCGTTTCCAAAAGACATTTTGGTACTGCACTAGAAAATGTGAGCAGTGCTTGCAAAATGATGACCATGATGGAAGGGTTTTTGCTCCGAGCAACTTTTGATACTGTAAGCAGTTGTAGTAAGTGCTGAGCTGTTCTGACATGTTCAAAAACTATTCAACAATGCAACACGTATTTTATCTGCATGCATACAGCATATATATAGTATATAAAAAGTTAGTGGCATGCTTCAATGATAAACTCTCCATGGAATCATTCCATTCCACAAAAGGTTCTTTAAAGTCTAAAAAGGTTTTAAAAATCATTCAATCATTTAAAAATGGTTCGTGGATCACTGAGAGATTCTATGAGGAACCAAAAATGTCATTTCAAATTGCTGGAACTGATTTCAAATGTTAAATGTGAAATGACATTAAGTGTATTTGTTCATACCTATCTTGATGTCATCCCAAGGGTTGGGCGGCACTGGAGGCTCAGTGGGGGTCGGTAAGGTGGAGTCAGTAGTCCAGTGTGCATGAAAACCTTTGGCTTCGATGAAAAAGTCGGCGAAGAAACGTATCACAAGCTCATTTGTTGTGCTTTCGATGACAGCAGGCATTTGGGAGCCGCAAAATGGGCCTGTGAGAAAGTAAATTTAATAGAATATATTGCCTATAGACCTTAAAAGCATGGAAGCCATACAATTTGAATGTGTCTGGGTTGAAAAAATGAAGGTTATAAATATGTCACAGTTTTTTAAAGGGCCTCATAAACAGGCGCCCTTAAAAATGCATTCAGTAACATCCTTGTCCTTGCTCACCGTATTTTTTCGCTCCAGGTTGTGTTCCGTCGTAGACTACCACATTGTCATTGCACTGGCCGAAGAGGATGCCAGCCTCTTCCACGTCAAAATGAGTGAACGTCAATTTAATGGTCTTCCCTTTGGGAACGCGTATGGTCCATAGACACATGCTGTTAGCTTGATAGTTCGTGGGCCAGTTTTGAGACTTGATGATGCCTGTCTCCTCCTGTGAGAAACCTCCACATCCCTGGATATCTGCAGGACATCATAAGTGAGGTTTGGTGCTTTCGGACAGAGTAACGGCTATAAAATGTGACAGTTAAAGGTGGAATTGTTCCAACCAAGCAAAATGTCAGAGAATTGTGTCTTGTTATTATAGCAGAAGTCAGCTGGTACATGGCATCTCAGGTTTTAGCCCCAGGTTCAGGACAAGGCACATGTCACCAGGGTCCAAAATTAACTTTTTGCTATACTTTCCAGTGGCAGATGTTATATATATATATATATATATATGTGTGTATATATATATATATATATATATATATATATGTATATATGAAATTGCAATTTATATATTTCGTTGTTTATTTCAGACAAACAGTGCACTGCTTTTTTTAAAAGCATTGTAATCTAGCTGATAAAAAAATATATGTGGTAAAAGTGTTTGCAACTTAAAAAGACTTTAGAGATAATTTTTTTCTAGAGAAAGTTTTCTCCCTTGTGTTTTTGTTTTATGGATGAATAGGGTTTTATTATAAATATGAACAATATGAAAATAAAAAAAATGGTAATTATTTAAAAATGATTAGAGAAATAATCATTGTAATTGTAGAAAAATATGAAAATAACAATTTTAATTATTTAAAATTATCAGATAAATAATAGCATTTTTAATATAGAAAATAAATGAATATATAATTATTTGTAATTATTTTAAAAAATTTAAAAAGTATGCTGTCTTTCTTAGTTTTTTAATAATAATGTTTAATGTAAATATGCACTAGACTGATATCTTTAGCCATATGAACAAATCTTTTATACATAATGCACTGTAAACATGGTCTAAAATGATGTGCAGGATTAGACAATCGAAGAAAATGTAAGGATTTATTTTGTTTATCATATTTTTGTGGCTTATTAGCAATTTTGTACTATAGAAAATACATGAAAGGTTATAAAAATACAAAGAAATATGGTATAAAATGTTCTATAAGGTCTTCTTTTTTTTTTCGTTTCTGGTTGGCTGCACAGGAAACTGCAGGCAGAATTTATTGTGAGTCTAAGGAGAATATGTCACAGAGACAAGCTTTTAACTGTGAGCGCTTGCAGTGCATGTTAATGCAGGCGTCAATCAGCATGACTACAGATGGTTTCCTCTCCTTTTTTAGGGGTGTAGCATCTGGTGAAGGGGGAAATGTTTTTCATAAATCCAAGAATCTGTATATTTACTGTGAAATATAGCTCTTTCAAGTGCCACTGTGTCAGCCAGGACATTTATTTGAGCGATTTGGCACTATTCCAGGTTGTGGAAGTGCGACAGATTTAGAATGAAATTTCTCAAATATTATTGAAATACTGTGAAAATGGGATGGTTAAAAGATGTTGACTGTGTGTTTATGACACTGTTTCCTACAGTTATTCTGCATTGCTAGTCTTCCCTCATTACCTTGACTTCAAAATATCCATAGGGGACACACACATAGAAAATCTTGCAAGACACACAGGGTTGCTGATGGCAGCCACATCAGCAGGATTCATTCAAGGTGTGTGTAGGTGTGAGTAGATAGACATCTTTATAAGTTTGCGAGGTGTTTTACCAGAAAGGTCCTCTGGATACACAGCTTCCCATGTGGCAGAGAAGCCGCGGTCGGTTAGTCGAGCGTCTGACTGGAAACTTAGCGACATGTTGTTGCTGACACTGATAAGTACCGGGGGAAGAACAAACCCGCAGTGTGTGCCTGAGAGAAAGAGATAAAAGAGAAAGTTTCTGCACCACTCTCCATCTCCTGGCCCAAAGTCAGAACACTGTCATTGCTGGTTTTGCATCATTTGTACTCGAGGCCACCTACAGCACAAGGTTAATCAAAAGTTCACCTGTTTAGCCTGCATATGCTCATACTAAGTAAAATAATAAGAAAGAACAGAAATTTACCTAGGCTTATCTCTAAATGACTACAGCCCCACTGACTCCCTCTGTGCCCCTTCAGGTAAACAAGAAGAAAACTAAAGTCATTGCATTTGGAAACAAATATGAAGGTGAAAGCATACCTTGTCTCTAGGGGTCAAACAACTGAAAATCAAGACAAGAATCTTACTAACACAGAGCTTAGTTTCAGTAGTTACGTTCAGTAGTTAAATAAAAATAAATAACTTTTAGGCCCGGTTTCACAAACGGGGCTTAAGCTTAAGCCAGGATTAGGCATTCATTAAATTAAGATATTTAAGCAACTCTTACGAAAATTCCTCATAAGAAAGTATTACAGGTGTGCATCTTAACACAGAACAATGACACTGACATGTTTTAAGATCTGTCAGGGCAAGATATTTTCATCTGAGACAGCTCAAACATGCAGTTTAGTCTGGGACTAGCTTAAGCCTTGTCTGTGAAACTGGGGGTTAATGACATAAAACCCCATAATTTCAATCTTTGAATTTATATGTCATGACTTGAAGTCTCATAATTCTGACTTTTCATGTCATAACTTAAATTTTTGTTTCACCTTTTGAGGGACACCATTTTACCAAGACCAACCAGTCAAATTGTACTGTTAAATACTTGCGTAACTATAGATTATTTACCAAAAAAATCATTGAATATTTTGGCATCATGTCATGTATCTTTGTCTTTTGACTGTGAACCAATCAGTTATCTCAGTCGGTTATTTTCGCTCAACCAGTGTAATGGGTCAGTTAGTCAAACTGTTAGAAACAGTTCATAATACAGTTTAAATGATTTGCTCACACAATGGAAATGCATAACATATCTTCTACCAGTGAAGAAAAAGCTGTTTATTATTAAGTTAAACAGCTGCATGTGAAACTTTTTTGGATGATTTACTTTGTACTGCAAATAAACACTTCCTAGAGGGCTTTTCAAACTAATACTAGTACTATTAAGATTCACTGTCTGTATAGCCGAAGTTAACATTGTTATGCATTTCAGTTCAAACTGTTTGTACTGTTCCTCTCTTTAGGATAACACAGGCTGTCAGCAGAATTAACGCTAACACACCGCTGCGTCTTGACAGCCAGGATAAAGAAAGTGATGTGAAGAACACACACACACATACACACTTGTACGGTAAGTAAGGGCACAGTGTCAAGACAAATGAGCCGTAAAATCCATGACTGCTGGGCGACCCAATCTAAACTTGTTTTTTATTAAAGGTGCTCTATGCGATGTTACAGGATTTTAGCTCGATTTCATTTTTATCTCAAACCATATGCATAAGCCCTGGGTTGTCTTGCTGTCTGCCCTCTGATACATTGGGGAAAACCTGGTCTTGAAAGACAACACAGAGGCTGCAACACCGAAACAAACACTATGGGCACAGGATGTGCACCACAACAAAAACAAACTTCGGCCAACCAATCGGCAAGAAGAGATGGGGTTTAACGACCGGGTTTTTTCCCAATGTATTCAGAGAGCGGACAGCAAGACGATCAAGGGGTGATGCATACAGTTTCAGAATAAAATGAAATAGAGCTCAAATCCTGCAACATCGCATAATTTCATAGCCCTTGCAGTTATATTGCATTGCATGGGTTTCATAGAAAAGTTGTTCCAATGACTACCCTTGCATGAAATTTTAAAAGAATGTACTGGTTGCATTTAGATCTTAAATTTCCATCTGATTTTCAACATAAAACTGTTTTTAAAATATAAATATAGTTTAATATATTATATTTGTACTGTACTTTTTACATCTGAAAGTTCTGTTCCCCGTTCACTGAAATCACAAAGACAAGAGTGATTAATCTTTTTTGTCCCATGCAAGAAAGCAAGTCAGACGACTTTGGAATGACATGAGGTGACTTTGTTTGAGAGCGCTATTCCTCTACACGATCAGTGCTCTGCAAACAGCCAACAAAACACTTGTCCTTTTTGTCCTTCCTTGTAGTTCAAACATCCCCAAACTTCTGGGTATTTTTCCTCTCACTTTTTCTACCATTCTTCCTCAACCTGCACTGGGACTTATTGACAGTATCTGGCGTGCAGTCCTTGAAAAGCTGCTGCAGATAAGCGTATCGGCTGCTCACAGCTCTGTTTGATGTTCAGTAATAAGGAGCCGTAATTTATAGTACGCTCGCCTTCTGGCTCATGCCTCACTGAGACTGATGATAATCAGTTTTTACAGCCCCTTTGTGCGAGGGATAAGAGAGAGCGATGAGAACGCCAGCTACTCTTGTGCCAGCGGTGCCATTTAGTGTTAGTTATGGGCCCCAAAACAAAGTCGTAGGTCGTCTCTGATAGGCCACGTTCTGGCACAGTGCTATGCTGGCTTGACACATTTCATCTAATTAAATTACTGGAGGATGTGTCACATAAAAATAGGACAAGTCTGTTCAAATATTAAGCCCAGTTTTAATAATTCTGTTTCGGGCAATTGCAAAATGAGGTGATTTTTGGATTTAAACACAACATTGTTTAGACTATAGATGACATTTAGATTCCAGACTAGAATCTCTGCAACCTAGTCTCAAAAAAAATTACCCCTGTGCACATTTTGTGCAACACTGTTTTGCCAAAGTTTCAAAGACAAATGTCCACTAAGTGGCGCTAAAACACAGGTTCAATATGTGAACCCTAGCATGTTTTATTACGTTGACATACAGTAGCTATGTATTGCTGTGTTTTATTATGTAATATAGGTATTTATTGTGGAAGTCCATAATTAAAATATCTGGGGACTGTCGGTAAAAGTTAATGCTCTATCACAGTGGTTTCCAACCTTTTTTAACTCACGGCCCACACAGCCAAACACATATGTTTTCGCGACCCACTGCAAAAGAATTTAAACGATCCCGCTTTTTGTGTCGGGTTAACTAAGTACTAGGAAGCAAGGCTGTTAATTGACTTTATTGAATAAACTGGTAATGTATTGATTAAACAGAAAATTTGCATAGCGGATCAGCAAACTAGACATTTTTTATTATATTAAGAATATTACATTTTCTGTTAATAATAATTGGCGGCCCCCCTGCAATACCGTCGCGGTTAGGTTAACCCCGGCCCACAGGTTGAAAACCACTGCTCTATCATGTTGTAAATACAACCCAGTCGCACGGCTGGTCGTGACAATATCACGAAATTAGCACGAAATCTATTTATTCGTGTCAAGGACACGAATATTTCATTACTTTCGATTCACGAAAGTCGAGTAAGAATCGTGTCAGTACCACGAAAAAAAAACGTGCGACTGGGCTGTGTAAATACACCCTTCACCAGGGGTACGCAACGTCGGTCCTGGAGTGCCAATGTCCTGCAGAGTTTAGCTCCAACCCGGAAAAAAACCTCACCTGCCTGTAACCTTGAAGACCTTGATTAGCTTGTTCAGATGTGCTTGATTAGGGTTGGAGTGAAACTCTGCAGGGCACCGCACTCCAGGACCGACGTTGCCTACCCCTGCCCTACACCAAATCCAACCCTAAACCTTACGGATAGTGTTAACAATTGCAAAACTGTTATGAAAACACATTTGTTAATGCAACTGTGCCATTTCAACTTCCTTTTACACATATTTGATTACACATATTATGTTTTGTCGAACCGTAGATACACAGGACTTGAGGAGGAGCTTCTCGCATCTCAAGTACATCTCAACAAACCCATAGATATGAAGCTTTTCAAATGCTTTATGTCGTATTTCGTGCACCCAGGTACGTTTATGCCATTAGACCAGATAAGTTTGAGCCTTGTGTAAGCAATTTGTAAGCACCATTTATTAAACATAAAGAAAAACACTGAATAAAAGTTTACTTTGAAACCATTAAAACTAGGAAATTTCACGAATACATTTTTAAAGCAGAAAGCCTGAAATAGTATTTTCCGGTAATCGTAACCATTGTACCTTTGTCTTTTCAGAGTGGCATCTTACCCAGTGACTGCTGACTGTCGGTGACGGTGAGTTTATCTTTGCCGCATTGGCCTGCTTCACCCACGATGGCTAGATCAGTGATGTGCAGTTTGACAAGAAAGCCCTCATCCACTGAAATGTCCCAAGAGCACCTCAAGTTTGCAGGATAAGCCTGAGGATAGTTCTTGGAGGTTATCTGACCTTTACGTCCGGACAGCTTCCCAGGGGACCCACAGCCAGAGTCTAAACAGAGAGCGTGCGTTATTGTCGGAACAATAACGCACAAAAGAAATTCATCAGACCTTGCAGTATTTAAATATCATCCGGCTTCATGTAGGGCAGAAAGCTTGTCATGCTCGGCACTGCTAAATGCTTGTTAACAGAGTAGATTTAATTGATTTGTTCAAGTGTTGCACTAAATTATATTCTCCACAGAAAATCCTACAATTCACACATAAAAAACACACACAAGCTCTTTAAATGCCTCAGCTGCTTTTGCTAGATCAAAACTAAATTAAATTATGAGCAAATGGAGACTTATGCTTAAGTGTCCAGCTTAACAAATATTTCTCCTGGGGAAAAATACCCCAGTAGACCCACAAAAATGTTTCAAACTGTGCTGAGATTTGTCAGTATATTTGCCAACATCTTTCATAAAGTGAATCCAAAGTAGATACAGATTGATTTACCTGATTAAGTGAACTTTTATCCTGTGATGTAAGAATAGAGGTGGGCAATATGACCAAATATAGCTATTTTTAATTAATAATAACGATATATATCAAAATAATTATATTTGCTTTAAATAAGTCATCAAAATGAGCAAATATAGATAAATGAGTTTAACCCTAACCCTAACTTGATGTGAAAATGATATGGCAAACTTTCTACTGGTTAAAAGTGTCTAGCGGTATATCGCTTCTTTAGTTTTATTCTTGCCAGTGGAAAGTCAATAGACTACAGGACTACAGGCTTAGTGAACAACAGCCCCTTTAATATGATCATGGATCTGATGCATTGATTCAATTTGTCTGTACTTACCTTCTGGAGCAGGTGTTGGGGTCTGAACAGGTGTGGTAATCATTGGTCCACTGGTCTTTGGAGTGGTTGTAACTGGTGGGGCACTAGCTGCTTTATAGGTGGCACTGAATCCTTTGGCGGTCCCACTCGAATCAGACTTGAAACGGACCACCATACTACTGCCACTAGACAACACCGGAGCCGGGAGACTGTTTCCACAGAAACGACCTACAGTAATTGAGATTTATATTTTTTGGCAGATAAAAATGAGTGCACAGATGTTCGGCGAGGAACAAAGGCAAGCTTTCTGGATTCGGTAAATGTCAGTTCTCACCCAGTTGGGCAGCACCATCTGAAGCGCCGTCATAGACATCCACAAAGTCACCACATGATTCCGGGACAAGGTTAAATGCTGTGAATGTTAGCCAGACCTTTTCCCCATAAGGTACTTGTATCATCCACTGGGCGACCCATGCAAGTGAAATATATATATTATATACAATCCTCACCATTAAATAACTACAATACATTGTACTTCAACTGCAATTTTTGGCATTTTACACATGGGCAATGCATAAACTGATCCAAATGCAATTTCGGTATCCTGACAGGGCTGGTGATTGAAATTGTGCTTTCTCATGCGTCTTTAGTTAGTTTCAAGTCAAGGCTGGAAGGCTGGCTGTAGATTAGCTGATGTGGGTAAATATCCTGCCAGATGGAGCCACACTGTGAGGAGGCTTCCAGCAATCTGACTTCCACAATCAAAGCCCCTCATGTCAAAACTGATCATCAAATCCTCACAATTTCCTCTGATGATGCGTGATGCAACTATTTTTGTGAGGAAAATGTGCAAAACACTGACTTGATGCTAAAATGTTGTGGATGGGTGCAAAGGCATTGGTTGCTAATGCGTGAATGAATGTGTAAACAAAAATGTGCATCAGATTGCAAAATTTAGGGGTCAGATAAACAGAACTTCCAACTTGACTCATTGTGGATTCGCTTAATCTGTTTTATTATATACCAAGAATAGTATTCTTCATGTTATTGGTTTTGATGGTGAAAGTTATGCATGAGTAAGCCGATATTGAACACAGTGTTCAGAGCAATTGGTATGTAGGTGAAAAAGAACAAAGAGACAGACTCCAGAGAGCAAACTGGAAAATGACTGATTGTGATAAATCAAGAGCAGGTGTAGAGGTCATATTGATCATTGGAAGCACCTGGTAGAGCACGCCGTTTTCATAGTTTTGTGAGGGAAAGCCGGGGGTCAACAGCTCCCCATGGTCACCTTGAAGAACACCACCAGCCCCAACTATTTCTAGAAGCATGGGAACGAGAGAGATTTAGCTGCAAAGAGAGACAGCAAAAGGGTATTCTGACAGCCCCCCTCCTCCCAACACTTTCTAGGTCAGCTGCAGCGAGACACATATAACAGCCTCTCAGTATCTGGCAGCGTAAGATACAGTCACTAAATGATGATATGAAAGGTGTAGCAGACGTGTATTGTTAAATCTCAAATGTTCTTCCACCGTGTGAATAATGCTGTTATGTAATTAAATCATTATGTAATTCCCATTGTCTTTACCAGACGTTGTCTCAGGGGCCACAGCATGGTACAGGGCTTTGAATCCTCTCTCTGTGTATCTGTCATTGGTGTCGAAATACACAAAAATGCTGTTTCCTAAGGACACTATTGGTTTAGGTGAAGAATAGCCACAGTACTTCCCTGGAGAAAAAAAGATTATTAATAATAAAAACAAATAATATTGTCATTACATATAATATATATATATGTATGTATGTGTGTGTGTGTGTGTGTGTGTGTGTGTTTCTAGAGTGGTAATATTATTTGGCAACTACATTTGTTAGTAATTATAATAATTCAACTCAAAAACAAACCATCTGGGTGCATTATTATATTATATATTTTTTTTATTTTGGGTCTTAAATACATTCATAATATAAAAAGAAATCATCATAATATCAAGCACAGCAATAAAACATAAGCAATAAATAAAGAAATGTTGGTTAAAACAAAACAAAAAGTAAACACTTTATTTTAGTGACTAATAGAAAATTATGCATAATTACATGCAATAAACCAAACCCTAATCCTAAACCAAAATTAATTACAAGTTATTAATTATTATTACTTAAATATATAATTGCAGTGTAACCGTGTAAAATAAAGTGTAAATGTGCTTATCAAACACTGTGTAATTGTAATTTGTTAATATTACACCATAAACCATAAATATGGCAAGGCTCAATTGGAAAATTCCTGTCCATATTAAGTGACTGAAGTCAGCCTTTGATGTCATTTTCTCATAATGTTTCTATTTTGCAATCCTATATTGCATTAATTATTTCCCCAGTTTTGGGTTGTGACCCACTGTTTAAAAACCGCTGGACTAGAATATCCAGGGAAATACATCGTGTTTGCTTTAGGTAGAGTGGCCAATCTCAGTTTTGTTGTGTGTCCTTTTATTCAAACTGAAAATTTGTCAGGACCTGCTTAGCATAAGCAATAGCCCAACAGCCAAAAAAATGGTGACTGGTAACATTCAGTCAATCTGTCAGAAGTTAATTGCCTCATGCCCTCTGGAATAAATGTAGGCAGATAGCTTCTGCGCTCCTGGTAATTAACTTACAGTGTTTTTTTTTTCCTGAATCTCTGCAGGGAACTGAAATGGTTTTGCCAAAACGATGACCAGCCACTGCACAAGACTCACCAATAATGCCCAGTTCATCCTTGAGAGTGATAAAGTCAGCCTCACACGTATTGGAGTCCTGTATAGAGAAGTCTTCAAACCAGAGATGGATCACCTGGAAGAAGAAAACTCATTTTGCTGTTTGCCACTTTCCACAAATAAGGTACAAATGGTGTCCCATTACTTTGTAATGGGTTGAAACCACAATTAAAACTTGTAATAAGGTATTACCTTAAATATATTATTCAATATCAAATAGCACATATAACTTGAAAAATAAAAATATGGTAATGTTTTTAAGACGTTGAGTTCCTACTTGAAGCTTTGAGAAACCAAAGCATGTTGGTCATTAAAACCTTATAGTGTCCTAATGAGCAGCCAACGACTAATGAGCTGAAGTAAGTGTCACCTTATTGGCTTCTACTGTGATATGCCAACTGCAGCTCATGCCATTGTCGTAACTGCTGGGGTAATTCCCACTGGAGAATTCCCCAGAGGAAGCCGTCAGCTCCTGCAGACTCCCACATCCCGTATCGATCTCATCCTCTGCGGACAGAGACAGAGCGAGGAATACAATTTGAGATGGCCTGTGTAAACAGATTGATTACATTTCCTCAGCAGCACCCCGCAGGTGAAGCTATTTCATGGATTCAGCCTCATGGAACATAATGCGGTTTTAGTGTGATAACTGAATTTGAAAGGAAAGGATAATGTGTGTGTAGTACCAATAGCTGTATATAATGCACTGCATTCATCATTAGAGATTCAAAAATTACTCTTTAAGTTATGTAAAACATAAGCTTGAAGTGAAACTTTTGCTATAAAGTTTACTTGAGGTTTAATATGAAGATGTTCCATTATTGTGCACCAGAGTGAAAAAGTACTTCTGGAAGTAGAAAGTGATTACAGGAAGCTTCTAAGAGCTACTTTTGAGAGCATTATACTGTTTAACTACGTAATTTACATGTACATGCCATTTTCCGGTGCTTTCTGTAGAAAACAAATGCTGCATTGCATGCCACAGAATTCACAATAGTGTTATTCCAGTAAAGCTGATTCGACTTAACATATAGTAATTTTACACTCAACTGTAATTTAAAGTTTTTCTAACAACTTCAATCATTCAGAAGTTATTTTGTAGCTGTAGTTTATCACTTAGGATCTAAAGGCAAAGAAAGAGTGCAAGGAAATCATTTACTCTAAAGCATCAACAAACTCCTTTTCATGAATGTTAAGCAGCTGAGATAGTTATTGACCAAGTAAACAACTCTGTGCATTGATCAAGTCTATTGATTTGACATTACACGGCCTTAGCATCATAATTAATTACACTTTTTCTTTTGTTTAATTTAGTACCACTGAGATGCTTTATCTGCATTTATATCTGAGTGGAAGTTGTGCAAAACTAATTATCTTGAAATGTATACGGATCTGGACCAGCAGTAACTCACCTTTTGAGCTTGAGTTGTTCCTCTCAATGACAAACACCACAACTATTCCAATAGTGACTGCAGTCAGGGCTACAAATAGAAAGATCAAGCTCTTCTCTAATGTTGTCAGACCTTTCTTGGACGTCATCTGTCCTGATGTTCCTCAGGGTTCTTCGGCGAGAAACGGATAAATGCCGAAGCTGACCGAGTAACATTTTCCTCGCAGATGGTCTAATATTTATAATGTCGTGTTGACCTTTGTAGAGCTGTACTTTACTCTCAAACGGGTTTACTCTGCAACTCTACAAAAGCAATTTCTGCAAATATCTCCTTAAAGCATTTTACTGCATGTGTGACAGGTCAGGTTGTAAATTTATGAAATCGTACTGGTTTTATCTAGGAAGTCTTATCGGTTATGTGAAAGCAACGATTACAGTCTCAAATGATTAACTAGTAACTTAAGAAGTATCTTGCTTGTATTAGTAAAACTACTAAAGTTTAAATAATTAGTTATTTACTTATCCTTTACAGTATTAGTAGTCTCACGTAGTCAAGATATTTCATCCAAAAATGCAATTTCTCTGGATTGTTATGTCAATTTAATTACGTATGTATTGCAGTGTTGTTTTTGACTGTCACTATATTAACTATTCTTCAAAATAGCTTATTTTGTGTGTCATGTTTGGAATGACATGAAGGTGAGCAAACTATAACTGAATTTTTATTTTTGGAAAAAACTATCCCTTTAAGGCTTTCCTTCATGTCTGGACACAATGCTTCTGAGTTCATACAAATACCTGGATCTATTAGGTCTAAAAATAAACACCCTAAGGGCAAGCAATTGACTGAACACTTTGTATTTGGGAAGAAAAAATCAACAGAGAAGAAAAAGAACAGCTTGCAGTGCCACACATACTGTCAAAGCCTGTTTGCTCAGGCATTGAACGGAGCGAAAGAAAGAGGGTCTTTTTAAAGAGCCCCTTTCACTGAAGCGGCCTATATATGTTCAGTCGTTCAACCAGAGGTTCGTTCTGAAGGAGCCTTTGGAAAGCAGTGTCACTATCTATCTCACTCTTCAAAGAGTCTCGTTGAGGTTCTTTCTGGAATTCTGGACAGAAAATAAGCTCTGCACTGAGTGGCGTTTCACTATCTTATGAAGATAATGAGGAACTGTGTGTTGCTCTCATAAAAACCAGGAATGACCTTTTAACGTTCTCGTCATGGGAGAGATTTTATCTTGCAAGCTATTATCTATATATCTATTTTTCTCCATGTGTCGGTTTTGCTGGTTCAGCACATCCCATAGATCAATCGCCAATCCTGGTGCTGGAGAACCTTCAACACTGCAGACTTTAAAGGTCTCCCTAATCAAACCTATACTGATTCAACTTCAACCTCAAATGGAACAGATAAGAGAGATTTTCCAGGTGCAGGATTTGGAAACGCTGGCATAGATGCTTAATTGGATTGAGATCTGGGAAATTTGGAGGCCAAGGCAACACTATTTGTCATATTTGAAGTGTGGCAAGGTGAAGGAGACCACAGCCATCAGAGAACACCACGGCTATAAGAGGTGTATACTGTGACGTTTTGCACTACGCAGCGAAATCTATTGGCTTGCTTCTGTTGTGATGATTTTGTTGCCTTGTGGCTCACTTCTGATGTGATGATTTTACTGCATTGTGGCTTGATTCTGTTGAAGACGAAGAGGAGAGTAAAGGGCAGGCGGCATCTCGGCATGAGATCAGGTGCATGTAGAAGATGATGGTCTGTCACCCTGCAGCTGTTGTGTTGTGGCCCATAACATAGATGTTGGTTCAACGGTTGTCATTCCTTCCACCAATATTGGTAGTTATAACACCTGCATACAAGGAAATGGACTTGCCATTGTGGAGATGCTCTGAACCAGTTGTCTAGCCATTTTCTCTGGTTGTAACACACAAAATCCAAAAACAGCCCGTTCAATTGCTGCACAATATATGCTACCCTTTGAAAGGGGGCCGTTGTAACAATAAAATCAATGTTATTTGGTGGTTTTAATGATCAGTGTATGTATTATATGTAAAATTATGTTAGCATCACCTGCCATAGAGACATGTGTGGGGTACGGTGTAGAGTTACTGACACCTGATTTGGACTGTTAGCTGGCAGCCCAAGCTGTGAGTGAAGAGCGCCATATTGTCAGGATTTAATTAAGACGAAGAGGAGAGTGAAGGGCAGGCGGCGTCTCGGCATGAGATCAGGTGCGTGTAGAAGATGATGGTCTGTCACCCTGCAGCTATTTGCACATTTTTTATTTAACATTTTATATGAGTCGATGAGGAGACTGAATATTCTCAAAGTAGCTCTCACAAATCGTGGCTAATAGGAAGTGACAGTGCTGTCATCACATAACTAGATTGCCCATATATCTTGTGTAAAGGCTGTAGCTTCTTTATCCGGTGTTCAATATTTCAGTAATATTTTTAATGCAGCTGTTTTTAAAATTGTAATATTGAATTAATATTGAATCTTACAAAAAGTAGGTATTTATTAGGTAAAAAAATGCACGTCATAAGATTTAAAAAAATGATTGTTGTAAAATTATATATTTTTATGTGTATTATTAATTAATTTAATTATAAGGCTTTCTTAAAGAATACAGCACTGTTTCTTTGTGCAATTATGAAAATAAGCTCCAAGGTATGTAATTGGCTATTGTTCATGCTCTGTTTATTTCATGTTAGAAAACAATTATATCTAATAGTTCTTCAACATAAACATGGTTTCTGTACTGTGCCTATGATGCTATATAATAGAAGTGATGTGACATCGAGTTGCTCATGCATAGTGCTGTATACATACAGTATAGGCCAAACCAGGGGGAAGGGCAGTATAGGAGAAGGACACAGAGAGTAAATCAAGGTGTGTGTGTGTTTCACAAACATATGTAGGGCAAATATTCCGCAGGGAGCACCGCCATGAGAGGAAGCACTGGAGCTCTTCCAATTATTTAATGCAGCAGCAGCAGGTAAACAAAAGCGAGCTGTGATGGAGACGGCAGCTGATGCAAAACTGATCAGACAACCGGGGAGAAGCTCTGATGTAATCTCCTGCTGCTGCTGCTGCCTTCCCTGAAGAGAGCTCTATACAGTGATGCAGGGGAATAGACTACGATGTGTACTGTAAATGCATCAGAACTTGCAGGGCTTGCAGTTACTGCAGAATTCCCTATGTATGCGTTTGGTTTCATACAGTAGGAACTGAAACCATTCTGATTCCACGTGATCTAATAAATGTTTGGTTTTGAATGTCATGTCATACCTTTTTCGTACTTGCAGTAGGGATATTTATATTAATTACTAAACTGAAGTGCATAATAATAAATACCACTTGCATTTAAGGTGACTGTCTTTGACTTGATTTTAGAATTTTAAGCAAATTTGGGATTTTAATGTTTCAGATGACAAAACTAGTGAAAATAATACCATATACCAGTTTTAAAAGAAAGACCCAAGTCATATCTGGCAACCACCCATAAAAAGCATGTAGCAACCATACATTAATGCATTAATAACCTCCCAGAACTCCAGCAGAGTGACAGTGAGTTTAAATCTGAGATCCACGGGGAATCTATTAGCATCTTATTCATGGTATGAATAATTGAGAAGGTTTGTGCATTTCTTTATATTTATCTGTATATTTGTATTGTAAAGTAGTGCCACATGAAGGCCAGTTCCTAAATTATGTAAATTGGAATGATATAGATCTGTTTTTATTATACAACATGACACGCACATGAGAGATAACTCATGTAACAGATGTTTACACCCCATAAATAATCCCCGGTGTATCTTTAAAGTGTCTCATTCGCATCATTATTTCCACATTAATGTGAGCGATATAATATACAATGTGCTAATGTTGATGGAACAAGACACTGCGGTGAGATGCTCGCCAAACACCATAGATTGCTGTAAACACAGTAACTGCTTTTTTTCTCATTTTAATATAAAATCATAGTAACATCACTGTTAGATTCTTGAACAGAAACGGGCTCAGTTTACACCAAGTATGGCAACAAGCATCGGGAAACTCCAAATGAAATTTAAAAAATATTAATCACAATAAATCAACATTAGGTTACAAATAAAATTATGCAAAAGTAATATCTACTACTTGGAAAGTTTACAAAGATTTTTAAACTAAACAAAGTCCGTTAAAAAGGTCATATGCATACATCTGCTCGTCAATACAGTGCATAATTTTGGGTAGTTAGAAGACTGCCATTCTGAACTAATATACATGCATTTTACTACATATTATCATTACTGTTAATTATAATTATTGCCATTGCACTCTAAACATCATTATAACTTTACTATCACCATAAATAATTTCATCTTTTTCTAAAAATATTTTCTTGAAGATTACTGCTCTCCACATAACACTCAAATCACCATTAGTTTCTATATTTAACAAACTCCTCAAAAATCAAACCAGAGAAATCTCCCAACATGCTTTGCGCAGTCTCACAGAAGATCACATTAATGGCAACCAAACGTCTTTCACTCTAGCACTGATGGCCGCGCGCAACAATTGGGTCGGCGAACATTTTGAAACATGGACCTGAAGTTGATGTTAACCTGCCTTCTCTTGTTTTTCTTGCCGGGAGGCGAAGAAATTGATTTTCTGAGGACCGTCTGAGCGATGATCTTCTTCTCATGCTCCTTGATTTTGCATTGCAGGTGACTCTGAATGGCGAAACCCAGCGACTCAGGATCTACCGATGCTCCATATACCTCCCACGTCATACCCTGCTCGTCCCACACAACATCGTGCACGCTTTTCTTCGACTGCTTGGCCTCTTGGTCGTCTTTTTCAGGCTCCAGCTTGGAAGCTCCCTGCTTTTGTCGATTTTTTTTTTTGCTCTGTGGCGTGGAGCTTGATGTTGGAGGAGTAGCAGTTGTGATGTCCTTTGGAGGTTTTGCAGATCCTGCCTCCTTAGGTATTTCAGATTTAGTTGCAGGAGGCTTGGACGATTTTTCTTGCAGATGCTGATTAGATGCTACGATGGGTTTCTGGACACTGGCCACGTTAGGAGTAGCGGCTGCAGGTGAACCTTGGCTCTGAAGGTTACAGGTAGTCTGGTTTGATTGTTTGGTTTGGCTGCCGGTCTCGATGTTGATCTGATAAACCGGTTGAAGCGGCGAAAATCCTCTTTGGCTGTTGTGAAGAGGCTCTTTAGGCTTGGCCCCAAGCTTGGACTCCTCCTGAAGCTCAGCATCTACATGCACCATCACTGTGTCAGACTGCGGAGGCTTTGAAACAACAGATGGTGTGTTGCAATCGATCTCTGAGATGTTTTTTCTCACCTCGACGACCACTGCTATGCTGTCAGTCTCCTCGGGTACCAGGCCAGCTGATCTCTGATGGGGTTGCAGAGATAGAAGACTAGGGCTAGTGGCTGTAGACTGACTGCAGACCGCAGCCACCGCCTGCACCTCCGCGTCGTGCCGTTGTAACTCGACGGCTGAAGTCATAGTAGATACCTCTCGATACAGTTTGCAGTGGACCGGCTTCAGCTCTTCAAGAGAAGCTCCTTGCGTTTGAACCTCTTCATCAATCGCTTCCGAGTGACTTCCATCCCTAGTTGAAGACTCCACTGGATGTCCAGAAGAAATGTCTGGTGGTTTAAAATCCTTCTTTGTGCAGTCATTGCTACATTTGTTCTCTTTAGAGGGTGTATGATGGATCTCGTGTGGTTGTGGGGTCTTGATACTTGTCCCAGGTGCTGGTTGAGAGGTTTCGGTTGTTTCAACTTGAGAGTGATTGGTTTTAGGAGCATTGGTGGGGGATACCAGTTCAGATGGGCTACTGCTGGTGGGGCAACCTGCGTCTTTCGGTTGGGATAAAACTGGCACGTCTTTGACTGTGTTGCTGGTGCTGGGAGATGAATCCTTTTGAAGGGAAGCCAGAGCCTGGCTTGGCGTTTGATTGTGAAGTGTGTCTTTGATTGCACTAGTTCCTTCAACTACTGATACTTTGCTCTGTGCTTTTGGCTCATGTTGTTCGTTTTCAAGTGTCTTTGTTGTGCTATTGCCATTTTTCTCCTGGTTACTTGTAGCTGTAGACGATGGGCCGGATGTTGAAAGGACAGTGTTCAAATTCAAATTCGTGTCACATTCAGTTTTTCTACCTTCAGCATTCCTGGCACACTGACCCGTCGACTTCATGTTTGTGTGACTATTTTGAGGTTGCTTGTGATCTTCGCTGTCACGGGATGACACGTTTTTGTCTTCAAGGACAGTTCCTCCAAGAAGAGTGGTGTGGGAATCTTTGATGGAGGACTTGAGGTGCATATTATCCTGATCTGGTTTAGTTTTTTGGCCAGAGGAGCAATCCTGATTTAAGGTTAACTTTGGCTCAATGTCCCAGTTAGCATTTAACTCCTTATTTCCCAGCACATCTATATTGGTGAGCTGCGGCATCATCTGGACAGTAACAGTCCTTTTGGGGTTTGGTACATTTTCCATGTTGAATCCCTTTATGTGATGAATATCCAAAGTCAAAATATTCCAAACTCAGTGCAAGGCTTCCCTAGAGCAGACAGATAAAAATAGTTTTAGATACACAAGAGGAGATACACCTACTGCTGCCTTCTTATGATCATTATGTTAGGATCTGCCATTTATCTGCAGATACACAGTTACGAGGCAATGCAAGAAACTGAAACAAAATATAATGAGAAGGAAAAACAGGAAAGTGTTCCAGAGAATTCCGTGTAAACGTTTGAGGTTATTTATAACTGTACAGAACAGCTCAATAGGTAGCTCCACTAAAATGAAACAAAAAGTACAACTAATCCATCATGAGCCATTACTTGTAGCAGTGTCATCCTTTACTTGTTCAGTCAAGCGGTACATGGATAGAGAAACATTTTTTGTGACATCAATTACTCCGTACAACACAGGCTTATAAATTATTTAGAAAAATGCTTAACATTGTGTCTGTCGCATGCACATTTAATGTAAAAATTAACAGAACATATACAGAAAACATGACACAAATTTATATATATAGTATCAATTATGTATTAAGATTTAATTGTATCTTACAAGCTTATCCAAATAAATGTAATGCAATTTAATTAACTTTAAACAGAATCGGTAAAAAAAAAAACATTTTCTTTGTACATTACAATATAAAATAGGCAGTTGTATGACATATATGCAGTAGATATTATTAAACATTCAAGAAGGCAGATCAAGTATATAGTCTGCTGAATTTATTTCACACTCATAACATTGGGAATATTCAAAATATCCAAGAGATTTTACTCTTAATCATTAGAAAATTAATTGCGGGTCCTAAAGGTAGTTTTTTCGCATAATTTCTTCAAACACAACAGAAATATACTGCAGTCAGCATAACTGATAACAACAAGGCTTTTTCGCAATATATTACCAAGACAATTAGTCTGCTATCAGATTTGAAGGTTTATTTTAATAAAGCAATTACAGTATCAAAGCGATATATTGTGACGATTAGCAATATATTTTATTTTTCACTAGTAAATGCCGCTAAGTCAGCATTTGAATTCATCCCAACATATTCTGTATCATTGTCTATTCTGAGGAGCTGGAGAGCAATTATTCTGTGTTTGACCTTACCAACTCAAATAGCCCCGAGGAGCCTCAAAAATGGAAATCTGACAGTCAAACTCAAACCACAGCTGATTCACGGCCTCAGCAAGACTAAGCAATGCTAGTCTCACCAATGAAGCCGTAGACTCAATACTAACGCGTTTAGAGTTTTATAGTATATGTATCATCAAGCATCATAAAACAACAGCTTCTTTTTACTTGCACAATAATCATTATCATACTATATTACTAATAATGCTTTGTTTATAGACCAATATAAGAACAAAATATAAATTAATCAGCTAATACTAGGCCATCTTGAGGTTATCTACATTGGCCAGTAATTACGTCCACATGGCTGATTAATAAAAGGAATATTTATCGACACCTTTTATGTACATATCAGCAATTATGTTGATCACTGGACACCTTGCTTCTGGTACAATAAATAAATAAATACATAAAAAAATGATGTAACTTTTACATTCAAAATAGTAATAGTAATAGTAAATCTTCTAGTAAATTGCTGTAATAATAATAATTACAAAGAAACAGTAAAATATGGAATTGAACATGAAAGTTAGAAGTCACTGCTTTTTAAAAGTTTTAATCACTGGAGTATTTCTATTTCTATTTTAATATTTAATATTTAATTCACATTGTTGCTTGTCCTTTCTTTGTAATTGTTTGTCAAATCAAGTTTCACCATTTTTTTTAATCAGTGTAGAGCTAAAATAGACTACGAAAACTATACAGTATATATATATATATATATATAGTGGATATGCATTAGCCAGTGGCCAACCCACTATGTTTTTTACATGCAAATACTAATATTTTACCATGCATAGACTAATATGCATATGCATATGAACAAAGCAGTTCTGTCTGTTTATGAAAGTCCTTTTGGTTTAGTTTGCATTATTATGTTATGGGGGGTATGGTATTTTACATTTCTTTCCTTTTCCTTCTTTTCTGTGCGCCACATCTCACACACACACAATAAATAAATAAAAAACGAAACACTGAGCTAGTACGATTCACTGGCCACTGCGGAAACATTCACTCTAATTGCCTGACAAAAGCATGAAAGTCAATTACGGCAAGTCTCAAATCGTGACCCGTCATTGATGAGAGGCATTCGGAGGACACTCACATCTGCAGGAGGATGGGGGTGGGGAACATCAAATATTATTAAGTTCTGGCGTCACATATTAAATGTTAATTTCTATATCCAGCAGATTGTTCACAAGAACATACATGCGCCCAGACTTCAGGCAGGGAAATGCATCTTCGTACGTATCTCTGCAAAGAGCTGCTTAACAAAAGACTACACAAATGACCCTAAAAGAATCAATTTTAGCAGGATGAAGTCATGCATATTGATTGGGGCTGTAAATATGACGGCAGATTGCAATGCATGCAGTAATTTAGAAAGAGACACTTACGATTCCTTTACAAACACTAGCAAACTCATCTTTAAATTAGGTTACGAGTGCACACACACACACACACACACACACACACACATTGAACTAATGATATTCAATCCCCTACTCAAAGATTTTGCATTCTGCATTTGAATATAATTTAATAATTTAGTTTCACTGGCCACATCATAGCTGATTTCAGGTTTATCTATCTTTGTGGGTGCATTTGATCCCCCATAATATAGGTAAAACCTGACCTACACGCACACACGCATGCAGTAGGACAAAAGCCAGACAAAGTCCAAATAGCTCCATGCATTAGTATGACAAATTAATTAAGCCTATATTAATTGGTTTAAAATCTTTTGAATGTGAGCATTTGTCATTTTCTTAAGAAAACCATAAAAAAAACACAAAAAGCTTTGCATGAGAAAATTGTGTTTTTTAAACATTTTACTTTCCCCCTTTAAAAAATGCTGAACCCACCCATTCATATAGCGCACAAATCCTTGCCTCCTACAGAAATCTCATAACTTGACCTTGTTGGTATATTCCCCGCTGTGATGTATCCCTATAGGAGCTGCAGATGAGAATACACGGGTATAAAATCCTACCTGGTGCGTGCGCGTCAATCTCATATCATTTTGCGTTTGATTAGTGCGCTATTGGCGCGCTGCTCGTGCACTAGCTGGTGCGCTCGACGGATTATCAATGAAAGAATGTTAGGCGCGTGTCAGTGAGATAAAACCACGCCTTCCAAGCGCATCCGAATCTCAAGTTTAATCTTCCTGTGGCGGCTGGCAGCAGGAGGCGTGCGATTCTCTCTTGCACCGCTAGATGGCGCCAAAGCTATTTAAAAACTCCAGTGAAAACAAAATATCTCTCCAAAGGAAATTCGTTTATGTCCCATCACCAAATATATTGGTTAAAAATCTCCCTTTTTTCTTTTAGATTTAGATTGTTTCTTAGTAATTATCACGGAAATCAAACTGAGATATTTTCTTTCCACAACATCACAATCAAGTAAAAAGTCCATTTCATTACTTTGTTTTGAATAATAAAATAAAGTAAGAAATAATATTAATAATTTAAATTAATGAATAATTGAAATAATTAAAACATTAATTAGCTAATATATACTAGGTGTTTTTTTTTTTGTCTGACAATTTCTAACAAAATACACATTTGGGAATATTGCTGTAATTGGTAGATTGCTGTAATCATTTTAAGTATAAATATAAGTCAGTTCAGAAATTAATTTTAAAATTAACTTTAATTATCAGTCTTTACTTACCAGTGATGCGCGGGTTGACCCGAAATGAGCGGGTACCCGCGGTCATCCGCGGTCAACCGCGGTTACGAGTCATCCAAAAATACTTTTAATGATATTCGGGTCGCGGTCGGTCGGGTCGTTTGAAACAAAGATTCCAATTAAACATTTGTAATTTATAAACAATTTTCTATGAAATACGTAGGCCTACACTTTATTGGTTAAAT
>JAUCNO010000626.1:140506-159312 GCA_032353835.1 Enteromius viviparus | reverse complement strand
TTTTTAAATATACTTCTAACACAGACCACATGCGTATATTCTGTAAACAAAAACTTTTATTTTGGATGCGATTAATAATTTGACACCACCAATTATATATTAAATATATAAAATATACATATAAATCCTTTATATGTGCATTATTTCAATATGCATATTTATATGCATACTTTTTCTAAACAAATGACAAAGATTTCTGACAATTCTGTGAACAACAGCGATGCATTAAAATATTTGCATTTGATGTGTTTATTTTAACAGTGCTAATGTTACCTGTCTACGATCTCATTGAGGATGAGGTTGGCCAGTTTACTGTCCACATTCTTAAAGTTCTTCATGTCTCTCTTCCTCTGAGGTGATGGAGCGGCAGTGTTGCTGGTGTTGGGTCTGTTACCAGCTCTTGTCGGGGGCCCCTACAAAACCAAATAAGACAACAAAGCTCAGGGACAAAACCTAGTAAGACGGCAATTAAAAATGGCACGTGACTAGACGGTGAACTACGTAGACGTCTGACCCCTGTGAGACGAACCTTCGTGTTGTTCTGAGGGCCCGTCCTGCTGCTGTGACCGGTTGAAGCTGTGCGGCGCACGGCAGCTGCAGGGGCAGATTTGGGCTTATTTGTGTTTGTGTGAATGTCCTTCTTTTTGGAAACTGCTCCACTGCCTGCAACTACAAAGATTCACTCGTACATGCACAGAAAGATCAGTGCAGAGTCTCATTGATCAGATCTGAAACAGATCTCCCAGAATCCAAAGCAAACACCAACCTGGACGCAGGTTCCCATTGGAGAAAGACAGGTCTGAGTGATCAGAGCAGCCCTCGGCTGGGGACTTTGGAAGCAGTTTGCCTTTGTGATTGCAGAAAATGAAGCAGACAGAGGAAAGAGAGACATTTAAGGGGAAACTAAAAACTCCAGAAGAAACAAAGCAGAACAGAAGCTGTAAGAGGGTCCAAAACATATCCAGGTTACATTTCACCTCAAACCTAGCACCCTCAAACAATTAACTGCACCCTAAATAAAAGTTTGTGTACATAATATATTTGTGTGTACTGTGTATATTATGTATATAAGATGCATACACATTTACTATATATTTTGGAAATATTTACATGGATATACATTTATATTATATACAAATATATTTCATAAGTAAAACATTTTCTTAAATGCATGTGATATATATATATACACACACACACACTAAAATATACACAGTTTTTACGTAAACCAAAAAACGTTTACTTTCAAAAACAGCATTGTTTACATAATTGCTTTGGCCTTGTCATAGCAATTTCATTAACAAAATATAAAATAAAAATATTCTTTTGTTTTTGGAGTGACCTGGACATGTTCTTGATTGCTTCCTTAACAGACTCATGCAAGAACCAAAGCAGAAACACACAGAAAGTGGAGTCACTAAAAGGGAAGTGTGCCTTTTTAAAATGCTTAATCATTATTTTTAATGAGCAGAGGCAACTATAAGTAAGACCTAATTTCAACACGTTCGTTTTCAACGTGCAAATACACTTCACTCTTATATGTTCAACCATAAAACCCACTTGAACCACTGAACAATCCCACAGAAGCACAGGCAGGCTTTCACAGACGAGTGCGGTGCACGTCCCTCAGGAGAGCGCGCAAACACAACAAATGAGCTCATCTCTCAGAAGAGTTGATGAATCAGCAGCACCCCGCTTACCCAGAAGCTCCAGCCGGTCTTTGGCCATGGAGAGGTTGTTGGTCATTTTGTCCTGAAGCTTTCTGGCTCTGTCTGCCTTCTCCCCTAAAAGAGCCAGATGAAGATACTTCATCAGGAGAAAATAAACTTCAGGCTGGGACTCGGGAATCGACTGATCATATGCTTTAAGTTCGAAATGCTCATTAAGAAACATTTTTTATATTTACATTCTAGATTACACAGATTATGTTGTCTTGAAAATAAAAGCTAGTGTAATTAAACCACATCACAGGGTTTGTTTACACACTAATGGAAATCAATATGTCTGAATCATCTCACCAGCTCCAGTGACCTGGATACGGATGCCTTTCTCCAGCTCAGTGATGCCTTTCCTGTACCACTGCACCGCCTTCTCCTTATCACCTACAACACAGACAGAACAGATTAGACACTTTACTGACTGCTGTCTGTACTGTAGGGGTTATACATACAAAATAATAATACTGCAAGCCTTAACACATCCGCCTGGGTTTCAAAAACTATTCACCTCACAAACTTTTACTGTCAGTATCATACCGTCAGTGCTTGAAAATATGCTCTTAAAAGAAATCAGTGCATGCTAAATGTTATGCAGGCCTGACCTGGGCATGATGGGATTGAGCAAGAGCCAATGAACCTATTGAACAGAGTTTGTTTTTTGTTTTCACTGACGCCGCTGGCATCTCCAAAGCGAAAAACAACATAACCACATGATATGACGAGTGGAACAAATCTAGGTCACAACCTTAAAAAATATATATAAATAATTAAATGCTATTTGTTGTAAATTAGTATAAAAATAATATGCACAATATGCATATATATACAATTAATATTATATATTTTTTTATGTAAAATTTTATATGAATGTTAACGTTATTTTTTAAATGTAAAATAACCTTTTTCTATTTGAAAATATTTGAAAAAGTAATTTATTCCTGTGATTTCCAGCATCATTAGTGCCACATGATCGTTATTTTAATATAATGATTGACTGCTTAAGAAACATTTCTTATTATTACAACAGATACCATTGTTAGGGTTAACTGATGAAATACAAAACCTTCTGATACATTTTTTATGCACCCTTGCTGAATAAAATAATATCTTTCAGAAAAAAAGTAAAGTTTGTTTGAATGGTAGTAATATAAAATTTTTATTTAAAATAAAAATGAACTTTTTTGAAACAACTGCCATTTTTGACAATTAATTTACTAAGGTTTATGATTTGTAGTTTTTCGCTATACATCTTGCTGGAACTTGATTAAAAGGTTTTCAGACTTACAGTAGTTTACCAGAGTTTTAGAAGACGTTAACTCAGGGTTATGTGAACTACATCAAGCCATAATCAGTACTAAACAGCAGATACAATAATACAATAATATGAGGAAGAGGATACGCAAAACTAATCCACTGATTCAGTTCTCAACAGAGCTTCATAACACGGGGCCTCATTTTCCATCCGACTGCAGATGAGGACAATTCCTATCACCCTGAATCAGGCCTCTCAACCCGACTGACCTCAGGGATCAAGCAGCTACGTGCTCTACTGACCGGAACGACCGCTCCTGGACCCGCTTTATCATGGCTGACATCCAAAATCTGTTCCCAGTTTAATCGTCATCTCAGAAACGCATTCTTCTTCAAGAGTAGAGGCACTAACAACAGAAACCATGACTATAAAGTCTCTCCTGATGGCACTAAATGGTTTCTAACTGACTAAAGCAAGTTATTTCATTTATCTGTGGATTGTTTAAACTAGCTCAAATGGCTAATCAGCTGGATTTAACTAGGTCAGCCTGGTTAGGTGTTGCTATAATAATAAATTAGCATACATTACAATTAAAACTACATGTAGTGGTCATTATCCAGATCACTCTCTACTTGTTATTGGTATTTGCACTGCATATTCATATCTTCTGAGCACTAGTTCACACAGGACTGTCAACAGGTAGGGCCGCTCCTGGACAGATGAAGTGAAAGGAAAACCAAACACATCATCTAAAGTATTTAACTGTGATATTCAAACTTGCTACTTAACTGATTTTCAGCTTTATAATACTTGGTCTACAGTTAAATAATTCAATACATACAGAAAAGATTTTTAAAAAACTACTAATATTTGCATACCTTTCTCATCTTCGTCGATCTGCAGAGCCACAGAAATGAACTCGAACGCTTGTTTGTGGTAGTTTCGGATCAGCCTTTCGACTTCCTCGCAGTCCTCGGACCCTCTGTCTTTGGCCCTGGCCGCCATGGTTCGGCGGATCGGCCGAAACAGACACAGGAGGAGCAGGAGGAGAGCTCTCAGCAGGGACACCGGGAGCCGGCGGAAGGTTCGGATGAACGAGCGCTGCGGACTCCCGCCGGTTCCGTCAGACACCTGTCCGCAGGTGCGTCCTCCTACGCGTGCTGGTGCTATCGGTCTCGCTCTGGCCCCAGAATTCATTCACCCTAGTCGGCCTCTCCATGCCATAACTGGCCGGGGTGTGACGAGGAAGAGGTATATTTGTCGGCTATGTCGGTTCTCCGGGTTGTTTTGGCCAGCATCGATCGCGGAAGTCACTGCTGTGTGTTTGGTGAAAATGGTCTCACGCTAATGACGTACACCATCACACGTCGCAAGCATTGGGCGTAAAAAAGTCATGCTTTTTATAGATTTAAATTGTCTGGATCCAAAAAAATTTTTTCGTTTATGCATAAAAGCAGGCTATCAGAGCTTGCACATTTATTGATAAACATACATTTTATAATAATTGATAAAGTAGAGCATCATTTTCCTTTTATTTTATTTTATAATAATTTAAAACTATTTTTTTTTTGTTATTTACAGAATTTAATGAGTTACGTTTTTAAATAGTTTATATTTAATAATCATTTAGCAGACACATTATTTATTGTTCACTGTTCTGTCATTACGCTAACATGGATATAAACAATAACCAATAACTTATTATTATTTTAAAAACATTTTTACGCTTGTATTTTATTTTTACAGGTATACAAAAAAAGTAGCTATATCTAGTGATCACAAACGACTGTGACTGATTTATCTTGGCAATCGTAAAGTAACGGTTGTCTTGTGACCACACCGTTAACGTTTTTATTCAGCAGTAGTTTGGATAATGTTTTAGATTTTAATAATACTACTGCTAAACAAATCATTATAACATTGTAAATAGTTAAAATAAAAATATATAAAGTATCTGACCCAGATATGTATATCTGACCAATCACATAAAACGTCGGGGGCACAAGGCGCCGCCCCTTTTAAAACCTACGCTCGCGTCATTCAAGCGTGTGCTTTGCGCATGCGCAACGTCAATTGCGTAGAAACCAACAACAAACTATGGCGGACGGTAAGTGCTGTTTCTGAGCTTTGTGGTAAATTTTGCGCTAATTAATTGTGCGGTGATTAAATTTGCTGGAGTTTTACACCTAGTCAGAGTTACCAGACGGCAGGGAACGTTATACCTCTGATTAGTTGAATTATAGCGAGCGTTAAGCTTTTCTGCAGTGGCCCATTGAATCCCGCCATTCACTACAGTAACGTTATGTGGCTTTAACGTTACATGCTCATAAACGCGACTCGTGTGTGAAGTACTGCATCGTATGAGTTCTTAAACTCGTTACTGTGACTTAATAGTTTAATTTGGATCCTTCCAGAACATCCTGATGCCGAGCAGAGCATGGAGGGACACACTCCTGTGGGTAGCATTGCTATATTTTATTAAAGCAGGATTAATACAAGAAAGCACTTCGCCAGTTGTCAGTTGTTGTCATTGTGTTTCTTGTTTATTTCAGGTCCCAGAAAATCCTCATGCAGAATATGGCCTCACTGAAAACATCCAGGTACAGCATCAGTACTACTATTGTTTTTGGGAACTTGTATTTAAATGTATAATATGTTAAAGACTGAATGGTTCAGACCATTCTGAATTGGCCTCAGCATAACATTAGCTCCGTGACTGTATTCTATGTGTGTCTGTATGTTTCTCTAGAGAATAGTGGAGCATGAAAAAACGACTGCTGAAAAAGTCACCAAACAGAAGGTGGACCCTCAGACCCTGCAAACCCTTCCTACACGAGCGTATCTGGATCAGACTGTGGTTCCTATTCTCCTGCAGGGCTTGTCTGTTCTGGCCAAGGAAAGGTCTGCATTAAACTTCTTCTTGCTAAAATCAAAACTTTAGGTTTTTTTTTTTATTATGAGATGCAGTGTGTAATATTTAGGTGAATCAATTGACAGGAATGCACAAAAATATATGTAACAGAGGTGACCAAAGACCTTACACTATGTACCGTTATGATTATGGTAATTTAGAATGAGTTATTTATATCTACACACGGCAGGTTCCCTTACATAGAAGTTTCCATCATGTTTGTACAGTAACAGGACAAACAGAGTATATTTTGCCACTATGTTGCTTTTGTGAATAAAACACTGACACAATGGTGAGAGAGTAACAAAGTATTTGCAATAGCATATTGATTTACTGAATACTTAATTCATTTATTTATATATAATATCTCCGCTGTCTTAGACTACTTCATAATCCTGTAACAGTTACTGCAGCTTTACTAAAAGGAGGGGTGAGCGGGGAAAGACACAATTTACACACTGCACCTTTAAATGAATGGTTCAGCCAGAATGAAAATGTACTCCCTCTCAGGCCATTCAAGATGAGTTTGTTTTTTTCATCGGGACAGATTTGGAGAAATTCAGCATTACGTCACTTATTCACCAGTGGATCCTCTGTAGTGAATGGGTGCCGTCAGAATGAGAGTCCAAACAGCTAATACACATCACCGTAATCCACACCACTTAGCATCTTGTGAAGTGAAAAGCTGTGTGTTACATAGTGTCTGGCTAAAATACGATTTCAGAATCAATAATGGCAGTTCCTCCAAAAAAAATTAAAATTAATTCCCTATTGTCCTTCACATCAAAATCCACCAGCATACATGTTATAGCTATTTTGAGCTCTTTTTACTATTAAATGGTGCTTAATCTGAGCATCCTGATTCAAAGGAGATGTCTTTTTCAGTGTAGCAAGACGGATAGAGACTTATATTTTACCCAGAAGCAGTCTGAAGTTAAACATACTTAATGATGTATTTGTTTCTTCCAAACACATTAATTGATGGACTGGAGTGGTGTGATGTTTTTATTAGCCGTTTGGACTCGCATTCTGACGGCACCCAGTCACTTTAGAGGACTTTTGATGAAAAAGTGATGTAAAGCTAAATTTCTCAGTCTTTTCACATGAAGAAACAAACATCTACATCTTGAATGGCTTAAGGGTGAGTATATGCTCAGCAATTCATTTTTAATTCTAATTTCCTTCTTGTATGAATTAATTACATGTATCTCATACCGCTATCCATCTTTCTTTAGGCCTCCAAATCCCATAGAGTTTTTAGCGGCATTCTTACTGAAGAACAAGTCCCAGTTTGAGGAACGAAATTAAAGACACGGTGTGCGGTGGAAGACTTAGAATTAAAGTTTTTTTTGTGTGTATTTTTTTGTCAATTTAAATGTAATGGTGTCACACACTTCAACCTGTTTGTTTGCCAACGTTAATGTAGTTTTTTAAGCTCTAATAAAATGTTCAAGCAGCCGTATGTGTTTCACTGTTGTGGATTTTCTTTATTTGGTAATTAAGGCAGATAAAACTTACACTAAATTGGTTTGACACGTACAAAAATCCAGCTCAGGAACAATCCTTCATTCCCATTTATTTGCTTGACATTTTATTATTACACGACACCAAGCTTTGTGCATGACAATAACAAACAAAATCGAGAGAGGAAAACAATTCTTTTTAACTGTGAACATAAAAAACAATTAAAATTTTAATCTGTAGTAAATATAATTTCTTTCTTCAGTATAAAGATTAAACGCTCTCAGCATATGCAAAATATTCCTAGACCGCTCAAAGCACATCTGTTTCTCAAGCAGCCGTAATCACCATGTCCTTGAAAGGTTTCTATATTCATAAAGCAGTATAAAAAACGTGATAGCAATGGTTTGCTTCCATTCAGGTAACAGCTGTTTTAAAAAAAGGAACACACTATATAGCTGAGAGCCAATCATGAATGACTCTCAGCGCTATATACGCCAACACGTTTTCAAATAGGTTGAGGAAATTCATACTAAGATTATAGATGCCTTTTTACATTGAATATGAAGTTAAACTGAAAATGCTGTTGAAAAACAACATAAATACACTGTTATTGACCTGAAACTCGGTAAACTAGAGTAAAAGAATTCAGTTTCTATCATGTATTGCACCTCTAGTGCACCAGCTCTCGTGTGCAATTTCGATGGCACAGAAAAACAACAAAGCAAGGCACCAACAACTTCTAAGAGCTTGCATACCTGATATGGGTCTAGAAGAAATCCTAGATATACGTTCCCAGTGTAGAAATTTTCTAATTTGACAGTGCCTGTGACATTGCCAGTTCGTAGATCAAACGTAAACCAGACTTGGTCAAATTTGTAAACTTATGCTTGCAAATGTGCGTTTCAATTAAAACCTTCAAACACAAAAATCCCATCAGAGACCATGTTTTTGCCTATAGTTCCAGGAATACGGCTGGGTGATACAGCTTGGGAAATATTACATTTATTGTCATTATATTTTTAGCCATTTGACATTATTGTTTTTATATATTAGTATTCATGTATTTAGGTAAAACCCTCCAATACGATTTGTTAGCATTAGTTAACTTAAACTAAGTTATTAGCTAATATTGATATAGTCAGTTGCTGATACATTATTAAAATTAAAAGTTGCCTCTGATCTGAGCTAACATTAACTAATAATACACCACATGTATTGATCATTGTCATTTAATCCATTATTGTAAAGTTACTAACATATTTTTAATAAATAATGCATGAAAGAATAATGACTTAATATTTTTAAGACACGCTATTAAAATGTATCTGCATTGAATCTTTCATTACAGGATTTACTTGAAAAACTCTCTGCAATTAGTTGGTTTTGTATCTGTAGGTAAAACGTGACACTGGGGTTTTTGAGGCAATTAAGAACAGAAAACGACCATATTCAAACACATTTTATTTCCTATGTATAAAAATGTATGTCTTTGTAAATAAAATTACTTATTGAAATTAGAATTAGGCACCTGCTTAGTTTTAGCCATTAAAAAAATGTTAATGTGTTAAAGGTTTGGTTTCTAGGTTCTTTCAGAATATTCTGCAACTAAAATGCAACACTGTGCAATGTAATAATGTAAATGACTTACATTATATATATATCACCCAGCCCAACAAATTGGTTGATTTAAGATCACATCCTGCCTTCGGACATCACGATAAACCTATATTACAGCCTTTTTTAATCTTCCACGATGTTAGTGATTTTTAAAATGAAGGTATGCAGGAAAAACTCTATTTGTGATTAGTTTATTATGCTGTTACCACTGGCAAGCCTTACACTGCTGTATGGAGTCCACATATGCAGTCTACCAGCACTCTGTTCTTCTCTTCAGCAGTCGTAATTTATGAAAAAGATCCTTCACTAACACTTCTCGAGATGCAGGTCATTTAGCTTCTCAGTAAGTACAAAATAGTAAAACTACTGTATATTCTAAAGAGCTGATGTGCAGCTTCTTCTTAAAAACCAAAATGCCAACTCAGAACTGAAATCGGTTCGCTTGTTTTGATACATTTGACCCATTCATTCATTCACCTAGAGAGTCTCAGAAAGATCAGAAACCTGCTCAGATTCATAAGAACTAAAAATGTTTGAATCTCGTTGAAAGGTAACAATTGTGTTCTGATAAAGTCCTTCATGTGTCAGTGGGTTTCTGTCAGATGTAGTATTGGTGGGCTGCCAGGCTGTCCATAAAGGGCCGTACCAGATTGTCTGTGGAGAAGTAGAAGACCAGGCCGAAGGTGATGGAGATGGGCAGAGCCGGCAGAGCCTTCTTAAAAATGGCCAGCAGGAGGAGCGTCAGGCACAGTCCCTGAAAAACCACAACAATATCAGCAACAACAACTCTTAGGCTCTGCTCCAAGACCCTAGTGAGCTCTCTACTGCACTACTAAGGCATCATCCACTCATTTGGAAGATTCAACATATAGTAGGTAGCTAGAAAAACAATTGTTGTTTACAACAGTCAATGTTTAACTAAAATATTATCCTTAATATCCTTAGTACTGAATGAAATATAAATATTTAAAAAAGATTGCATATAAAAACACTGTAATATTTAATTAATATACATCTCTGTATTCATATACCCGTCTCTGATGACATCAGTTTGACAGTTTGGGCATGAGCATGACATCACACCCCTCCAACTGACAGTGTTCGTTTCTCAATGGAACGCCTACTTTCAGTTTGCTTCCATCCAATCAGTTTGCAGTATAAAAAAAAGCCACGCCCTCTAATTTCCTCCTCAATATTCTGTTTCAGTATGAAAGTAAAATCAGTCGCAAACTTCCAGTTCACGTGGACTTTAAAGCCTAACTGAGACACTTACGATGAGAATGGCCACGAAACAGGCCAGTGTGGTGTTCCAGTCTCCTCCGGTGGCGGCTGCCTTCCCCACCAGGACACTGTAGAAGATGAAATCACCAAGACCCAGCTTCACCCCTCCTATGAGAAAGTCAACCAACAGGCATTTCAGCATATGACACTAGAATGAAAATAGTCAAACTTGTTTGTTAAGTTGGCTCTGATTCCCAGAAGCAAGGATTTAGTTCTCCTCATATGAGCCTTAATTACACGCCTCATAAGGGAAGTACAGTAAGCAAAGAACATGATCTGTACGACACTGAGGCTACAGTCACAGAAACCACTCACGGTCCTCCTCAAGGTCCTCTTCTGCTGAATACCGCCGCCTTCCCCCCTGAGCCGCATCCTCGTCTGACTCCACCCCTTCCTGTGCCCGGGCTCCGGCCTCATTCCGCTGCCTTTCATCAGCTGAGAGGACAATGAAACTTATTCACCAATATCTAGGTTACAGGATATTACTTCCCACTTTCTACACAAAGCATTTTATGGTCTGGGGGGAAAAAAAAGTACTACAATGTTAGTAAAGTGCTTGTAATTTTACTCACCAGAATCTGGATTACTAGAATTAGCCATGCCAACCATCCAAACCATGGCAGCTGAGAAAGACAAACCTTTATTAGTACATGACCCATATTGACTGGACTTGAAACTAGCTGATTACAAATGTGGCAATATAAACTAGTGTAATTTTTAGACAATCCCAACTGTTGTTGTGAGTCTGTTGTCTGTTCTGGGTTTCATTTTTCAGGACATACATGAATATATGAGCGCTGGGAAGATTGGTTCGTTTCTTTCTTGCGCCGTCTCAACCAGCATTCTCAACGGGCCTTTCGGAGAAAGCACCGCTATCAGATCTGGAAAATAAACACACAAATCGTGAAACAATCATGAGCACTAATCCCACAGATATGAGCGTCTTCAGTGACTAGAAAGGCTTTTGCGACTTTCTTTTTATTATTATTATTTTTGTACCTTTAAGAACTAAATTTAAACAAATTAAAGGGGTAGTCCGTTCAAAAATGAAAATTCGGTCATAATTTACTCATGTCGACATCAGTCAATGACAACTGAAACTATTAGCAATATTCTTCCTAGTATCACTTTATGTTCCACAGAAGACAGAAACTCATAGAAATTTGGAACAAGGGTGATCACAGATTAAATAATTACAGAATTTATTTTGCTTAGCGTTTTCCAAACAATTCGCTCAATGATTCATTTTTACAAAAGCCCTCCTTGGCCTGATGCTAATCTGCTGTGATTGGTCCATTTACATTTCATAACGAAAGTTGTTTTTTAAAGCTCATTTTCAAAAATCCATAATAGAGGCACTTTAGTTGTGAATGAGAGTCACAGTATAGGAAGTTGAAGAACAAATGCAGAAGCAGATGCTTTGCGGTCTGTAAATATTTAGACACTGTACCATATATGGAGATGGCTCCTAGTATGACCCATGCTGACCATTCGGGCAGGTATTTGATGAAGATAAGGGCCATGAGGGCGCTGATAACAATGAGGTACGCCTGCTGCAGCCGCAGAGGCCCTTTCCAGTGAATGCAGATCATTCCCACCACGCCGAAATTCCAGATGATCATCACTAACGTTGGGTAGTCCATAGCCACGTTATATGTCTTGAACACCTCCCTGGAAAGAGAGGGTTTGACGAAAATAAGGAACTACTTATAAATTATGACCTAAATTAGGAGTACAGTTGATTTAAAAGGGTTTGTTTGATTCACTGTCATCAACCGATCCGATTTGATTCATTTCTGCTAAATCAATTCGTTTCCATTCAAAATTGTTAATTCATTTATTACATGCTTTAAAATAATGCTGCTTTTTCTTACTACGTACTGTTATATAACTTATTATTTTGCTCATTAAGTGCAAAAAAAATGGTGATTCTGAACCACATTTTTGCAATATAACAAAAATAACTATTCTATGTCATTTAAATGAAAATTCTATCAATAATTACTCACATTCATGTTGCTCTCAATTGTTTGGGTCTGGAAACATTTCAGTTGTGTTGCTGTCTATGAAGGGTCAAAAAACTCTCGGATCTCATTAAAAATATCTAAAATTGTGTTCAGAACGTGAACAAAGGTCTTATGGGTTTGGAACGACAATTAATTAATAACAAAATTTTCATTTTGGATTAAAAATATATTTTTAGAATTAAAAAAATTTGAATTAAATTTAGAATTAAATTTATTTTTCTTGTTTTTTTTTTTACCTGATCTGGTCTCCTTATTTGCTATATTTATCACATACATTATTAAAAAGCTTATCTTAAATGCTGAAAGCGAAGAATTTTTCCCCCCTTATTTTTCTTTTATTGTGATCACAATAAAAATCAATCATGCAGTCTTCTCTACTGGCTAATAGTATGAAGATATCATGTTTTGGGCTATATCCTCCAGCACTGACACGTCCTCCTGTATGAGATCAGTTACATGCAGCAACAGTATTAAAAGAAAGCGAAGCTCAGCATTATCTCACCCCAGATACATGAAGCTGAACCAGAAGAGCAACATCAGTGAAGACAGAATCAGCCAGCCATGAATGAACTGCACATACACACAAAAAAACACCTTAGAAAATACAGCAAGGATTTTATAACAAGACAGTAGTAGTTTAGTGTTATAATCATCAGTCACAGAACTCTATTGTGTTGTAGTAATAAAAAGGATCTCACTTTATAGCAGCGATACTTATAAAGCACCACCAGTATTATGGTCATGACCACAATCACACTGATCATGACGATGGTGTTGAGGACCGAATTCAAGAGCCTCTGACCGACAGAGTTCGGATCCTCTTCGAACGGAGTGTAGATGCTGCAAAACACACAAACCACACGCTTCTTTGCAAAGGATTGATTCAAATAAAAAAACTCATCATTCACCCTCAAATATGTTACCTGTTACTTTTTTTTGACCTTCACAGCATAGCAATACGATAACTAGTGCTGCGATTATTAACAGCAATAATGATACAATATTATGGAAAGCAAATTCTTCACATTTTAAAATGAAAAATAATATTTAAAAAGTAAATGAAAGAAAAGTATAATTTTTTTAAACATTAAAAAAAATATATATATAATAATAATAATTATATATATATATATATAAATAAACAAATTTATAAAAAATAACATATATATGTTATTTTTGTTTTTTTAATGTTTTTAAATATTTTAATGTAAAAAAACAACATTTTATTTTTTATTCTATGATGCACAAAATATCAATAGAAATATTGTATAGGCCAGCTTATTGTATATAACAGCTTATACAATTTCTTTACATAATTACCAGAATCAGCTTAAATCCTTTAATTCTGGATTCAGATACTATCAGAACAATCATGTTTATGACATGCGGTCAACAATAATTATTTAAATATATAGAGATGTATTTTATTTTAAGAGGGAACATATTTTGTGGGATCTCCTATTGAAAAGCAGTTCCATGGTAATATACACATTAAGAACGACATGAGGATGAATAATGAATTACAGACTGAACTCTGAGGTAACAAAGTACATACAGCCTCTGTGTGGTCTTCTCCGTGTAGAAACTGACAGACTTGATTGTTGCCACCACCACCACCATGCAGAGCGTGACGGGGATGAAGAGCATGATGACGTGTTTAGCGCCGTATTTAAGGGGCAGCTCCTCTTCCTCTCCATCAGGAGTGGACGCTCGCTCTCGCTCCGCCGGCTCTGGCTCGTCCAACACTGAGCTGGCTGTTCGCCGCTGTGAGAATCATTAAAGTGTGATTTTTGCATGCAGATATGGATGGAATGCAAAGTAACAACTCTATATTAGCGCAGCTCAAGCTTAGTTCAAAAGAGAGGAAGGAGAACTCAAGTGCACTTACCCGTTTGGTGTCTGTTTCCTGGGGAAGAGACATATCATGGTCTTGGTTGTACGAGGGGGTGGTTGGGCTTTCGGACTGGACCAGAGCGGACCTCTCGTTGTAAGAGTCCTCTTCGCTGTCTGAGGTATTCATGAAGAGAAGGTGACAGAAGCCAAATGCCCAGAGCTGCAACTAACACATCATGCCAGATGAATATTAATGCAGCCTTTACCAAAATGCATGATGGAAAAACCATACGGCAGCTTGGATAAAAATGCATTAAGTGTGAGGAAAAACTGGAAACTATATAAAAAGAACAATGACAATATAAAGTACAACAGAAAAACAGGGACATTTTCCTTACACGACGCACAGTATATATTACTGACGATATATGCCAATCATAGCATTTATTTAAACTTTTGTTATTATCTGTATCCTGTATCGGTCTAAATCAGTAATACTGGAAGCAGAAACTGACATTTGTCTGTGGCTGAGATGAGCACTGGACTGTTTCAACATGTTTTTAGTAATGCAAGCATTGAAATGATGTTATGTTACAGCCAATAACTGACTAAAAATGAAAAACTCATTAACAAACACAAATGTTCTTATGACATCTGCTATAAAAACAAGTAAACTGCAAGTCTGTGACTGATATGGTGCTAAAATATGTTTCTCCAGTGACGAAATATTATAGGGTGTTCAGTCAAAACAGACGGAGGAAAACAAATGTATAATATACATCTTTGTCGGTTATTTTTCCACTTAATATGATACGAGGCTACCGTCTGACATTGTACTGTAACAGTACCACAGTTCTTCTGTAAGTGAATTAGATTAAAAACACTAAAAAGTCTATCTTTATAACACACTCGTTTTTTCCGCAGTTATATTGAGTGTCATACAGCCCTGCTATTACTCACTATACTGTCATATTCTAATAATGCTCCACAAACCCAGATCTAAGCATTCGTCGTGATCCAGGACTGTCCGACATCTCCTAATGTGTCTGGAAAGCCACTTCCTCCCCATGTCTACAGTAAAAGCACATCTGGTGAAGTGCACAGACGACAAGACTGAAATACCTTCAAATGTGACCGTGTTTACATCCAGCAGCGATAATTGCAACAGGACTCCGTCAAAACATCGCGAATTCTAACGAGGAAGTGATCCCGATCAGCTGATCCTCGCCACGTGACGCCCGCGCGTGACGTCTGCTGACCGCATTTTACGTCGCCCAATAAAAAACTCAACTGATAAAGCTGTTTATTATTTCAGATCTGCCAGGAAACACCTTAACGTCCGACTGTTGTTATTTAAAAAAAAAAAGTATTTTAATAATAAATAGATAAATAAATGGATAGGTCTAAGTTCGATATCTTTTTTTACAGAAATCGTTTTATTTTTAACAGAATTTTTTTATCACCCTATATAATAGTATATCATCTTATTATTATTTTTAAGTATTATTTATACTATTTCTATTTTATCCATAGCACACCTGTACATACAAGTTATTTATTTAAATGTATTCTTGTTTTTGTGTTTATTTTCTTCTTCTTTGTGTTGTTGTCTCTGTTTACTGGAAGCTGGGATAAATTTCTTGTATGTGCAAACATTACAAGATTACAAAGGATACAATTTCGATAAAGTTGTTCTGTAGTTGTTGTTTTGTTTCTGTAAACTTTATGGTGAATCTGATTGTATATGGTCAATTTTATATAGCCTACATAAAAGTATGTTTTTGTTTGTTTGTTGTTGTTTTTGGCAGCATTTCTTGTGTCTCTCCTTTCTTCTTCATCATTTGTGCTGTATCTTAATTTAATTTGTGTAACCCCTGTTTTTCATGTTTTAACGTAGCCTATGTATGTCTTGATTTATCTGTAAATTTGTTTGTGAAGCACTTAACGAAATCAATTAATTTGTTAAGAAACTGTCTAAAAAAATAAAACTGGCTAAATACATACCACAAATTATTTTCATAAGAAATGGAATCTTTAAAAGTCTCTATTGTTTTCCCACATTTCTTCTTGAATTCAGCTATCTATATTTCCTCCCTCAGATTTGTACAAGAAATGCTACATTCTTAAGTTATTTTGCTGTTTGTATGTATTTTTCTATGGCTTCCTTAATTATTTGGACCAAAGATAATTAGTCCCTAAAAGATGCTATACATGTCAATTCCAATAAGAACAAGGTCGTAGATTATGTGATATATATATACAAACAGGTGCTGTGAACATATTTACATTCAGAGTCTTTGAAATTAAATAAGTAAAATTACATTTTAAAATATATTGATAATATAATCAAATTCTATATTTTGTGCTTTTACGATACCTTTTGCATTGCATAAATTGTTAATATTTTACATTTACCAGTGTTTATTATTTTGAATAATAAATAATAGTAATTGTAGTATATAATCCAAATATTTTACAATTTTATGATCTGGGACATAAAAAACATTATTAAAACATTTATTATTTTTAAAACAATGATTTATTAATATTGAATATGTTTAAAATGGTCACCTGATAACTTTGTGGAAATAAATATATAAATAAATAAACAAAAAAGATTAAAAAGGTTTTATATAAATGCTGTTCTGTCAGTAAATGCTTTACTTCTGACAATTTATGTGGAAAATATGAATAAATTCAATAAGGAGCTCTGCGGCTTGTCATCTATAAACCAACTTGAAAACCTTACATACAACCAGTACATGTGGCAACATTTTATCTTCAAATCTCTCTTCAGGCCAAGTATTCAGATTACACATGACTGCATGGGTTTGTTTTCAGCAGTTGAACAAATCAAGTTGAAAAAATCAAAGGGTCTCAATGTCTCAGTGCCGTGAGGAGATTCTTTATGACTGAAGTCACTCATTGATTTCAGATGTTGATTTTCTCTCACCTAGTAGGATGGACCTTATATTTCATGCATATACAGAGCCAATGAAAACTGGTGGGAGGAACCCAAAGAGTTTTACATGAGGGTGGTTTCCTCCTCACTATAGTGGTCAACACAGTGAAAAGGGAACACTGCAGTGCATTGAGGAGCATAAAGGCAGCAGCAATGCTTTGTCAGGAAAACACTATTCACTATTGTTGTTGGACATTTGCAGTCGGTGGAGTACTTTACCTTCTGCGGCAAATGATCATGCACACACCATATGGACGTTATGTGGACACAAAATCCCCTGGGATAATGGTCCCAGCCAAGGCGGCATGGTTTATTCAAGAGCTTCCATCATTCCTAGTTCCTGTGTTGTTATTTTTGACAACAGAGAGTACGCCAGGGATAGGAAGACATTTGCTGCTCTGGACCTTTTGCTTGCACTACTTTCAGAGGTAATGATGTTCATATTTCACATATAGTGCTTTAAATAGTGCATTAGTGCACACAATAGCATATCAAGCACACTGTCAATGAAATATAATCTCTAAAGAGTTGTAAAATGTACTGAAAAGTATAAAAACAGTAGCTATAATGAGTAAAAATTATATATTTAAAGCATATATATGCAAAACATAATACATTTTAGCATGTAATATACTGAAGAAAAAATGTAATAAAATATAGTCCGTAAGGCTGCCACCTTTGTTTAAAATATCCTGTTTTAGTCATAGACAAAGTGGTGAACTTGGAAAAATGGGTAAATAAAAAAAGGAATGACTTAATAGATGATGACCTGCACAAGTGTACTTTGTACCTTGAATATCTAAAGGTAGGCTAAGCAGTGAAGTAGGCTACAGGTAATAATGAATTAAGAGTTTTCTAGATAACTGATTATAAGTAGGCTATATTCTTTTTCAGTTATGCTGCAACTCAGTCCAGTAGAATGAACAGGAAGGAACATCTTTTGCAAGAACACCCACGAGGTTATGATCGCAGTACAGGCTTCTTCACATACGGCTATGTAGCTAATCTACACAGTGTGAAGATTCAGGAGTGGCGGTCATATTTAAATACGGAGTGAAAATCAGTGTGTACGGAATAGAACTCGCTCTCGAATTCGCGTGGATCGACAACGAAGTAACCATAGCAACTTCCTGGCTTCTCGCAATCGGTATCCGACCGTAATATTACGGCGATCAAAGAGTAGTCATGCTCGGTTACAGCCGTTTCAGCTAGACCACTGTCGACGGAGTTTTGTTTGTTTGGAAAGCTGCTTAGCAGAGACCTATGTGTCATCTTGTTTTTAAGTTTAATTGGGCTTAGCTCATCAAGCGATCCAGTTCATGGAGCTTTGCCCGATTCAGAAATGTGCTTGCATGCTAATTCCCTAGAAAACCTGGGGCGCAACTATAATGACTTCGGCTGATTAATTGTCAGGTTGCTTAGATTTAAGGTCTGTTTCTTGTCACATTTCTGATCTTGTTTACAGGAAATGTCAGCATCAGCATGTCGCAGCAAGCAGATCAAACCAAACCTCTGCAAATTCAAGCATGACCTTTTCAGCAATCATATCCTGTCAGTCTCAGCAGACAAGAGAATACAGTCAATTGTTGACGCAAAAATCAGCTAACACTTTATCTTTCTAGTGTCAGCTGAAATAAACATCCTGCCACAGACATAAAAAACAGCCAGGGGCCTGTACCATGATGGTGGCTAAACAAACTCAGAGTTACAGGATTAGTTTTGGGTTGACAAATCCAAACCG
>JAUCNO010000626.1:125424-137215 GCA_032353835.1 Enteromius viviparus | reverse complement strand
TTTTAAACCGATGCATCGCATCGTTAAGTTATTAAGCCGATGCACCGAGCGAATCGGGGAATCTTCCCATCCCTAATATACATACATATATATAGACACAGACATACAGTATATATTATATATTTTTTTAATAATTTAAATGTCTATATTTATATTCATAGAATTTATATTATAAATAAATATACTTAATAAACATATTTTTCTTATACATAAATATAAACAGCACACACATTTTGAATTAGATTTCATTTTTTTGTTTTGATGTTAATTTCAGTTAATCGTTTGCTTTCATCACTATAAGCTTCTCTTTTATATGTCTTATTAATTTTCATTTATTAAAATATTTTTAGTTATTTCATAGACCTCAACTGAAACTGGTAATATTGTCTTGACAACATTCATTTTATTTTAGTTAATGTTTATTTTATTTAAGTAACATTTTTATGATCAAGCCTGATCCGGCACACAAAGTTTCCTTGTGGATTATTAAAGCATTTGTTTTTATCTAACGCAAACCTCGTTTTCTTTACAGGTATTACTTGGAGAAATTTAAAGATTACCCCAAATCAAGAAAGGCTGTGATCCCTTTCCTGCTATGAAAATGTCTGAAACAGCCACAATAAAACTAGATCACATGCTGTGTTAATTAAGTAGATCTCATACAAGGCAACATTCAACATATTTTGTATTTATTTTTTTAAATACATCATTAAAAAGCTATGTTTTACATCTGTACATAGTGGAGGTCATTTATATAAATACTACTATGTTCCCATTTGCACAGACTTGTCATAAAAGACTTCATTAGTCACAAATGATGTCAAGTGTCACTGCTCCTTATGAAACTGTTCAAAGTCCACTGAACTTAATGTTCTGCCGTCAGTGAATGCTTCATCCACTCAGAACTTTCAATATCAGAATACAAACAAAACTTGGTTTCAAATTATTTTAAGATATTTTGCCATATGTGAACATCAACAAGCAGAGTGTGTATTTTCGAATTTGTCACTAGACAGACAACAAAGCACTTAAATTAACTTTACACATCCCCCATAATCCCTCAAACTCATATGATTGTTGTTACTCCTCTGAAGCGGACTTGGTTTTGAGCTGCCGTTCAGTCTGCACCGAACTCTTCATCACCTTCTGCAGGAGCCACGTGGCAAAATGTATACTAGCGAATGCACCGCCGGCGACCCAAAACCAGTTCTTCCTCAGCCAGCTCGGGTTCCTCATCGTCTCGGTCCTCGCTGTACACCAACGTCTTCAGACAATGACCTGCAAAATAAAAGGCAGGTGTACTAAAACAACTAAAACTAATAAAGAACGAAGGAAATTTGATAAAAATAATAAAACGCCACAATATACCAAACTTTAAATGAAAAAGGAACGATAAATGTAATAAAAAAGCACCACTGCACTTTCTACACTTCGAGCAATTCTGACGTTATCAGGGAACGCTCCTGTAATCTTAACAGATAAGATTAAATGCACACACTTTCGACACCGTGCTCATTCATATTCTTGTGTAAGCAACTACACATTGTGACCTGAGTGACTGATAACAGAGCTCAAGGACAGATATCACACTCACATTTATCTAAGTGCCAGTTAAACGTATTTCTGCCATCATTTACTCACTCATTTCCATCCAAACCTGTGTGACTTCACAAACAAACATCTTGTAATCTCGAATGACGGCATCAGTATCTTTTAATCAATGACAGCTGAGAAAGTTAGTGACCACGTCTCTCGGGGTGAGTAAAAGATAACACGGTTTTCATTATATTGATGAACTATCCCTTTAACAGTTGACATTAAACTCTCCCCACCTTGCTGAGCAGCTACTCGTTGTCTTTGGTCGCTGTCTTCTGTCTCTTCTCGGGCAGAGGAGGCAAAGGTGGTGGAGACGGAGCGACGTACGACACGATGCCCGGCTCGGGAATATATTCCTCTCTGGGCTTCTTCAGCAGTGGATTGGATTTGATCAGGTACCAACCCCAGTGAACCAACCCGAGGCCAGGGACCATAACAATCAGCACTTTATAGTTGTGCCAAAAACTCCGGAGCCTGCTCATGTTTACAGAAACTAAAAAAACAAAACATGAAGAACATGAGTTCATGAAAGAGACATTCACGACATTGAGACAATTTACCCGGGTCTCTATTCTAAATGTTATTATCTTACACTTTAGACGCAGAGATATATACTTTATAATTTTGACACGTTTAGAAGTAAATAGGTGGGCAGATACATTAAATATGTACATGTATACAACTTTCTATTAAATAACTCACCTTCAGCTTCTACTTCTATTCACGCCGCCGCCACCATGTTGGGTCCTGACGACGGAGACGTAGGTAGCCGGTAATTGTCCTGACTTAATATATATATATATCGAAAAAACGAAAAATCCCTATTAAAATTAATATTTGAATTCAGTTCAACCAGTAAAATGCTGATAATTTTATTTAAATATCATTGACCAAAGTTGCCTTTGGTCGCTCGGAGGTTTATCGCACTATTTGTAAAATACGTTACGTTTTTAAAGTCCACTATAATAGTGGGCTTGTACATTTTACATTTCTATGACACTAATAACTTACTTAAAATAATGGAGAAACTTTCAAATAGAAACGTTTTGTAAACCTGCTTTGCAGCGATTTGTATCGTGAAAATAGCTACACTAATAAACTGGACAGGAATTTAATTAAATATATTACACGAAGAGGCGCGATAAACTTATAAACAAACAAACAAATGGCGTGATGCTATTTTTCCAACAGAAAATGAATAAAACAGGCTGGTTTTAATTTGAGAAAATGTGTCTATGTAGCACCAGCAGAGGGGGCTATTTATTCATGATATAATTTAATTCACCAGCATGTTAGTGACGAGTGAGAGTATGTCCTTTCAAAATGATGAGCAGATTGGACTGCTTAAAGTAAACTCAAGTAGGATGTTAAGATGCAATCCTAATTAAACACACCTGATCCAACTACTCAAGTCCTTCAAAATTGCATATGAAGTGTGTTGGAGCAGGATCTAAACTCTGCAGGGCTCCGGCCCTCCAGGAATTGAGTTTGACACCCCTGGCTTACAGCATATTATCCATTAGAAAGGACTGTAATATGTTTCAGGTAGTTGTGCGATCTATTACATAGTCTAATCAGTCTAACCCAAAACCATTGATTTGATACAAAACTATCGGAGAACACAGCTGGCTGACTGTTTACAATAAGAAGTCTCTCTCTGTGTGTCTCGTTCCTATGGAACAAGGTGTTGCCGCATCATAATGTTCCAAAACATCAATAAAATGTAATGACAGTCTACATACCTGACATGGAAGAAGAAGAGCTTTACTGTTTTGCCGTTTGTATTATAGTCTATCTTTTTTAATGCCCGGAATGTGCAGCATCTGGGTCTTATCTGTTTAAAGACACTAATGACAGGGTGTGGAGCTTTTGGAGGATTTGATACTCCAACGTTAAAAGCGAGATCATTACACACAAACTCTATTGTAACCGAGGAACATCGGCTAACAAAATATGTTTTAATAACGTTTGCTAGCATTTCCATTACGTTATGAATATGTTTGGTTCTAATTTATGTAGCAACAACCAGTCATGAAAAACTCATTCCACTGAGGCTCTGTATATTTACCAGTTTTTGTGCAATGTTTCGAGAACAGTTACACGACTGAATGCACATTTCTAAAGTACATTTACAACTTTGAGGGAACGTTTTCAGAATGTTTGCCAACGTTGTAAGAATGTTCCTTTCCTTCTAGATAGGAATTTTTCACACAACAGTTGATGCACAATTAACTTTTAGTCTCCAGAACATTTGGAAAATGTATTTCTTGATTCCCAGAACGTACCCAAAAGCAATTCTTCTTTGGCTTTGTGTAAAGATCCTTAAAAATGACTTTTGTGTTTCATTGAATAAACCTCATGAGAAAATAATGACAGATTTGTCTCAATTCTGGGAGACGTTTTCCTTTAACGCTTCTAAAGGCAATCCTCTGAGCTTTCTGTATGAAGTGGGACTGAAATATCCTTCACAATGGAGCATTCCCACTCATTTCGACACCAGGCTTTCTCTCTAATTAGTCTGTGTGGTAAACACGCTGTATTTGTTAAAACAGGCCAGCGTCTCTGCAGTTCCCATGAGAATTTGCCCTCACACACGCTGTAACTCCACAAGTAATCCCACCGAGAGCCTGCCAGGTTCCCCTACAGTGTGTGTGTTAAGATGACAACTATGCCTACCAGATTACTATAAGATGTTAAATAAAGATAAATGACAGGGAGTGTCTGTCTCAGTTTTTTTGTTTTTAGCCTGCATTCATGCCTCAGATTCGCAGTCGTAATAGATCACTACAAAGCCACTTCACAGAAAACATGTGTCATAGTCATTCCTGGTATTAAGGTGATTGTTTATTTCCCAAAAGTTTGCAGGATGCTTTATTGCACTCATTTCCATCTCTCTCCAGACAGTTTCCAGTCTTCCCATGCCATGAGGAGACAGAGAAAGAGAAGCTTTTAAAGGAATGACAGAGGGCAGTAACATTTTCAACTGGCTAATTGGGAGAAGCTCAGGGCTATATGGCAGTCATCTATCACACACACATACATATGTAGTCAGTGTGGGAAACTAGTTTGTATTACAGTGACACACCTAAACTACCCCCCTCCCCCCCATCCCGTTCTAATCCACCAATCAGCCAAGAGCAGCGGTTCTCTCGGGGCATGTGCAGACACAGAGGTGCTGTTTACACCTGCTATTGACAACCAATTCGATTTTTCAGTTTCATAATACATAATTCACTGCCAAAGCATTAATACAAACAACTTTGGGAAACCATTTCAGCCACAAAAAAATTACGTAATGATACTTTGTCAAATCAAAATAAAATAATTATAATTATTGCAATAATTTATCATTCATAAGTAATAATTACAAGATAAAGTAACTAAGCAATACTTATGATTAATAAGTAAACAATGTGACAGTATGATATATAATAATTCTATATTATATATTATTGTGTATTATGACATAAAAGGTCATCATTTTAATTCTTAAAAGTAATTATGATCTAGGTGTAATTATGATGTTGTAATTATTACCTTATACCACGATTAGTCAAAATCATTTTGATACATTGTGTCATAATTATGATTGGCAAAGTATGTATTTCTTCTAATATAAATAGAAAGAAGTGCCAAAAATAGTATTAATGATTAAAAAATGTAATAAATGGGTACGATGCCAGTATGCATACACACACACACACACACACATTATATAATATATAGATTATTATTATTTTATTTTTAAACTTTTTTTATGTAAAGAAAAAAGCAAACTGTGGTTGGAAGATTTATGTGTTCCTCAAATAGTCTCTTTGTTTCCAAGTTTTTGGTGGCCAGATTTCATTCCACCACATGAGACTACCAACACCGCAACATGTCACATGACTGTATTCAAAGTCCACTCTTGTCTTGTGTGTGCTAATACATGTACGTGTGTTTGAACACGTGGTTAGTCAGTGATGTTGCAATAATATTACTTTACCTTATTTTCATACTGACTACTTTTGAAGGACAGCTGCCTCCGGCGATATATCCCCATGAAGAAATGAAGAGTGTGTTTGTGTCAGCAGGGTGTGTTGTGAGTGTAACACCTGGTGCTGCAGCTTCCCCATCATTACTTCAATTGGCCGTGGGGCAATTTCCCTGATGACAACAACCACTTACATCAATTAGCGAGAAACCTTTCCCCTCTCTCTCTCTCACCTACAATTTTACACACTTCAGGAAATTTTAAAGGGGAATGTCCTTAATTTTCATTGCCCTGTATGCAAACACGGAAATGCACGCACACACAAGGTACACAAGGTTTTGCATTTTTTAATTAAACATATATGTTTGGTTACAACCAATATTATCAAAGTGTCATGTCTTTTTTTGTCAGTATACAGAATAGCAACTCTCAAGATTACCACAGCTTTGCAGTTCACTAGCAAAAGACAAGAACAAGAAGCACATGGACTGTATAACTATATGAGTATGTAGTGTGCCTATTTAGAGTTTGGCAAAGATCCATAATAATGCATAGAAAAGTTGGTGGAATAATTTCATGGAAGTGAAATGTTGAATTCGTTAATTCAAATAAATCCTTGTAAGGTTTTTGGTGACTTATTATGCATTGCAAATTCTAAAGACTAAAAAAAGTTTAAAGTGCAATTTAGTATTTTAAATGACCTAAATTAATACATTTTAGTTATTATAACAGATTATAGTTCAAAGAACTAAAAGTTTTCAGTATAATTGTATGTTAAAGTCAAGTACTTTAAACGTAAAATCTCTTGCTTGTTCAACAAGACAAAATTAACTTTTTTAGGTTGAATCAACGTATATGGGCTTAGAGGGCAGATATTTTGGTATATTTCTGGATCTGGATCACTGCCAGTGGTGTTGCTGTCTATGGAGGGTCAGATGTCTCTCTGATATCATCAAAAATATCTTAATTTGTGTTCAGAAGATGAACAAAGGACTTTGGAACAACATGAGAGTGCATAATCCATGATCATTTTTGTGCGAACTAACCCTTTGAAGTCCCTATTAACTCCATAGAACACTATAACAACAATCTATCAACACCTAGGCAACGCTTAGACTATGCAACAGCCTAGAAACACCCTAGCTATTTCCTAAAACATTGTATTAATATCTTACTGACTGCCTAAAACACTCAAGCAAAAGTAAAGAGATGCCCTAGCAACAAATAAGAATATCCTAGCAAATGTATTGACCACCCAACCTAGCAACGTCCTAGAACACTGCAGCAACAACTTAGAATACTCTAGTGACAGCCTAGCAACACCCTAACAACTCCCTAGAACACTAGAGCCTGAAACATTCCAGCAGCAGCCCAGCAACACCCTAATAACTTCCTAAAACACTCCAGCAACAGTCAAAAGATGCCTTAGCAACAGATAAGAACATTTCACCAGCAGCCTAGAAACAGGCAAGATTTGGATCCATTTGTAAATGTTCAGGCTCAGTGATGGAACCTTTGATTGGGAACGGTATCTTAGCTCTAACACACCCAGCTGTTCAGCTGACTCATCTGAATGGTGATAACAGTGTGTGTGTGTGTGTGTGTGTTTACTGGACACACATTTCTCCCAGGAGTTCTAGAAAGTGAACATCACTGCTTGGCTCAAATATGACTTATCATCACCTCACTATTGCATTTGCATTCAAATAACAGACTCGGTTGGAAACTATTGTTCCTCATGAATACTACAGACATGATCACAGGTGTGGACATCTGTATGAGTGCTAAAAACTTGATGTGCATGTGCTTGGCAGTACATCTGTGAATCTTGACTTCTGGCGCTTTGTTTTTTGATCTTCTGAGGGTCTGAACAGGTCAGAGTGTTGCTTTCTCTTGTGCCTGACCCACATTCACTGCAATAGCATGTGGTTTGTCAACAGCTTGCACTGTAGGGTGAGATCAAATACACACAAACAGCCCAGTGGTGCTTTCAGTCCACAGAGAGAGCGGGACTCTTAGCACTATATACTCCATCTAGAACAGGATCAGCTCAACCATACTCTTAAAAATAAAAAGGTATAGTCGGCAAGAGTTGCTCTTTTGGAGAATGTTGACTTGGGCTACCTAGAAACAACCCAGAGGGCACATTTATTAAGCGATTAGTTTATGCAACAAGAAGAAATATAAATAAATACTCCCATAATAAACCTCTGGCTCATTAAGTATTTTTATTTATTTTTTGCTATGATATTCAAGCACTGACTAAATTTACAACTTTCTCCAAAACAGGACTCATACTGTAACTTCTTTGCTAATGAGCCACTTGTGTTGTATTTAAGTAACACGATTGTAGCTCTGTCCAAGCATATGATACTGTGGGAAATATCTACATCAGAGAACCCAATCAGACTGTTATCACTCTGTAGAATAACACAGCAGTTACGCCTCTCCAGATAAGCTAATCGCTAACAGTGAAGTCCTGAAATCTAACCGTCTTCCATCAGCCGTCTCTGTTTGATCACATACTTCCTGCCTCCGAAACCAAAGATTCAGCTTTTGTTTTGGGCTTAGATAAAAGAGACCTTAAAAAGCATGACACAGGAACGTTCTAGATAAAGGCCATATTCTCTCTCAGTCGTGAGGCTGTATGATGTTTTTATGAGCTCTCTTAAACACTCTCATGTTTCAGAGTGATTAAAGAAACTAAAGAGTAAGGAGTGTGGCACTGGGTTTGTGCTGTGTGATCCGTGCATTGGAGTTTATGACTTGTTTTTTTTCTTCATTTGATTATTTGCACATGCTATTAGCACGGAAGAATGTGCGTTATGTCTCTTTGACTTAACAAGATGGGATTTTTGAGTAACAACACAAAGACTGGTCCACTTCCCTGCTGAAAAAAACAGCATAAGCTGGGATCCTGCTTTAAGTGGGTCCTTTTGCTGGTTTAAGTTGGTCCTTCTGCTGGTTTAAGCTGCTCCTTCTGCTGGTTTATGCTGGTCCTTTTGCTGGTTTATGCTGTTCCTTTTGCTGGTTTAAGCAGCTCCTTCTGCTGGTTTATGCTGGTCCTTTTGCTGGTTTATGCTGGTTTAAGCTGGTCCCTTTGCTGGTTTAAGCTGGTCCTTCTGCTGGTTTAAGCTGGTCCTTCTGCTGGTTTATGCTGGCCCTTTTGCTGGTTTAAGCTGGTCCTTTTGCTGGTTTATGCTGGTCCTTTTGCTGGTTTAAGCTGGTCCTTCACTGGTTAATGCTGGTCCTTTTGCTGGTTTAAGCTGGTCCTTCTGCTGGTTTGTGCTTGTCCTTCTGCTGGTTTATGCTGGTCCTTTTGCTGGTTTATGCTGGTCCTTCTGCTGGTTTAAGATGGTCCTTCTGCTGGTTTAAGCTGGTCCTTTTGCTGGTTTATGCTCGTCCTTCTGCTGGTTTATGCTGGTCCTTTTGCTGGTTTATGCTGGTCCTTTTGCTGGTATAAGCTGGTCCTTCTGCTGGTCCTTTTTCTGGTTTAAGCTGACCCTTTTGCGGTTTTATCCCGGTTCTTCTCTGGTTTATGCTGACCATGTGCTAACATAGGACCAGCTTAAACCAGAAAATGATCCAGCATAAACCAGCAAAGGAGAACCAACATAAACCAGCAAAATCCAGCATCCCAGCTTCAATGTATATCAGCATATGCTGTTTTTTCGGCAGGATTTGCAGCTTATTGCTACCAAAAACTATCTACTTAGACAGACAGAGACTTTCTGTCTGACCAAAACATTCTGACATGTTTCTATGTGAAGCAGGATATTCACCACTGACAAAATGCTGATAAAATGTAAGATGAAGCAGGCGGTTAAGTTGAAAAAGAGGGAATGATGACACAATTTTTTTGTATCAGCTCAATTATGAAAGAAAAGCATTATAAAAGAAAATACAGCCAATTGTCATTTCAGGTTGCACTGTGTTAATTAAAACAATTGAATGTGTATGCAAATCACAACCGGAGGTATCTATTAGTCTGTCAATAATCTGTTTGTCAGTGCAACTGCAGTCTGAATTGCTGACTAAAGCCTGAGGGGAGGCTGCTGCTCTTTTTGCTATTATTTGCCTGTTTTTCTCCCTCCCTCGTTTTATTTTGCACATTCTTCGGCCTAAAGGAAAACTGACATCACCATCTCAGAGTTCCCACACACTCTCGCGTCTCTGTTTCGCTGTCTCACACACACATTTGAAGGCTGAGTCATGGTACGGAACTAATTATTGGCTCTAAAATGCGTCTGCTCCGGGTGTGGCTGCACTGGGAAAGTCTTTCTGCAGGAATGGGCCCCCGTCTCCTCAGGGTGCGTGAATCTGTGTGTGTGTTGTCTACTGAGCTGGTGTGTCTGTAAGAGACCCTTGTTAGTCTGTGTTCAAGACAGACCATTCTAATGGCTTTTTAAGGTCTGAAAAACATGCTTATTTTACAATGGTTCTGTTACAAAACTTTGTTGTCTGCTGTTGCCCTGCTAAAAAAAACAGCATATGAGGGTTCGAAATTTTTTTAAGCCGGGATGCTGGTTTAAAGCTAGGTGAGTTTTGAAGCTGGGATGCTTGTTTTAACTGGTTTATGCTGATACTTTGCTAGTTAAGCTGGTCCTTTGTTGGTCCTTTCCCAGCACGTAATCAGCATAAACCAGCAAAGGACCAGCATAAACCAGCATCCCAGCTTCAAAACATACCGTAACCAGCATATTTTGAAACACTTAGCAACAAATCAAGTAAAACCATTCACATGAACCGCTCTGGAAACTTGAATCAAAGTTACTTTCAGTAGAGTTTATTGTAAGCATTGCTGACCTAAACTAAATTTGGTCTGATTCACTTGTGTATGAACTTTATTTATAATCAGAATTCTAATGATGTTTCCACTGACCTGAGTGCAGTGCATTATGGGATTGCGTTCTCCATTTGAAAGCCTTACAATTTAGCCAGAATGATGCATTATTTCTACCATTTTAAACACTCTTTGTTGGAAATGTGTCCATGCTATCTTTCAATACAGCTTATAGGCATCTCAATGGGTTTTAAACCGGAGCTAATGTTTTGCAGCTAAATGTGCAATTGTCCAGCATTAAATGCTTTGTACTGTCCAACCTTCTGCTCTGGAATCACTCCCTCACGGTGCAAACACACACAGATCGGTTTCTAACATGCTTTCAGAGAACAAATGACGATAAAACTCCTTTAGGAAGCTCACGTTACATCACCTCAGCCCTGACGGGCAGTTGAACACGCCGCTGTGTTGCTCTAAAGCGAACACTGAGTCCAGTTACTGTGACAAATTTGCTAACGTGATGGAGCCATTAGTGTTTAAGAGGGAGGCCAAGTCAAGTTTCAGACTTTCCTTCAGCCTAACCCATTTCTCTGACTTTGAAGTCGGCGAAACGGTCATACTTGCTGTTCTGATGTCAGCACTTCCTGCAAACAGGAGACGAGGGGTCAGTTAGATTAATTGTCCAAATGTGTTTATGGATTCGTCTACGTCCACGGGCGACTCTGGAACTTTCACAGAAGGCATTTGTTCTGCTCGCTGTGCATCCATTAAAACGAAAATTGATACAGTGGGCCCAGAAAGCATTTGGACGCTTATGCCACATTTACAGATGAACGAATGTCAAACCAAAGTGTTATCTGTGCTGCTAGAGCTTTTCTCAGAACTTACTTCAGCCAAGAAAAATGATTAAATAAATGGCACGGTGGATGTATGAAGTCACCCTCAAGTTCACATATGGCGCTTTTCCACTGCGTGGTACGACTCGGCTCGGTACGGCTCAGTTCGGCTCGGTTTGCACATCCACTGCAGTTTAGTACCGCTTTAGAGTGGGCAGGATTATTCACGTGTCGTTATAGCTGCGCCGCCTTTACTGCGGTGATATCATCGTAAACGTGCAACAAACAAACACACAACAATGGAGTATTTTTCATTCCGCGTCGCTCCAACAAGCTCTCGCTGGACGAGCTCCTCGGCTATCAATGAGAGGAACGTCTGTACTTCCTCAATAGACCACGAAACAGTCATTTTTGGTTAAAAAAAGGTGCGTTTCTTCGAACAAAACAGTTGCGTCCGATCCTTCGCTGGCTGTGCTGATTTAAATCTAGCGGGTCTGTTGTGTTTCGTGTCGCAAGTTCAGTGACACAGTAATGACGATTTTCTCCGGCCAATCAGTGACCAGCAGAGTTTACACGTCACGTTTTGGTAACGGTACGGCTCGC
>JAUCNO010000626.1:100513-117386 GCA_032353835.1 Enteromius viviparus | reverse complement strand
TATTTATATATATACATATACACACACATACAAAATATAGTAAATAGTAGTAAAAAAGCAAATATTGCTGATTATATTTGTTATATTATTTAATTGTTTTAAAACTGAAAAAGATATTTTAATCATACTTTTAATCATACTTTTCAATTTTTTTACATTCAAAATTAACATTATAGGAAAAATCTAAAGTTTAAAAGCTAATATAATGTATCTTTTAATTCTAGAAAGAAATAAACAAATAAATAAATGTAAATAAATATTATATATAATACAAAAATAAAATAAATAAATAACATAAATAAATGAATATATATATATAATAAAAAATAACATAAGATATGCAAAATAAATCAATAACATACAATAAATATATATAATAAAAAATTTATAAAATATGTATAATAAATATAAATAAATGAATAAATTCCACCACAATACTTAACTGAGCAAATCAAACGTTTAAATGCTACTATAATAGATATTCAAAATTCTAAATAATTTAATTTGATTTGATATGATTTGATTTGGTTTGATTTAAAAGCAACAAATACATTTGATGATTTAAAATGAAGCTTACCATGGTTGTGGGTTGCAATCATTGGAATCTGTAAACGAAACATCAAACATTTTGTTATTAAATGGTAGAAACATACATCTGGAGATTATCGTCATGTGTTCGCATTATAGTCAACCAGTAGAACAGTCGCAATAATTTCACCAAAGTTATAAATGGCAGATCATAATCCCACCTGAACAATTATCCATCAACATTATGTTCGCTAATAATATTTCAGCTTGAAACTACTCATCAGACTCTGCACTACTAAAGGCATTTTCTGTGATCATTTAGAAAACTGTAACTGAAGCTAAAGGCGACGAGTGTCATTTTTTTTGCATATTAAAATGCGTTCTGCTATCCTACAGCGATGCTATCCAGTGAGTATATAGTTGTGAAGAGAACCTTAAGCAGCGGTAGGTGAGAGTTGGAAACAGGAGATAGACAGGAGTCAAGACAGGAAGTGAAACAGGAAGTTTTGCCGTACTCTGGCTGCAGGTGAGCCCCTCCCAGCCTTCTTTGCAGACGCAGGTGAAGCTGTCACCCGTCACGACACACGTGGCTCCGTTCTCGCAGGGGTTCGGCAGGCAGCTGCTGTTCTTTGCTGTAGAGTTAAGGGAAACGCTTTAGAAAGCGACTCAGAGACCAGTTCACAACAACGCTCAGTTAGGTTAGCGGCTCACCTATGTTACAGGTGGCTCCTTCCCATCCCGGGGCACACATGCACTTAAATGAGTCACCTTCGTCAGAGCATGTGCCCCCATTCTTACAAGTAGCCTCGTCACACTGACTCTCGCCTGTAAATGAGAACAAATCAGCTGTCAAGACTGCATTTTTTAGGCTTATTATGCAGCCTTTTGGAACCTATGGGATAATAGCGTTTGATTTATACCTCAGTGGCAAAAATGTAACTAGAAAGATTTGTTTACCTGAATCAGTTCAAACTGTCCGTTTAAATGAACTGATTCAAAACTCTGATTCAGTGATTCATTTGTGTCTTCACCTAAAAATGTGATGATTTTTAATGATACTTCATACTTTATTTGATTTATTATGTTTTAACTTAAATTAAAAAGATTAAATTTATTTCTTAAAGATTTAATCAAATTTCAATATTCTAAAAAATACCAGATTTTTACTGTATTTTTATGTTTTATTTTTTCCTTTCACATCAGCTTCACAATAGTGACTGTTGATGAAACCGTATATTTGTTTATTTATAATTTTGTTAGTTAATTCTAAATAATAAGAATTAATATTTTTACTGGTTTAACAATTAAATAACAGCAACAGTTATATAATGACAATGATAAATAGCAATAATTATTATATCAATAATATTTTAATTCATTAATTTTTATTCTGTACAGTCTAATAATGATCAAAAGTGTTAAGATTATTAAATAATAATCATTATAAACATAATTTCATAATTGTTAGTGAGTATTTTGTTACTTAAAGCAAAAATATCTAAACATCCTTAAAACAAGATAAATGCAAAAATTCATTTGAACAATGACTTTTCCAGCCATTTGATATATTTATATATATGAGCATGCCAGGATGTGGAAGTGATGATTTACTGACACAAATTAAACCACTTTTCTAGTATTTATAATCACCACTTATACTGTTGTGTAAATGATGGGATGGGGCTTACGTGAGTGACAGGTCTTTCCCTTCCAGCCGTTTTCACACTCGCAGTAAAAGTCATTGACCAGATCACGGCACACTCCTCGATCCCGACACGGGTTCATGCTGCAGTCGTCAATGTCTGTTTTGGAAACGCACAATATTTCAGCGCTCAATATAACTGGATATAAGAGAGGTGTTTTTAAGTGATATTGGAAAGTGAAATGCGCTCACCGCTCTCACAGTTGTGTTCCTCCCAGCCGTCAGCACAGATACACTGATACGCGTTGATTTTATCAATGCAAGTACCGCCGTTACGACAGGGGCTGCTTTCACAGTCGTTGATGTCTGAGAGTAAAGAGCGAGAGATAAGTCCGGGAGGTGTGGAATCTAATAACAGCAAAGAAAGCTGGGATAGGAAGCGGGCTTACTCTCGTGGCAGTACGTGCCGGTGAATCCCTCCTGACACTCGCAGCTGAAGTGTCCTCCGGCGTGACTTCGACAGCGGCCGTGAGGACCACAAACGTTAGAGGAGATGAGCCGCATGCCGCCTGGAGTGCTGTTCGATGCCACGGCAACCGTGCAGCTGTCAATCACTGCAGGAAAACATGAGTCAACATCCTTCATCTAGAACAGGTCAAAATCAAGCTCACCAACTGGCAGTCATTCAGACCAGACAGAAAAAAACACTTCTCTCCACGGCTTTCCTAATAGTAATAATAATAATAGTAATTATTATTTTTATTGTTATTATAGAATTTATAATATATATGTTGACAATAAAATTGGTATGAAATAGTAGTAGCAATAATACAAAAATTTCTATAATTAATAATAATGAATATATTATCATTGATATTATTATTTGTATTAGTAGTAGTAGTAGTAATAATACGAAAAATACTATTAATATTATAGATATTGAATAATCGTAATGTTGTCAATTCTATTATTTATTATAATCCTAATTTTTATGAAATAATTATATTATTTAAAATAATCATTATAATTATTACAATTATAAATATAACAATTCTAATTATAAATAATATATAGTTAATAATTATTAATATATTACTATTAGTAGTAACAGCAGTAGTAATAATAATTATTATATTGTATAATAATTTACTATATAATAATAATAATTAAATAGTTGCTAATTATTAATCTATTATTATTTTATTTTTACTGTTAGGAATATTAAATAATAATTTTCAACATTAGTAATAAAAACAATAACATCATTATGTTTTACTAAGTAATACAAATTTTTTTGAAGTAATAATTCAGATATTTTAATATTTTCTTGAAATTCATGTTTTAAAGTAAATAATAAGAATTACCATTATTATTTCTAAGTAAAATAATTAACTAATGAACTTTAATTAACTTAATTAATTAATGTTAATCAGCATTAATGAAGTATTTAGTCTGGTTTTAGAGAAATTCTTTAAACAAGATACAAGAACTTATTTAAAAAACAAAAACTTTTGAACAAATTTTTGAATTAACAGGACTTTTAAATCTAATTTGAAAAACATTCCAGGGTCACCGTGGGAACTTGCCTTCATCCAAATATGTCACTGACAGCTATGATGAAAGTAGACAGCGGCATGCTAAGAATTAGCATAGTCGTCATGTAGTCTGACTAGCGGTGGGTTTTCCCCTCTCGGTAAGCTCACTTTGGGTTAGCATACGCGTGGTGAAAGGATATCCTAGCTGTTACCATGGCACTCCAGCCCAGGAGACCAATAGACTTGAGTTAGCAATTGCTAGCGCTACGGCGTACACAATGGCACGGCATCAAACGTGCCGAGGCCTCGAGATGAGGATAGTCTTACGGCTGCGCTGACTAAAAAAAGACTGGACTTCTATTCCCAGTGTCCATTAAAACCTCAGAATGTGCCCAACCAGATAATCTTACCCCCCGTGCATGAGGCTCGCGATCTGGAGTCTGAGAGCACTGATTAGCACTCAATAAAGCTGGAGACTTCAGGACTCTAGAGCTAACACGCATTTTCAATGGATATCTTTCATCGACAGCAAACCAACTAGCTCAGGTTTGTGAAGTAAAGAAGAAAAAATCCCATGTATTTTCTAAAAAGTGATTGATATATATATATATATATATATATATATATATTAGCACTATCAAAGGATTAATCATGATTAATTACATCCAAAATAAAAGTTTTTGTTTACATAATATACATGTGTACTGTGTAAATTTATTATGTACATATAAATATACATGTGTATATATATTCAGAAAAATATGTAATGTATATTTAATATGATAAATATATTTATACATAATCTAAATTATTTTGATATAAATATACACATATTATCAAAATATATACTGTATGTGTGTGTATTTATATACACTAATAATACTACTACTAATAAAAACACACAGTAGACATACATATATTATGTAAACAAAAGCTTTTATTTTGTATGCGATTAATCGTTTGACAATACTAATATATATATATGAAGAGTTTAATAAAAAAAACGATAACTAATAAAGACTATAATTACTTTAATAACTATCATTTGTCAATTTTCTAAAAAAATCTAGTTTTTATTATGTTTTCATGTTTTTATTGTGTTTTTATATCCGTATTTTTTACTTATTTTTAACCTAATCAAAATATGTATTAGTGCTGCCAAACGATTCATCCAAAATAAAAGTTTTTTTACATTATATATTAGTGTCTACGTTGTATATTTATTAAATATATATAAATACAAACACATGCATATATATATATATATATATATATATATATAAGAAAAATCTGTTTACATATTAAACATATTTATATATAATAAAAAATATAAGTCTCTAAATGTATATACACATAAATTTACAGTATACTACTGTATTTTCTGGGTAACCTACCTTGGCATGGTGTGATGAGGCAGTGGTCTTTGAGTTGGGAGCAGTTTTTTCCTTCGTAATCTTCGGGGCAATTACAGTAGTAATCTGAGGCCAGACTAAAGCACTGCGCTCCATTCTGACACGGGCCGCTCTCACAGTAGTCTATGTCCAGCTGAAGACAAAAGCACACACACTCAAATACCTGCTCACAAGCTTTATTTAGGCATGTTTACATTGATTATTAATGAGCAGAACAGGTTTTGGAGCTCACCTGACACGTGGCCCCTGAGAAACCGGGTGGACACAGACACTGGAATCCGTTGACAGCGTCCTGACAGCGTCCTCCGTTGAGACAGGGTCGACTCGAGCACTCGTCCATGTCCCGCTCACAGTGCTCACCCACGAAGCCTGCTCCGCACACACAGCGATAGCCATTCACCAGATCCTGACACACACACAGAGACACACATTAGAAACCAGCCATATAATGGTAGATTCACTCAAAAATCAGGAAGAAATAATAATTATAATTGAATATACTGTGAATTAAAGTCGTCGTTGTTGTCATTTTTATATTGATCACAATTATACATAATAATAATTATAAACATTATTAATAATAATAATTAGTAGTAGTAGTAGTAGTAGTAGTAGTAGTAGTAGTAATTATGTATTGCATAATTTCTTAATTCTGGTAATAATAATTATGATAATTATTACTGATATTAATAATAACAATTAGTCTTTGCTATACAAATAAAAAAGAAATTGTATTAATATTATTCATATTTATAACCATTAATAATATAACTGACATTAATCCATAAAAAAATTGTAATACAGTAATTATAATTATATATTATATAATATTTTAAACTTAGTACAATTAAAAAGAACAATTACCGTAAACATTTATAATAATATTAGTAACAATTACTATTATTATTATTGTTATTAATAAATAAATGATTTGACAACAATTATTAATAATATTATTTAATAATAATGATACATTTTTACTTCTGTACAATATATTAATAACGTCAACAACAATAACTATTATTATTATTAGTATTTATTATTTATTGCATAATTTCTTAATTCTAGTAATAATAATTATTATAATCGTTATTAATATTTATAACAATTCATCATTGCTATACAGCAAAAACTTAATTGTATATCATAAATAATAATTACTGTAAACATTAATAATAATATAATAATAACAATTACTATTATTGTTGTTGTTGTTATTCATAACGATTTGACAATAATTATTGATAATAATATCGTTTAATAATTTACAGATTTTCTGAATTCTAGACAATATATTAACATCAATATTAATTGATTTTATTTTTTATTATTTTTCTCTAATCATTCTGGACTATACAGTAAGGCAAGGCAAAAAAAGGCAATGACAATTCAATAAATATAAGTCCTTTATATTAATAATTATTAAATAATAGTCCTGTTTTATAGCAAAAATATTAACCCCCCAAAAAAAGAACTGAGTATTAAATACAACATACTTTCATAAAGTACATCTTGAATTTAATTGTCTTGGCCCACTGACAAAAAGCTGGTCTTTTAAAGCATAAATCAAGCACCAGAGAATATCGCTTACCACTAGCACAGATATTCTTCTTTCTATAAGGGACTAATAACTTAAAGTCCATTACAACATGTTTCATTTGATCAAATCAAACAGAGGATTGTCAGGACTGATTAGGTCTTTCCTCGCTGTGTGTTGATAGCTAACTGGCTCAGACAAAGTCCTAATGCACTCCAGCTGTACAACACTGAGCCAGAGCGAGCAAAGTATACACAGAGAGAGAGAGAAAAAACAATGAATAGGAGACAAGAATGTTTATGGTAATCCGATCGTTTCACAAACTCACTCTGTCTTTTTGACCACTTTGTCTTTATGTTAGCTCTCCAAAACATGACTCAGCTTCTGCTATTTTTAAACAGGAATGATAGAAGCGGAGAAAGCTTTCACATCTGCCAGAAGCTCTGGGATACATTTGAGTCCTTACCTTACACAGTCCTCCGTTAAGACACTGTCCGTGGCAGTCATTGACATCTGCGGGGGGGGAACCCATCAAAATATCAGTTCACATTTCACAAATCGCGCCGAGGCTCCATATCAGGCCCAGACAGTTTAAGCACTCTTATTTGCACTCTGCATTTTTTAATGAGTTTAAACCAGGTGAAACATGTTATAACTGGGAATACTAGACGCTTTTAGCAACTGAAAGCTAAGAAATGTTGTTAAAATACTGAAATATTATAAATAAAATAAATATATAAATATAATAAATATAATTATATAAATATATAATAAAACATTTTCTGATATTCTGGTATCTAGATATTACTCAGTCCCTCCTTCAGTAAATCTATTTCAGTTGTTTTTGACCATTTTACTATCAGCCAGACAAAAAATAAAAGTCTGGTCATTAAAAAAGGTTGCTTAAATGTCATGCTGGGATTTTTAGGAAACTTTTTGAAACTATTTTTTTTGGGAACTACTAAAGAGCAAGGTTGTATTTTGACACACTAAACCACTAGCTATTGGAAAAATAAAGCAAAAAGAAAAAGAAAAAGAAATATTAGCAAGTAATATTAGTGTTATTTAGTATAATGTACAATTACAGTATTGATTATTATACATTTTGTACAATTTTGTATTTTTTTTTTAATTATTTACACTTACTAAAAGAGTCATATTTTATTTATCTAATAATTGTACTTTTTTTTTTAGCTTTATTTCAACAAATTAAGATGTTTTAATAGTTTTGACTTATTTCTAATGACTTTTCAAAACTTAATTTCTTCAAAAATATAAAAAAGAAATTATATATATTTATGGATTTAATTAATTTTTTATATTAAAAAAGTACATTAGATGTAATATTTATAATATGGATTTTATTGATCACCCTAGTTTTATAGAGAATTGCTTTTAGAAAGTATTTAATGCAATTACAACTGTAATTAAATTATAAACAAATTAAGAGTATTCCCTTACTTTTTAAATGGAAAGTGACAGTAATTAATTATGTAGTAATGCATCACACCCAACACAGATCACTACTAGATAATATGCAAACATCTGAACTTCTTTTAGAGCTCCCAATAATTCAAGCTCTGACAGCATTCATTTAAAACCGTGACATACTTACTGATGTCGCAATTCTGGCCCGTCCAACCAGGGAGGCACTCGCAAAAGTATCCTCCAATCAGATTCCGGCAGGAGTGGGCATTGACGCATGGGCTTTCCTCGCACTCATTAGCATCTGGGCCAAAAATGACAAAAGAAATCAGTTTGAGCGCAGTCTAAATTACAATAAGACTGATCCGCACACAGCCGAGCGTCCCTGAGGAATCTGTGCGTGTGTGTTAATGGACTGTAAATGTGCTCTCGTATGAATCAGCGGCGGGGTCTCATGGTGGTCTGGTGCTTAAATTCTTCCAAGGCTGACTCGGTTACCAGGGTAAATTGGATTTTTGAACAAACACACCCCGACTTAAAGAAAGGAGAGCAGAGGCACACAGAGGGGCACACACACCAATGAGACAGGTCTTTCCGGTCCACTGCACGGGGCAGATGCATTTAAAGCCGTCCACCAGGTCCACACACACACCGCTGTGATTGCACGGGTTTGGACTGCAGTCATCTTCATCTGAGGAAACATCGTAGTTTGCATCATTATTTTGTTCCAATATATTTTTATGATTTCTGAAGGATCATGTGACTATTCAGCTTTGCATGACAGGAATAAATAACATTTTAAAATATATTTAAATAGAAAACAATAATTAGCAAATTACTAGTTTTATTAATAGCAATATTAATCATAGTTTTTACTGTATTTTTGATTAAATAAATAGATGCACATTAAAAACTTTTTTAAACCTTTTTTAAAAAATCATAATAAAAGTACTGTATAATGATGATTAATGGCAATAATAAGAATGCTATTATTATTAATGTTGGTCACTGTTGTTAATTTAATAATTAATATATATTTCTTAATAGTGCTATCAAACGATTATCATTATTAGATTAGCATCTAAAATAAAAGTTTGTTTACACAATATATGCACTGTGTATATTTATTATGTATATATAGATACAAGCACATGCATGCATATATTTCAGAATATCTCTTAATTTTAATGTGATCTCATGCAGTTATTGTGGGTGGCCGCTCTCTGGCTCGAGTCAAAGGAGCCCAACTCCAAGTCTCCTTCTGGCTTCTATATATGGCTCAGTTCTCTCATTCAAAGTAGTTTGATGTATGATCAGTTTGAGTGCGGAGATATCTTACTGATGTTGCATGACGGTCCGGTCCAGCCCGGCGCACACTGACACTCAAAGCCCTGACTGGACTCCACACAACTGCCTCCGTTCAGACACGGCTCAGACAGACAGGCGTTATCCGCTGCAGAGAGCCAAAGAGAGACATGTTATAATGTAGTTCTTGCACACAATCAAAGCAAAACTGAGACAGAACAGCGTTTTCCAAAGGAATGCACAAAGTACACAGACATTTTACCCCAAAATAAAACACATGGACCACACATTTGCCAAACAGTGACAAACTCCCTTTCTATCTAGCAGCAATGTATGCCTCTGCCCTGTTTCATGTCATCTTAAGACTCCACGGCCTCTTTCCGCTCACAAAATATAATAATTCAAGCTCAAAAATTAATGTCCTTAATTTAACCATTTAGGTGCACACTTGTGTCTGGAAGTGCTGTTATTAACGGAAATCATTAGAAATAAAATCAAATTAAATTAAATAATTGAATATTTGGCAAAGAAACAGAAATATTACAAAAAAAAAAAAACTAAATATATATAAAAAAAAAAACTAGAATAAACGAAGTGTAATATAAATAACTCTACATTTAAAAAAAATAAAATATATAATAATATAAAAACTAATAAAGATGACAAAAATTCTATACATTTTACTGAAATTATTTTTTTTTTACATTTAATTTAAAATCCTGATAGTACATAAATAATACTAAATAACTACATAAAAAAACTTAAATAAATATGAACCACTGACTGTACTTTATGACTATTTGTTTCACAGTGCTGTAGAAATACAAATGTACAGCTACAGCATGCAAACTGACATTTAACTAATATCTGGCACACATGCACAAAAACTTTTCTAATGCAAATATATTGAAGCGCTCTGTTTTGGAAAGTTTTACTAAAAACAGGGCTTTTCCTGATATTCAGAGATCATGAGATGCTCTGTAAAGCTTCTCGGAGCAAGCAATGGTCGGCGAGTTTAGCAAAGGGTCAGCTGAACGTTCAGCTGAGAGAGAGAAGGATCAGAGTGAGTTTTGCCGCATCCAATCATATTGTCTAAGAGTTCACAGACAGTCAGGCAGGGTCACGTCTTGGTTTTCCCCCTTTCAATCTCCCAGTCACTCCCTCTCTTCGCTCTATCGCTCTTTATCAGATCAGTCAGTGGACGGGAAAGCCCCTTTGGCCTTTCTCACACCGCACAGAGACCACCAACAAAAACAGACGAGCGTAGCAAGAGGCCATGAGCTTGTATTTCCAATAAAACAAGACAAGAAAAAAGAATAAACAAATATCGAAGCAAACCAGAGCAAAATGAAAACAGCAGAACAAGAAAATCTCTATTATTGCATCCAGGATGGCCTGGTGAAGTGTGTTTGACAGAAGACACGTCGTGCCAAACCAACCTGAGCAGCAGATCTATTTTTCCAGCATACAAAGTGATGCATTATTATGCTCAAATCAAATGAATGCACACTGCATTCTTCGGCTTGGCCACTGCTTGATTAGTAAGTGTATGTTTGAGTGTGTATCTCTCTGCTCTTTTCTCTCTTACTGCACATAAAAATCTCCGGTCCAAAGAAAGACAGATGACAGAATCCAGAATAAATTGAAAGAGGGAAATATGGACATGCAGGATCCAAAATGAAGTGCCAAATGTGAGTAAAAACTTCACTTTGGCTAGAGTTTCTTGCCAGCTGGCTGACATGAACTGCAAAACGATACATGGCTTAATTTGACGACTCGCTGATAAGTAACATGAGTGATTCTGATCAAAAACATACAAACTATGCACTCAAGAAAACATCTATCAAACTTTTTACTCTTCTTAGGAAAATTCAGATCAATGAGAATTTCATCCATGACGGTTTTTTCCGTTACTTCCTCACATATTCCTCACACCAAATAAAATTTCATTCAGCAAGCGTGCATTAATTGGATCAAGAGAGACCGTAAAGACATTTATAATGTTAAAAAAAGATCTGATTTCAATAAACCCTGTTCTTTTGAACTTCTATTAAAGAACCCTTAAAAACTGCATTACAGTTTACACAAAAAAGCAATAAGTGTATCAGCATGATTTCCAAAGTATCACGGGACACTAAAGAGTGGAGTAATGATGCAGAAAATTCAGCTTTGTCATCACAGTAATTAACAATATTACAGTTTTTACTATTTTGATCAAATAAATGCAACCTTGGTGAACAGAAGAGACTTAAAAAACAAAAACAAAATCTTATCCAATCTATAGTGTAATAAATACAGGAAAATCATGATGCATCCTTAGATTTTGGTGATTTAAATGAATGAAACTGAACTTTACTCATTAAGTTCACCCATTATGGTCACACCGGATGCGGATTGCGCATATAAATCGCGCTATTCGCGCATAGTTAGACGCGTGAACATTTTAAGTTAATCGCTTCATTTGCGTGAGAAAATTCACGTCATGGAAGGGGCTTCGGCCAGGCCCTCACAGTCTCTTTGATGGTTAGACATGAGGTAAAATTCGTTTTGTGTATATCTAATAGGCAAACTTTGGTTTAATGAATCTAGTATTTATTTTCTTTCTATTTCTGTTTCTATTAAAGTACGAAAATGTGTCGTACTGCTCCTCCACATGCAGTGACAATGATTTTGTCCTCCATAGTATGGAACTCTGCCTCTGCTTGCTAGTATTCACGTCACTACTAGAGCAAGCTCCTGATTGGTTAATTTTCGCCAAAGGTCAGATTTTTCAACTCATCAAGTGCACCATTCGCGCTGCTTAATTCGCGCCGCAGGATGTCTAATCGTGTCTTTGCATTGACTTAACATGTAAATCAATAGTGCTTGACGCTTCATTCATGTCCGGTGTGAACGCACCATTACTCCTTCCCCTGACATCCCATGACATCATTTCCTCTTTTTTTTTTTTTTTACAGGATGAAAATCAGACGTCACACGTCATGTGTGTGTGTTTGTGTGTGACCCACCTCTCTCACAGTTCTGTCCCGAGTAGCCCTCAGGACAGGCGCAGTGGTATTTGTCTGGTCCCGTGTTACTGCAGGTGCCACCGTTCAGACAGGGCTGCTGCGTGCCACAGGTGTTCAAGTCTACGCCAATCGAAACAATTCAACAAATGACCCAGGCTCAACAGAACAGAACAAAAACAAATTGAACGGAATAGAAAAGAATGGAATGGAAAGGAATGGAATGGAATAGAATAGAGCTTGTATTTCCAAGACAGAAAACAGAATCCAGATTTAATCGAAAAATAGAAATATGGACATGCAGGGTCCAAAATGACCCCTCAACAAGTGCCAAATGTGAGCAAAAATTGGCTTTGGCCAAAGTCTGGCTGACATGAACTGAAACACTTGCTGATAAGTAACAGAAGCGATTCTGGCCAAAAACATACAAACTTCTTTGGAAAAATCAGATCGAACAGAATTTCATGCATGAGGGGTTTTCACCAATACTTCCATAAATGTGAAATATTCTTCACACCAAATACAATCTGACAATTAGAATAAAGTAGCATAAAATATAATAGAGTGGAATGAAATGGAATAGAACAAAAGAGAATAGAATAGAACAAAACATAATAGAATTTAACTGAATTACCTTTGTCACAAAGCTGCCCTCCCCAGTTGGTGTCACACAGACACTGCCAGGGTTCAACACAGGTGCCGTGCACACAGCCAGGATGAGGGATACACTGGTCACAGTACTCGCCCTGCCAGCCATACAGACACCTGTGAAGGGCAGAACATCACCTCTGAAAACACTGTATCATATGCACTGAGACAAGGAAACACTGGCATGTGACTGCTGCAATACTCGGTGTAGGTAGTGCCTACCTACTGTAGACATGATTCTAATTACAGTATGTGCTCGCTTACAATGCAAAGGCTGCTACTAAGTGTATGTGGCTTATTCAGAGGTGCATAATGTCATACGTTTTACTGCACTACATTTCATAAATAAAAGTTGTTTTTTTACCTTTAATACTTAAGAACATTACAAAAGCCGTACTTTCTTGGACTCAAGTAAATATTCAAATTACTTTTACTCCCTGACGAAGTATAGACACTTGAAAAGTACTTTCTAAAGTAAAAAAAAGTAGTAAAGTAGTAAAAATACTTCACAACTGTCTGCCTCAGGCAACATTATGCTTTTTTCAGACTTTGTTAGGCCAAAATGCATGATTTTTTTTTTCAGATGAGGAAATCGTATAATGCACTGTAAAATAAGCAAATCACACACTAAATGTTGAATATAAACAATTTGATTCTTAAAAATATGGGTAAAACACAGTTTTATTACAAAACAAATCCTAAATAAAAGACAAATTTACTGATTATTTGTGCATTTTATTGCTATTTTAAGATCTGTATTATCTTACATGTAAAAATGTAATTTGGAAGGAGGATTTCCTGCAGTTTTCTGCCAAAATAAAAGCCTTTTTTATTTTACAATTCAAAAATATTTCTTATTTTGTATATTATTTTTAATAGCAGCAATAATCAAAATAATATAATAATTCAAGAAATAATTGTATATATATGTAAAAAATTACAGAATTGTTCAGCCCTATAAAAATGCTCAGATAAAAAAAACCTCTTTATAAAAAAACTTTTAAACCAAAACTGCAATTTTTATTATTGAAAAAATAAATTTGTAACAAATTTACAGCCCTAGTTATGAAACTATACATGTTGCCATTGTGGTGTTCAAAATAACTTAATAGTAGGCCAATGCAGAAAATTGGGTTTAGTTTGAGTTTACTACTGAAGCTATGGGCTTTTAGATTTTGCCTATTTAGACATAGGTCAGTTCACTTGATATAGCAAAAGAATCAATAAATCCATCATCTGTATAAATAAATGCTATGTGTTACCTGCAGTCTCCAGGCGTTTTACAGGAGCCATGCTCAGTGCTGCAGCCTTGCTTACAGATGGCTAAGAAAACAAGAGAGAAAGAGGAATATGGTTACTGCTATCAGCTCCATCTGTGTGATCTCAGCAGTTCTCGCTCATCACGCCATCCCAGCCGCTCTGTACATCATCTGCCAACATGATGTCATTTCTCCTCCCCTCTACTCCTGTTTCTTAATGCGGGAGTGAATGAGGGAATAAACACTATTACAGAGATAAAATCCACCCTAATACTGTCGCAAACCCACACCGTATCAAACATTGACACACACTGGCTGGCAGACGGGATGCTGTGTGTGTGTGTGTGTGTGTGTGTGTGTGTCAAAGCTTTGTTGTGATAGGGACAATCTCAAATAACAACATCCCCGTGAGGTCAGTGATTCAGAGCCATTCTGACCGAGTCTAAATCCTATTCCCACACTTTTTGAACAACCAATTTTAGTGATTTTTTCCATTGTTTTTTTTATTAGTTTTACTTGAAAAGAACAACTTGTAGCCAATTTGAATGTATATAAAAATATTTTTTAAAATATTTGAATAACTTTATTAAAAACTATATTAATTACTTTTACTTTTTTTAATTATTATTTATATATTACTGTTCAAAGGTTTGGGGTCAGAATTTATTTATTTTTAGAAATCTATATATTTAATCAGAAATGCATTACATTTATCAAAAGTGACCATAAAGACATTCAAATTTTAAGAAAATATTTATTTTTCAAATAAATTATTTTTTTGAACATTTCTGAACTTTGATGCTATTTATCAAATCATACAAAAAATGCATCACAGGTTCAAAAACATTCATATTAAGCAGCACAACTGTTTTTAATTCTAATAAACATGATTTCTTGAGTAGAAAATCAGCATATCAGAGTGATTTCTGTAGGATCACATGACACTGAAGACTGGAGTAATGCAAAAAATTCAGCTTAACATCACTGGAATAAATTACATTTTAAAATATAATCAAATAGAAAACAGATTGTACTAAATTGTAATAATATTTTACAATATTAATGCTTTTACTGTGTTTTCGATCAATCAAATGCACCTTTGGTTAGCAGAAGAGACCTTTTTTCATAAACATTAAAACAGTTCAACCAACCTCAAACATTAAAACAGTAGTGTGCACACATAAAACTTTACTGTGCCCAGTGTAAACAGTCATCAAATATGAAATGTTTTTTAATTGAAATTCACAAATTCACACACAACAGCACTGTAAGTCTAATATAGGCTCCACCCCTTACCAGTGTTGCATTCTGGGCCAGCCCATCCCTCCAAGCAGGTCTTGTTTCCATTGTGATCGCAGGTATAGTGGCCGAAGAAGTCATCTCTGGGCCGACAGAACTTATTGCAGCCGAAGCCGAAGTAGTGCTCGTCACAGGTCACCCTAATCTGGTACTGGAACTGAGCCACGGGGCCGTTGTGTCTCAAGACCTGCCACTGACGGTTCGGGTTGATCATGCCCGACTGGACGGCTTTCTCTATGACTTGACCATTGATGCCTTCAGGAGAAGGAGACAGAGAGAAATGCACACTTTAGCGGGCAGCTGTGGTTTAATTAGGCCCCTGTGAAATTACACCAGCTTACACAACCCTGACACGCACACAATATCTGATCACAACAAGCGGATTTGTGTATTGGCTTAAAGGTGAAAGGTCTCTAAGACACCAAAGCAGATACTAGGCTGAAATGATCACATTTTGACGTAGCTCAGACGTTCTGCTTATTTCATGTATTATTTTATGGACATGTAAACAGAAACCAATGACAGATTTGAACTGTCCCTTTAAGAGCAGTGTACTATAGACTTTGTTTACTATTGGGCAGAGGAATATCGTAGTAATTTTTTCAGGGCAAGCCAGAATCCAGCACAGCGGTGAGGTATTTGGCCGAAGGGCTGTAAATTGTGCGAGGAGTGTGTGAAGTGTGTGTGGCTCGTGGGTTTAGGAGAAATAACTGTCTTGACCCAAACCTGTCCTTCAGAAATACAGGAGGACAGAGATCGGTGCCAGGTTGTCACCGATCCTCGCTGTTTACCTGAGAGCCAGACGATTCCTCACACACCCGCATGACGCTGGAAACATCACACCATAGTGCAAGAGTGAAAAGTGTTGTGTTTTGGATTTCTTCTACCATGCATACACAAATATAAACTAAAAAAAACTCTATATATGTGTGTGTTTTACTTTTGCATACATCTAAATTTAACATACTGCATATATTTGTGTGGTTTATGGGGACACATTTGTTTAATGGCATGGGTTTAATGACAGAGGCATTTAAGGTGGTTTATTAGGACACTGCCTACGTCCCATAATTTAAAAGGCTTAAAAAACATCCTAAACTGTGTTTTTTAAAAATCTAAAAATGCAGAAAGTTTCCTGTAAGGGGTAGGTTTAGGTGTAGGGCAATAGCACACTCAGTCTGTACAGTATAAACACCATTACGCCTGTGTAGAGTCCCCATAAACCACAAAAACCAACATATGTGTGTGTGTGGGGGGGGGGGGGGGGGTAAATGATTC
>JAUCNO010000626.1:63972-87602 GCA_032353835.1 Enteromius viviparus | reverse complement strand
TCGTACGAAATCGTACGAGTGAGGTCGTATGAATTAGTACGAATTGGCACAAATTTGGCACCTCGTACGAATATGTATGAATTGCTCGTGAGACTGTGTTGACTAATTCTCATTCATTCTCAACTACATGTCTACTAACTCTCAGAGTAGACTGTTAGGGTAGGTTTGGGGTTAGTAGAATAAGTTGACATATACTTTCAAAGTTTCTGATGTCGTATGTTGTGGACCTATCAAAATAAAGTGTTACGTAGACAGTCTACTAACTCTCTAATGACTGCTAGTTGACATGTAGTTGAAAAGTTACTTACTGTTAGTGGATTGTCTAAAGTGGACCATCGAAATAAAGTGTTACCATGTATTTTAAATACATTAGGTTTTTAGGGTATACAGTGTATATACAAAAATTTAGATACATTTAGATACGTTTTATTGTGGCGAATTAAAACAATGGACCAATCGTATATCTCCAAACATGCTTCTGTTCAGTTGTGTTTTGCTATTTTTAAACTCAATCTTGTGTGCTGTATTAACTGCCCCTAAAATGATTTTCAGGATGAATTAGCTGAACTCAGCCTTATCCATCACACACACACACACACACACACACACACACACACACTCCTCGGGATGAAGTGTGAGTTGTGTTGGTCTGGTGAGGATAAAGGCTTGCTGTTTGCAATGGACCTCAAAGACATTTGCCCAAACGGATGCTTACAAAATGATCTTTTCTGACCCGTTTTTGGAGTTTGGTTTCAGTAAATGATTTGGTTGAGCTGGAAAGGGAGTGATGTTAGCATCGCCTCTGTTTACACATGTCCTCTGGGAAGTGGCTGGCGTAGTTATGTCTGACCCTATTAACTGTCTCTTGTGTAATATGTGTGTGTGTGCAGTAGGTCACAGTGGCCCATACACTCCTGATGGTCAGCCAATGGGAGGTTTTGTAATGGAAGGACAGTCACACATGGGCATAAGACCACCAGGTACATCAAGCTTATGTCTGAATGTTCGGATGTTTTCATTTAGAGGGACTAAATGTACATCCAGTCTGTAACTGAAGCCATAAAATGAAGTCAGCAAAGCACTGCTTGGTTTGTAAAAATGAAAAGGATTTAAGACATTAAAGCATACTTTCCCTCTCAGTTCCAATATATATATAATTTTTTTATTTATTTTTAATTTTTTTCCTGATTTCTGAAGGATCATGTGACAATGAAGACTAGAGTAATGATGCTGAAAATCCAGCGTTTCATCTCAGGAATAAATTACATTTTACAATATATTCAAATTAAAACTCGTTATTTCAAATTGCAATAATATTTAACAATATTTGTGCTTTTATTCTACTTGGTGGTAGCTACAGCCTTGGTGAGCAGAAGAGACTTCTTTTAAACACATTAAAACTATCAGTGATCCCAAAATATTTGAACAGTATGCAATAAATGGTTTACAGTAGGCATATATATATATATATATTTATATGTTAACAAATTAGATGTATGCAAAATTGCTACTTTACAAAATTCTCCAAAAACCGGTTCTCAATGCTGTAGGTAGATGTTTTTGTGAAAGCTCTGTCTCTCTCTCTCTGTCTATCTCTCAGCGGCTCTGGGTGGTCTTGGGGGAGTGAATATGGGGCTGGAGAGTCAGTGGCACTACATGTAAACAAACCCCTGGCATCCTGCTGAACACAGCAGAGCAGAGGTACGGTCCTGCAGCAGGGATTCCCCTCCAGTGAGAGCTCTCACGCTTTCACCATTCCTCTCTCTTCTTCTGTCATCATTTGTAGGAGCGATTCTCATTTATCAAAACCCCCACCATACTGTGTTATAAACTATAGGCTGTAAAAAAATATTTTAGTATAGTATGTCTTACAAGATCAGTGTTTCAAATTCCATTTTTATTTACTGTGTGTCTCTTGGAACAGAAAACCAGTCATAAATAGCACGTTGCATGGGTCAAAATGATTGATTTTTCTTGTATGCCAAAAATCAATAGTATATTAAGTAAATGTTCCATGAAGATAGAAAAGCTTAATTTGTGATTAGTAATATGCATTGCCAAGGACTTCATTTGGACGACTTTAAAGGCAATTTTCTCAATATTTCGATTTTTTGCACCCTTGTAGCCAAATATTGTCCTGTCCTAACAAACCACACATCAATGGAAAGTTGATTTATTCAGATTCAAATATTATTTGAAAAAAACAAATTACCCTTATGACTGGTTTTGTGGTCCAGGGTCACATTTGTGAAATCTACCAGCAATCCATATCCCATAATTCCATTGTCACTTGGTATAAACCACCCAGCCTGATTAATTAGTCACTCAATTACTCTGTGGAGACAGTTTATGACATCGGAATCAGTTAATGTCTCAACCCACAGGAAAAGATAAAGATGAAAGCGGCTGTTTTGATAGAAATGTCAGCTGGGTTGATTTGTGACGGCGCCATCGCCAGTACTGTTTCCTCATAAATGATTTCAACTCTTTTTCATTACAGAGTCAGGCTTTTTGGCGAGAGGATCGATCCTTTGCTCACGTCCCCGAATTGGATTTTGACTTGCACCTCGATGAACTGCCTTTATTCAACGGTACAAAACCCCTACAGCTTCACTCTCGAGACCAGGCGGCACAGACGCATTCAAGATGGCCGCCGGGAGTCGCGTTCCCTGTGATGGGCAGATCAACCGTATCAGGACTGAGAGAAAACAATACAGGATAAAGCGATGCCTCAACACCTGGGCCGAGTCGCTCTGGGCCGGGAGATTCCTTCACGTGACCTTTCACCTGGAACCAGGTGAATCTTCAAGTGGCCTGGAAGGTCAAAACAAAGTCTCGTCTTTCAACTCAAGTGCCACCTCAAACGAAGAGTCATTATTCTGCAGACAAAAGCCCGGGAGTATTTTCAGAGCGTTGCACGTCCATTACAGGAATTCATGATCTCATCTGTGCAGAGCAATTCAACACAAAGCCTGTAAATGTATATAATGCTGCTGGATGTGTCAAACGTGATGCGTAAACGCAGACAAATGCGACTAAAGGTTTCTCACACATCATTTACTGCAGTAGAAATGCGCTCAGATGCATTGGGACAGTTTTCAAAGGTACTAATGATTGATTTGACTGATGTGAGCTGAGCTGTATATTCACACTATGTGTGTGTGTATGTGTGTGTGTGTGTGTGTTTGTTTGTTTGGTTTTCAGTGAGTGTGGGTTTATTCACATAAAAATTCATACCTCAACTCGTGTGTTATATCATTTTTGTCACACGCCTGCTTTGATTCCATGATTACTATACAGTATATTTTACGTTTAAAATGGTACACTATTGTTCAAAAGTTTGGGGTCATACTGTTTTTTTGTAAATATATTTATCAGCAAGGATGCAGTCAATTGATTCAACGTGACAGTTAAGACATCTGTGATGTTAAAAAAACTATTCTGAATAAATGATAAAACGTTGGTAAAAAGAAATGTTTCTTTAGCAGCAAATAAACAGAATGATTTCTGGAGTAAAAATGCTGAAAATTCAGCTTCACTTTACAGGAATAAATTACATTTTTAACATAATGAAATTATAAAAAGTTACAATAACGTTTACACAATATTACTGTTTTTACTGTATATTTGATCAAATAAATGTATCTTTGAGGAGCAGAAGAAAAAAACAAACTATTTGACTGACCCCAAACTGCTGAATGATACCATGATGCCTTATGCTTTGTCATCGCAAAAATGTTTCTTTACAATTTTTGTAGAAATGATATTTCATTGGAAGTCTTAAACGTCTAAAAGTTTTACCAAATAACTCTAAAAGCGTCTTATCAAATAATGAGGCTACTTGTCATATGGAAGTCATATTAGGCGCACTGCATTTTGGGATATAGTAGGCTATTCGATTGTGTGGCGGACGTAGTAGCATGGTGCATACTGTAAATAATTTAAATACTATGTTCTGGAGAAATAGTAGTATGCTAGAATATTGTTATGTGTGCTTTACTGAAAGTGGACCGCACACTGGCGCTGGTGTGTATCGCCCTCTGCAGGGCGCGAGAGGTACTGCTTTCTCCTGCGGTTTGTGTTGTAGATGACTTGTTCGGGTTAAACTGAACATCTCATCAACAACTGGGATAAATTAACGTCTAGTCCATGTCCAGACAAACATACATATCCTCACCTAAATTGAACTATTACCTATAGGATAGGAAGCAAGACTGAACTAGAGAAAGTGGTTTCTGAACATGGGTTGTGGTTGTAACAGAACCATCTGTGGTATGAAGGTGAGTGATGGTCAGAGAAATTACAATGTCTGGGTTGGATTTTAACGCTTGATCTCGCTCTTCTTCCACTTTCCTGTTTAAAGTCACTACCAAAACAAACCTGGCGTCCTCTCAACACTGGAGAATCTTGAAGCTAATCCAAAACCATGTTTACAACTCTGGCAAACTGTTTTACGTTGACATATTTGACTCTGAAGCAGCCTTCCTGTTTGCATTACGAGTATATGTTTCAGTTATTCCTACAGCCTTTTAGCTGTACAGGAATACCGTATGTTTAATGAAATCTACAGTATTTTAGGATTATAAAAAAAACATTTATTACCAAAATGCATCTAGAAATGTATTTTTAAACACTGCATACATATACATATATATACTCACATGTATATATATAGCCTATGTATATGTGTGTGATACAGAATAGTTTTATAGAGTTTATATTTGTACATTTCATAGGTTAAAAAAACTATACACACTATAAATTACATTTATTTTATTTTTTAAATAATTATCATTTACATTACAGTAGGCCTAATAGGTATGTGGGGAAAATAGGAGATCTAATGGCTTCACTCCATTTAAGCAAAATATAATGTATTATTTACAGCAATGCATGATTAACACATCCTGTTTTAACCATTTAAATCATGCATATAATAAGGGGTGTCCACAATCGAAATGAGGAAACGAGGGGATTGAATATCTCTCTGGATCTGTTTCGGTTCAAGGGCAAAGAGAGAAAGAGAGACAAACGGATGGGTGTCGAGTTGTCTTGTGAAAGCTTGTACCAGGACAGGAAGTTGCCCTCGTTTGAAGGAGCAACTGGCTTCATTTAACAAAGTCACCAAGAAATCAAAATTCACTTAATTTTAACAAAATTCATTTATCTCAATCTTGCAGAGCATAACACTAAAGGTATTTATTTTTCTTTCACGGTATAATAATAATTCGTGTTTTCCACCATTTGTGCTAATTTGCCACGGTTTGTCAGAAGATGAAGAATGATTGTGTTAAGCAGCTGACAAACCGTCTTTCGGAAAATCTTTCAGCAGACAAAAATCTGTGGGTAGTAAAAACAAAAAAAGGTCCATCGCTACCTAGTTTTGCGTAAATTCAATACTGCCTAAATAACCCTATTAAAGTCTATTAACACACCAACAAATAGGCTAGTAAGCACGCTTTACAGTTTGTCGTGTCCTTTAGATGATTGCGCTCGATAAAGCATTTATTTATTTATATTTTATTTAATGCTTTGAACAACAACAGAGAAAGGCATTCGTAATTCTTGCATTTTCATTCGCTCTTTACACATCTTTCTTCAAAATGAACTATATTGGGGAGATATATGCAAAACACGAAAGAAAACTTGCTTTGGGACTTTCATCGCTCTTACCACTCAAAAAAAAAAAAGAACTTTCATGATCCATCAGTGTAATCCTTCTGGACTAGGTACATAGACAGTTAGCACGTGCTTCCCGAGTTCGAATCCCGGCTGAAGGACCTTCTACAGTAATGCTGTCAAACAATTACATCCAAAATAAAACATAATATATATGTGTGCTGTGTATATTTATTATGTATATATAAAGTCCCAAACAGCATATCTTTTGAAAATATTTATATATATTTAGATGCCTATTTATCTTTATGTAATATATATCTTATATATAGGCCTGTCTTATATAAACGTAACATATTTTTCTTAAATATATAGATGCATGTGAGTGTGTATTTATGTACACATAGCTTAATAAATATACACAATACACACACATATATTATGCAAACAAAAATGTTTATTTTGAAGCATTTGACAGTACTAAAAATACATTAAATTGAGAGTAAAGACAAGTAGCAAACTGATCAGCCTACATTGTGGCAAAGCCCTTTGAACCAAAATCTTCTAAAATCTCACCAACTGAAGAGGGGGAAAAATGAAATGGACAGTGAAAACTACTAGCAAAATAAATTGGCGTCATTTCCAGCTGTAGCTTTGGATAAAAGCGTCTGCTAAATGAATAAATGTAAATGTAAATGTAGCTGTATCCCTTCTTTAGCTGAAACACCTAATGGTGATTGCAAGGATTTTTGTCGATATCGTTAGTTGTGTACTCCTCCTATAATTCAGTCGATTATTGAAGGGGTATTTACAGTACACAACACCTTTTTCAATTATCGCCATTCGTTTATAAAAACAATGGCATTTTGGGGTCATGAAAACATAAAAACTTTCACTTTTTAAACAATTTAAAAACAGTATCGTCTTGCAAAAACGTGCGTTTGTGAAAACGGTTATGCCATGCCCATGGGTCATCTACTGGATCCATGTGAATGGGAATCATTTTCTGTACGCAAAACTTCTCACATTTTTTACTATTGTTGTCATGTAAACGTATCCTTTTTTTACTTATGTATGTTATCGTTATTGTGCCTGGTGTGAACGGAACTTATAAGCAGCAAGTCAATGTGAAAATCATATAAAACAAGCCTCCCAAAATCACCCAGGCCGGGATGTGAACCGTTTAATGGGTCAGTGTATGTACAGTTAGCAGCTGACCCCTGCGCGACCCTCGGCCGAACCACACCAAAGACAGGCCTGTGAGTGATTATGCAATTTCACACACACATATACATACATTCAATCAGCTCCTCTAATCAGGACCTAACCACAAAAAAAGCCAACCAGGGGTCGTTAGGTAACTTTCTGATGACATCATCAGGCTGCCGTGGGTAACTGGAGCTGAACCGGCTCTGGCGACGGCGCAGGGCCGTATATCACAGAGTTTCCCAATAACTGACTGTTCTGAGAACAGCCATTTGTCAAATGAAAGACCTAGCAGTGCAGACTGTGTGTGTGTGTGTGTGTGTGTGTGTGCACGTACCCAGCCCGGGCTCAGATATAAACAGAAGTAATCTGTTGAGGTAGCTTTAGCAATGACAAGGCAGTCAATCAGGCCTCCGTCTACATGTCAGCATGACAGCTTAACAGTTCAAGGGAGATTTATTAGCCATGGGTCAGATCAAATAATATATCCCCAGTCTGCTCTTGTTTAGAATGACTTAGCTCTATTGATTAGACTCACCCGTGAGGCCCCTTCTGACACGGGCAGAGCTCACAGGAAACTCAGCTAAATTGCCAAACCAGAATATATCATGCTTTGATAATTCAATGAGATGGCCTTCATTTATCTTATGGGTGAATGGCTACAGTGATTCTGAAAACAGACCTTCAAGGAATAGTTCTGGAAATTCTGTCATGAATTGTACTTTCATGCCATGTGAATAAATACAGCTCTTTTACATATAAAAACAGTTTATAAAACCTCAATCAATATCCAAAAAAGCACCAAAAACAACACAACAAAAGTGTTATTTTTGCTGTTAAAACATTAAAATCAATATGAAAAGGAAAGAAAAATGAGTTTGGAATCACGTGAGGGTGAATAAATATATAAATACAAAATAAGATTACAATAAATAAATAAATAAAAAATAAGTAAACAAGTAGATAAAATGGAAAAAAAAATTTAAATAATAATTTGATTAAAAATAAATTATTATTAATAAAATAAATTAGATTTAAAGTAGCAAATAAATAAACAATAGAATAAGACAGAAATTATTACATTTATAAATTTAATAGTATAGTGTTGTAGTGAGACGATAAAAATATTAAGGCTAAGTAGAAACTAAATATAAAAAAAGCTGCACATACTAAAAAATAAAGTTTTATCTTATCTATAAGTTTAGACTTATTATTATCATAATACGTACAAATTAGATATTAAATTGGTACAGTATATTATAGCTATTAAATTTATATAAATTGGGTTTGCAACTAAAAGATTAAACAACCCTTATGTTGCAAAGCAAACAATTGCGACTACCAGTTTGAACAGTAATTTGTTTAATGTTAAGGTTACTGATTAATGAATCGTCAAACTTTCTGTTAACAAACTAGCTTGGTATGACATCAAACGGATGTACATTTCCACTTAACCTCTGAGAGGTCGATCACATGCGCCTTTAAATTTATGTCCAGCTCCTGCAGCTATTTCCTGTGTTACACTACCCTGAAATAACACTGAAGCTTTGCAGCGGTGCAGTCTGCAAGCAAAGCATTGCAAGAAACCAAAAAATGAACACATACATGACTGAGTGGACACGTGCTGTATTATGACATTTATACAGTGTAATCAGTCCATAGTAGGACACCGACTCTGACAAGCTGAGATCACTATCAAGCATTATTTGGACACAGCTCATTTCAGAAAAGCACACACACACATTATGCGCCCTGATTGCAGAGCGCTGAGACACTTTTCCACAGTTTCTGACCTGCGCTGACACAGACACACAGAGCTCCAGACTTCTGTCAGAGTGATGATGAATACCTACAGCAAGAGATCACAGAACACAAACAGCACCCTGGATTCGACCATTTTCTCTCAATCACAGAACATTGGCTTACAACCATTTCAAAAACGTAGCTTCGCCCAAATAACAAAGTTCCTACCGTTTTTGTTGCTATCATAAATTAATCTCCCTACTGCAACAGCCTATTTTTCTTATATTTTTGATGACAGTGTTTTTAACAAATAGCTAATTATGGCAGATTTATACAGCTGTGACGTCAAGACCCATAATTCAACATGAGTTGAGATTTTACTTTGGGTTTTAATAACAGGGTTTGTCAATTCATGACTAAAATAACATCTGCATTAAACATAACTTGACGATTCTTGGATGTTTGTATTGCACACATTCACCCCCCCCAAAACCATTATGTAATTACATCTTATGTAATGTAACTAAGAAAATATGTTTTTAATAATAAATCAAAATTGGTGATTTCAGCATAGTATGAACAGAGCAAATCCAAATATTGTCAAATTATATTTACCACAGATCTTATTTTACCTGTCAGTTTAAAGTTGGTTACTGTATGCAGTATTGTAGTGAATATTTCAGTAAAATGTGATGGGCAAAAAAGTCTCCTCCTGCTTTCAGTGAAAGGTAGCTAAAGCTTTCTCACTAGATGTAGCTATATTACTTCATACTGGTCCCACTCACACACACACACACACACACACACATATATATATATATATAATGATATGTACAGATAATAGAGATCTATGATAGATCAGTGGGTGAGACTCCGAAAATGTAAAGTTCGTCCAAGAAGTCACTAAGTGATATTTTCGTTAAGATGTTGGTAAAGGGGCTTATAAGTCACTAAATCTAAAAAAATACTTTTATTTCATTCACAGAAATACACTGAACAACCATAAATGGTACTTTGCCTGTTGACTAAGAAGCTGCATTCTTGGCATACTATGATTTTATTATTACGCTATTATAATTATTAATTTAATTGATGTTGTTGCATTTACTTGCACGTAAAAATCCCTGGAACAATCTGCATTGGTTCATTACTTGAGTAACTAATGTTTTGATCTTTGTACCTTTAGAAAATTTACACAACACTCGCGATGTGACTAATTATCTTATATTATGTGACTTAAAAAGTCTTATTTTTTCAGTTATTTAATTCTGTAATTTTATATCAGTATTGTTTTCATAATTTGCTGTTAGAGAAGTGTTGGTTGTATGCGTCCCTCTTGCGTAGCAGCTACGCACCTCTGACGTCCTCGAGCACGTTTTCGCAATGAATCCTGGGAGGAACTGCGTATTTGGCGGAAACTTTGAACAATTTATCCAAATCCAGGCTCATGATGGCAGCGAAAAGCACAAATAATATAACCCCAACTCGGTGATATATTAACTAGAGACGTACAGTATAACCCAACAACATGGAGGCCAGAGGCAGTCAGGAACAGCGCGAGCGAAATGAAGTCGCCAAACTGACGCAGATGAAGTCGAAAGTAAACAGACTGAGACGCAGCCCTAAAGCAGCGCCGCTGAACCCCGGACAGATGCGCAGCACAGGTAACAAATACACCAAAAAACACAAACAGAAATGTGCCTCTGGCTTCTCTATCGTGTCGGACTCAGTCGTGACTAATCTGAATCTTTGTATTGTATTGCATTGGGTCTATGTAGAGTATTTCGTTGCAAACACAACGTGTTTACATTTAAGAGTGTTAAAAACATTTTAATAAAAGGAGCCTCTGGGCCACAAACCAATTATACAGCATCTGAAAGCCAAGTAAATAAGATTTCCATCCATTGATGTGTGGAATTTGAGGGTGCAAAAAAACACAAATATTAAGAAAATTGCTTTTAAAATTGTGCACATTACTTATCACAAATTACGAATTTTAATAAGCATAAAATATCTCCATGGAACAAGATCTTTACTCAATATCCTAATAATTTTAGGCATAGAAGAGAAATCAATCATTTTGACCCTTCCAATTTATTATTGGATATTGCTATAAATATTCCCTTGCTACTTTTGTAAATAATAGTGACGAATAGTAGTGCAAACTTTAAAAGAATGCTCTGGTCAGTCTGAGACTTGACCTCAATTTGGTGATTTACATATTTTAATGTCATGTAAATATCATTGAAAAGGTAAGGATAGCATAATAGTAAAGTCTCACATGTAAAAGTGCTATGGAGTTTTCTGTTACTGCATAACCGTCAGACGCAGCCATGTTTTTGTATTAAAGCGGATGTGTTTTGTAGCAGAGTTCAAAACCCCTACACGTCCAGCAAGAGGCCAGTTCAGGAGACTGATCCCCGAAGACTCGCCCAGCAACGATCCCGACTGTCATCAAGATATTATATGGGATACGACATCTCCATCACCCATTCGGCACGGTATGCATGTGTGTTAGACTTGTGCAGTTCTTCTTGTGCAATGTGCGTTATCAACACGTATTTGTTTTCAGGTCGTGGACAGAGGAGAACTGCCAATGTCAGAGCGGTGGATATATCAGACATTGCCAATCGGATCGCTCCAAAGGTTTGCTCAGGGAACGTAAACTACCACAGTGCCAGTGTGTGCAAAATGAGTTGAGCGTTATTGTCAAACGCTGTGTTTGTTTGTTTATAGAATGGCAGACTGGAAGAAGCAGATTCATCTTTACTGCAGTGGATTGGGGACAGTGCTGTTCCCTGCACACCAGAAGTACAGCAACCCAAAGTCAAGAATATGTCCACAAAGTAAACAGTGACCTCACGATACAATCGGTTTAAAATATATATATATATATATATATATTGGTTTATATTTTTAAATATTTAATTGATGTTATTTTTTATTTCATTACATATTTATTTGTAAGCACCTATATAATCACACATTAGTAAATTATTGGAACAGTTGCAAAATAATTAAATATTTTTAAATTAAATAAATATAAAAAGCATATAAGTACATTAATAAGGACAAAGATATACATAACAACTAGTATACACTAAGATTATATATATTACTCTATCTATCTATCTATCTATCTATCTATCTATATATATATATATATATATATATATAATAAACAATACTTAATCAGTGTTTTAAGTATCTAAAACTTTCCAGAATATTAAGAATTATACATTTTCTCTGCGTTATTGCAGTTTGTTTATTATTGAGCACATTGATTTTTGTTTATAATTATCATTTTTACTTTTTATGATCATAAAATTACTTAATATAACTTCTGCATGGACCATCTGTCGATATGAATAGGTATAAATCATTTTTTATCTCAGCAACTGTGTAAAATTGAGTTAATCTTGCTTTAAATTCAGTGTTTTAAATCTTATGTCAAATTCAGTGGGAAATATATATTGATATATGTAGTTATGTGTTAATGCTTTTCAATTATCTATTGAATAATTACTTATAAATTCAATTCTCTTTATATGTCGTATTTATATAATTATCTTTGTATTATTTACTCTTTACATGAATCTTGTTGGATCCAACGGGTTTATTATTTGTAATAAAAAAATGATAAATCTGGCGTAATTGTGCTTCCCAAAAATCTTAGCATTATTATAAATACTATATTAATGCAGAAAGGTGTTTAGTTATGCATCAGTTACACATTAATGGTAAATTGTACAGGTATAGGTATAAATTCTATAAGAAAATATATTTATATATTGGATATTTAGTTTCTGTACTTCTCTAACGTCTGCTGATGTGCATGTTGCAGACAGAGCACTGTGGAAGATCTGATGCGGCTGGCGAAGCAGTTTGACTTCAACATGAGGCAAGATGAAACTCAAGAACAGAGCTCAGATAGAAAGGGTTCGAAACAGTCTGAGGAACAAAAGCCACCACATGATGACAGATTCACAACAGCCCATAGCGAACCGGCTCTAAAACCCAACGAGAAGCCTGTTGATGAAAGAGGACTTCATCAGGAGATGGATGACGATCTTGATTTCCTTTTTGATGGGCCAACACAGCGGCTCAGCGGGCGTCTTAGTCAGGCGTCAGACTGTCGTACTCAGGAAGTTCCTGAAAGAAAGCTTGGTGTTGTGAAATCCAGCGTTTCACAGAAAGGTTCTGCGTTCGTTGCGTCAGAAAACCATGGCAGAAAACAAGTCAACAAGGCTGACGATTTTGAGGATGACTGGAACAGTGACGGTTTGCTCGATGACTCGTTGCTTCTGGAGATGACCCAAAACCCAGATCTGTTTGCTGCACCGCAGTACAGTTCAACACAAAAACAAACTCGTGAGAAACAAAGTGCTTTCAGTGCAGTGACAAACAAGCAAGAAGCTGAATCTGATGTTAAATGCGGCACATTTCAAGGACAACAGACAAAAAGTGAGCATCGTTTTCAGCAGGACTCTCGAATACAGCTAGAGCCCTTTGGAGGGTTGCCAAGAATTGGAAATCACTTGGAAAATAATTTGGTTTTTTCCACAAGTAAGGCTTTGCCAGTTCCTCCAAGTTGCTTTAAAGGTCAACAGAATCAGCACAAGACGCAAAAAAAACAGCTTCAGGTTATTCAGAATTCATCTGCTTCATCAACGCATCATTTCCAGCCAAACACCAAAGAGATGCTGCCATCCACCAGCCTCAGTACTATTAAACCACCTTGTTCAAATCCTCCCAGCATGCACCAAAATCCAAACTCTGGAGGCATTAAACCAAAAGCCAAAGCTGGCTTTAGCGATGCTTTAGATGAAGACCTGGACTCTTTTTTTGCGTCTGATGACATCTGGGATGACGGAGCGGAGGACGATGATCTGTTTTGTGAGGCGTGTGATCATTTTGAGGAGTTATCTGGCAACGCTGAAACCCCAGCTGCAAACAACCAACAAAACACAGCGGAAGCACTACAAAACAAAACGGCCAGTCAACAGGCGGTGTTTGCTCATCCTCTTCCACCCAAAAAGCCTAATGTTTCCGTGTGCCGTGCAAACACATCAGTGTCTCTTTTCAGAGAGAAAGCTCATGCGGTGAACTCTGGGCCTGCAGGACTCGGCTCTAATGTGTCATGTGATGCTACGAGACCATCTGGCCCCTCAAGTAATGGACCGTATAAATTCAAACAGGTGAGAAGCTCCTCTGTGGTGGGACGGGGGACCTGTGCTGTTCCCCTCACACAGCAGGGTCACGAGAGGGGCGTGCTGGCCGTCCTCCAATCAGATGTGAGAACAGCAGACATTAATCAGTTCAAAAAGCCGCACAGTGACCCGTTCAGGTCATCTCCAGTCATTTCCAAAGGTACAGTTAATGTCACATGTTCTTTGCTTCATTAATGTGGTGTGCAAGTGTTGTGTAAGGTTATTTTGATAATATTAGTTAATATTATTATAATAATTAAAACACCCAAAATAATCAAGAATATTTCCATTGTTTTTCAGCGTTTTTATTTACATGCAACCATGTAATCAATAGTATTAACAGTATTTTAGATAATCAGGTAATTTTACATATGCAAAATAATCATAGTGAATGTATAATGTATAACACACACATATAGTGTGTGGTCAGTAACTATTTTAATGATTTTTAAGACGTCTGTTTTGCTCACCAAGGCAGAAACAGTAATATTGTGGAATATTATTTTAGTTTAAGATATATATTTTAAAATGTAATTTATGCCTGTGATGTAAAGCATCATTGTGTCACATGATCCTTCAGAAATCATTCTAATATGTAAATCAGTGATTTTAGACCGATTTATTGTCTCCTTGCTAAATAAAAATATGAAATAGATTTTTCTTTGATTAGTACTGTAGGTACTAGATCTGTTTAAATATCCAAGAAAAAATAAATGTAATCTTTATTCAGTAAAACATCAGACAGACCTTGGCATTATATTGTTGTTTTTCTGTAGACGTGTGTAGCTCTGGAGTGGTGAGGTGCAGTGATGCTGAGATCGAAAGGAAGAAGCAGCAGGCTATGGAGAGGCGGAGACTCCGGATGCTGGCCAATCAGAACCTCAGAGCTCCTGTCTGATTCACTGAGAGGTACAGGTGTATATAAAGAGACATTACTATTCCCATTAAAAGCAACACGTCTTTGCAGTTTTACAGATTATGATGGAGGTGATCTAGTTTTCTGCATCATGCCACAACGCAAGGAACAATTTTTTCTTGTTGTTTTTTTGTATGCGTACAACATTTGACTGACTGCTCAAATAACAATGCTTAGTGTTACGCCTGTTTGGGTATCAGCAGATCTTAGATCAACACTTTTTCTGATCAAAATCAGGAGTAGCTGCCTTCTTTCGTCTCAGTCACTTTTATGCAAATTTTATTTATGTTGTATAATAAATATTTTCCTTCAGGTCTTTTAAAGAATATAATGTTCATGTTGTTTAATGTAAATCACTGCTGTTCAGTGTTTTTGTCTTCATGTATAATGATGTAGAAGAAATTTTACAAACTTTGGTTGGTTGATTTTTTTTTGTTGCTGTTGTTCTGAGTCTAAACGAAGAAGCCCAGAATATTAAAATGAGTAATGTATAGTATTTATTGAGTTGGACTTGTCATTGCAATTAAGGCAATAATTCATATCTTTTAATAAAAAACAAAACTTTTTTTCTAACTGAAAAGTTTCAAGCTTTAAACAAGTCATATGAAGAGTGATATAACCACTCGGACACTGATCATGCATCTTTCAAGTTCCCACAGTTATGAAATGATAATTAAGGTGTTTTCAGAAAATGAGTCATAGAAGTGATAAAAAGTGGAAAGTTGAAATTAACACACATTTTTCTTTTGATCTGTCTGGTTCTGTTTCTTTTAAATATTACTATTTTGTTATCTGTGTCCCTTGACCAAGCTAGTAGTTTGTTTACCTCCTGTCAGATGTTGGTTGGAGGTTTTTATTTAAATGACTGCAACCATGGCTTCTCCCACAGCCTCTTTTGTTTTATTTATTGTCTTTCATGCAAATAATGGAGTCTGTTGGCGTGTGTACGGTGTGAATTGGGCTTTAGGATACTACAATACTTGTCCAAGATACAACTATTTTAAAATCTGGAATCTGAGGGTGAATCTAAATATTGAGAAAATACAAATGAATTTTTAAATGCATATTACTAATCTGAAATAAAGTTTTGGTTTATTTATGGTAGGAAATGTACAAAGTGTCTTCATGGAACATGATCTTTACTTGATATACTACTGGTTTTTGGCATAAAAGGATGAGTAGAGAGTCCAAACATCACAGTTATCCACAAGACCATCTTGTTCTGATGAAGACACAAACTCATGTACGTCTTGGATGTCCTGAGGGTGAGTTCTCAGGGAAACAGGTGTATTGTGCAAGGCTTCTCATCATTAGCTCTCTGACGCCGCTGTCCTCGGACACCTGCGGCACACATGAGTGCTCCTGAAAGTCGAGTCTTGTTATCAGGCTGCCGGTGTGTAACTGTAGCTAGCGCACAGAGCTATGAAAAGCCCCCGCGGGCCGGGGATGCGGTTTCACCTGAGCAGCCGAGCGTCCAGGCACTTACCTGGACCGTGTGTTGTCTGAACTCTGATGAGGACAGCGTTCTGGTGAGCTTGATGTCATACATGCAGAGATTAGTGTTTGTTTTGATATGGGGCTGACCTGAGCATCACAGATCTGAAGTCAGAGGTCTGTGTCTTTGCTTCATTAAGCACTAGTGAGTACACACATTATGGCTGTCATTAAAGCTGGGGAAATATCCCAATTACACCAGTTTGGTGGCTTGTGAAATTTTTGAGGTGGGCTGTGTTTGGTCAAGTTTGATCAGTTGTGTGCTGCACCATCATCGAGGGAACTTGAAAATGATTATCTCTAAATCATATAACCTTTAAATTATTTTCATAATATTTACTCTTTTAAGCACATGAAATGAACAGAAATGCATATTAATTAATCGTTAATTAAAGACATTTAATAAACTGAAAAATTGTTTGGGTTTTTTTTTGTGTGGAATTTTCACTGGTTCCTAACACACAAATGAGAGAGTCATGGAAATTATTGAGAAACTTTTAGTTTTCTAAATACTAACAGTTCACATAATTTATTTTTACTTTATATGTAAATAATATAAATATATATAATTATTTAATTTTGTATATATATATATAATATAAATAATAAAAATAAATAAAAAATATTTATATAATCTATATTTCATAACATTTCATTTTATTTCAATATTTACTGTTATGAAAACAAATATGAATAATTATGTCATACATATATTGAAATGTATATTTCAGTGACTAAAATAATTAAAAAGTTGCCTTAATTTTTTTGCTATATGAAATACACGTTCTGTGTGGTTTTTAGTAAATTATTAGTATATTTCGAGTGTTGGCTTAGAAAGATTATGAACATTATTATTATCATGCCTTTATTCATTTAGCTTTGTAACTTTTGCAGAATTAGCTTGAAAGCTATAGTAATGTCTAATTTGTTGGTGAATCAGTGTGAGTTGGTTTATTTAAGAGCATGAAAATCAAGTGGTTTATTAGCGAATCTGCTCAATCAAAAACATCTGTATTGTTTCAATGTGTGGGAACTGATAGGATGACAAAGTCTCTGCCGTTTATCCCTGCATTGCGTTTTTGTTGCCTCACTTCGAGTCCGTCTGGTGTCCCGTCGCCAGCACATGGAGACGGAGAGAGCAGGTTTAAACTGAAGCAACAGTATCCTCACTGTCCTTTTGTCTGCTCGATAAACACGCTTATCAGCAGCCTGTGCGCAGAAATAAAGTCACCTGAGAATACACCTGAACTCCCGCTGAACCCGCTCTCCGCTCTGCTTTACTCCGATTCTCTCACTTTCATCAATTATTCTCCTTCCCAATCAGGACGGACACCGATACAAAATATCCCTCGCTGTCCCAGACACTGGGCCTGAGAAAAGCCAACCTGCGAGGCCAAGACTATTGTCCTACCGGGGCACAGATTCTGGAAGTGGATCAATGTCCTCTGGTGTCTGTGCATGTGTGTGGGAAATAGCTGTGTGTGTGTGTGTGTGTGTGTGTGTGTGTGTGTAATTGATAGATGTTCTAATTTGTCTGTTGTGCTTCACCTGATGCTGACTGATACGGCTGGTCAGAATCTCTCCCGCAGAAAGATCCTGTGCTGGACTCGGTTTCTGCAAGGGGGGAAAAAAATGACGTGTTGGAAAATCTCTTGTAAATGTAGCCTTTGGTTTAAATGGGATTGAGTGAATAGAGTGTGGGTCATACTTTTAAGTGTGTTGCTCTAAATGTGTTCTGCACTGAATAAGCATGGCCTTTTATCATTTGTGTGAAATACAAGCTGGTCCTCGAAAGGAAGTTAAAGAAGCGTATTGATTGGTTTTTATCTGCTTAAGGATGTTTTCGCTTGCTGACCCGAGTAGTAAAGCTGGGAGCTGGGTTTTAACTAGTTTTAACCAATTTTTCAGTGTAATTGCAGCCACCTGACATTCTGTGTGAATGCCCACAAACATTATGACTGTTTAAAAGTGTTGGGAATATTCAAAAGAGAAAGTAGAGAGAATAATTAGTTATTTTGTCAATCATGCAATCAACAAAAAAGGTAACCGTTTGACTGTGTTAAACGACTCATTTACATACCTGTTGAACTATATTATATAATGCTCGCCTGATTAGGTCCATTGCAGGTTCAATATCTAAACTTCTTTAAAAGTTGCATTGAATTTTGTTTTCCCAACCTAATATATACAGAAGGATTATTTAATAATAATATTATTTAATATTTGTTTATAACCATAGGCGAACCTTCCCCCAACACTGACCTTGCCTCCCAATGTGCATACTGTCCACTCTATATGCCCTAAATAGTATTGAAGTGTACTAATATTACATAGAATTTAGTATGGATAGTATGCACAATCAGGTCGTTCATTAGTAGTGTATTACTGACACCTAGCGGGAAACAGCTGGCATTACAGCTTTATCACTAATACATTTACTCCTGTATTTAATAAAAAATATAAAACGTGCTTCATTTCTCTATTAAATATAAAACTTTATAGACACAAGGGACAAAATGAGGTGAAATGTGAGTAATAAGGTAGTACTACATTAATACTTAATACTGTTAACTAATAGAGAACTTAACTAAGCAGGTAGTAATAGCGAATAAAGGACAAAGCTAGTACCTTATTAAATACTTGATCATTATTAAATAGAAATATCCTCATTGAGAGCTATTTTTGAACTATAACAAATTAATAAATAATAAGCAATTAATTACTGATTACAACAGTGATGTCTTAAAAGTGAACGATTGGGTCCTTTGTGGAAACTCATTTATACTCATTTTATAGTTACTATGGAAGGACACAGGTCTCAGGTACACTTAAAAAAAGTATAAAAAATAAAAAAAAGTGGGACCCTTTTTTATTTAGTTAATTACTGAGGGGTTAAAGAGATAGTTCACCCAAAAATGAAAATCTTTTACTCACCTTTGAAGCATGACTTGTTTAAAGAGAAAACCCCTCACTAATTACTCCAGTGTTATTTATTATTTTAAAGTGAAAAACACTCAGTAATTTAGCGAAGTTATTAAAAATGTTACATCTAAAGCATACATTTGTGTAAAGCAGTGGATCACTCTAGTTAATGTAGTACTACCTATTAGTTACTTGTTAATGACCCATTATTCCAAAGTGTTACCCAGAATTCAAACAGGGTTGAGGTCTTTTTACACCAAACAAACGCCACAAAACAGCACCAAATCCATTGCTGAAGCTGTTATTTCTTTTATTTATTAAAAACATGCATGGTATTGATGCCTAATCAAATATGACATATGCATTTAAATGCTGTGACTAATATCATATGCTGTATACATTTATGATGAACATGCTTTTTGATTGCGGTTCAATAGAAAGACAGAAAACAGTTGTACAAGTCTCAAATATTTTATTTCTCATTTTCATGAATGACATTTCAATGGTTCCCACAGCATATGACGCAGCATGCAGAGAAATGAAGAAAGAAACAAAACGTTAAACCTAAAAGCGAAACGTTTTCATTCACTTGTATGTTTCCTTTGTCCAAAAACCCCACGGCTCGATCGAAAGTTATTCAGATGGCTGCCTGACCCCCAGCTAAAGAAATACAAAACAGAACCCAAGCAAGGAAGGAGCATCAACAAACACACATTCTGTACAAAACGATTCAACCAAACCATGAACGGAAAAGGAGAAAAATGAAACAACTCCCTCTTTTTTTAAGAGAAAGAGAGAGAAAAGAAATCGCTGGGAGTGACGGACACCAATCCAGAATAACTCACACATTTTTTTAAATTCATAATAATATTATTTATGGATAAATGTAGTGAAGAAACTCGCTTTAAAATAATTTCCATATTTAAACATTTACCAAAAGTTTGGCAACGTCCATATATTTATATGTAACTCATTCAGATTATAATATCTCAATAGTACGATTCATATGTAAACAAGAGAATCCCCCCCTCCCCGGCCAAAAAAAATCTGATCTACATGCACAACAAAAAGAAAATAGAGAGAGAAAGAAACCCTCCCGAATCATGCAAGCACATCACAAGACCTCGAGGGTCTAAGACATATTTAAGCGTCGTCACCGTGCAGCAGCTGGCGCGAAAAACGCCGGTTTGCGCGGGAGAATCACATTTAAAGCAAAATAGCGGAGTGGCCGAACGCTTTGAAGTTTATGCGTCCGCGTTGAAAGCGTCTGGCTTGGTCTCTCCTTTTTTGAACAATTCAATTTTGAAATGACAAAGGAAAAGAGAGACTGATCAGTCAGTCAGATCTGGTTTTGCCTACTTCGACGAACCCTCTCGGGTAACATGCTGCGAACCAACTCGATTAAAGCTTAGAAAAAACCCGAACCCACAAAACACACAATCTGTCCTTCAGTCCCTAATATACAAATATGAGCTACTTAGGTCTTTACAATGCTGCCTGCAGTCAAGTTGGAAAAAAATTTACCTTATATTTCGACAAACAAATATTCAAATCAGGTGTTATTGTGGATTCAGTTTGCCACAATATACACTGTGTCCTACAATGTCGAGAGGTAAATCAAAATTAGTCGTTTGCGGTGTTAAAATGGTAATAAATCCAGAATACACACACACACACACACACACACACACACACAAAAGAAGTCTAGAAATTTTACTGATGGTACTTTTCCATCCTACAGTAACACGTGGTGTGATCTGATCCCTCCCCACACGACCCCTGCGATAAAACACCGGCCTTAAAAGTAAACCATACGTGTATATATGTGCACAACTTCAAATATATTTGCTTTGTTTATCCTAGTCTACTGTATATCAGAAAGCAAGACGGTAGATGAACTCCCTGACAATATTAACACACTTTACATACGCACACATTCTCGGTAGAAAATTCAAATCGGATTTGCATTTTGCTTAAGATCTGAAGCAGATATTTGCTTAAAAGGGGTGGAAACAAAAAAAAACAGTATTGATGATAATAAACTTGATGACTTTTTTTTTATCTCCCCATAACATGAAGAACATCACACAGCGGTTTCAGTATTCAGCTATTGTTAAATCCCACGTATATGTTTGGATTGGCACTTCATGCTTGAAGCGTGTTGCACTGAAATCAAGTGTCAAGTCATGTATATATATATATATCGCTCACATACACATATTCCCTGTAGAACTAGATCATCTTTAAAAAAGACAGGACCAAAATAAATACAAAAAAAAAACCCTTCAAAAAGAAAAATAAAGAACATACATACATGCACACACACACATACGCACACACACCCTCCTCTCTTCCTTCACCACACTCAGTAATCGACAGAGAAGTCGTCTCTGACTGTCCTTAAATACCCGAGAACGTGGACAGAAGAATCTCATGCTCTATAACACTTAGGATGGCAGGCGTCACAAGGCTCAGGGAGTACAGACGGGGAACAGAGGCATCATTCAGAGAAATACTTCCATTGAAAGAGAGCGACAGACAGAGGGAGAGAGATAGAGAAAGAGAGAGCGTGTTAGCGGAACATCTGGAGCTGATTCTCAGAAATGGAGAAGTGAAAAGAGGGTGTTCAGTGAAGGGCCTGTTCCGTCTTTTCACACGTCCACCACCATCTTTTTGTGAATGTCTAAGCCACCAACCACCTGCGAAAGAGAAGAAAGTGGCAGATTGGAAATAATGTCAGTGCATTTCATAACCAGAGGAAAAAAAACGGTGCGAACTCTTATAGCACATTAAATAAAGCACCAGTACTGAAACATACCAAAAAATCTCTAACTACTCAGCCGTCTACCAAATTGACACTGAATCATTGAAACAAATTGTTTTTAAAAACAAATCTCAAGCCATTTCATGTTGACGTCAAAATTAAATATTAGCATACTGTCCGCCCACTTATTGGTCTTTTTAGCATAGGTCTGAATGAAAATGCTAATTCATTCTTTGCCACTAGGTGCTGCTTTTGAATGAAATCGACCAATCACCAGAGAGATTTGCAAAACTGTTGGTCAACATAAATGTGAATAAGAAAATAATAATAAAAGAATACTAGGGGCACTTTAATATAAATAGAAACGGACATTAATTTCTGCATTCTTTTTTCTATAAATGCAGGAATTCCTAAAAATAAATCAGAAATATAAAATATAATTTTGATGAAACAAATAAAACGTTGTTTTTTTGGAGGGGAAAAAACTCTGAAACCAGTAATAACCAATACTTGGATTATACAATACATCCAGAAATACTCATTCATTCCAGCTAGGCCTAAAATCAGTGCACACAATGTATCCAAGCTACAACGGTAAAAGTAAACAATGACAAGAGTCAAATTTTACTGCATCTCAACATTAAAAAACCAGAGCCAAAATGACAGGACTCACAGCGCAGAACTCCTCGAAAGATATCCTCCCGTCCCCGTCCTTGTCTGCGTTGATGATGGTTTTGTCGACGATCTGCTGCAGCTGGGTGTCCTTCAGGTTATTCCCTACCATCATCTTCAGCACCTGGAACAGCTCTCCGTTGGATATGTAGCCATCCTTATCCATGTCATAAATCCTGAACGCAACTGCAAAAACAAGTAACGAATTAAAAAAAAAAAAACATACCAGAGAAAGTAATAAAATGCTTTACCCCGGTGCACTAGTTTTAGTGTTTATTTTGGTCTGGACTAGAGGAAAGCGTTCAAGATTCAAGATGGAAAGTGACTCACAGCGGAGCTTCTGCTCCTTGTCGCCTTTGACACTGAACTGAGAGACGCCTTCAATGAACTCTGCAGGAAAAAGGACAGAAACGTTATGTTAATTCATCTGAACTCCTCAAGTATAGAGTAGGGCTGTCCCAAAAAAACAAACAAATAAATGGTTGAATTTTAAATAATGCAACATTTTTGTATTTGAATGTGTATTTTTAAGCTAGGCTATACATGATGCTGCTTTTTTTGTAATTAAGCTAATTAATTATTGTTTATAAACATTAATTTAACATTATGGACATGTTATTTTATTGTTTTGAAGAAACCTGCATTAGTAATGTTTTGCTCGATGTGCCCTCTTGTAGCAATGATGACTTTTAAATTTGAATACTGATAATATTCAAGGAACCAAATTCAAAATGAGTTTTCCAGCTATTGTGACAGCCCTAGTACAGATCGCCTCTGAAACCAGCATGGAGCTCAGGTAAATCTTGCGCTTTCACAAAAAAAAGCACTGGACTGGACTGCAATACAACAATTTCAACTGACATCAGATTCACACATACTCCGTATGCAGTGCGTATGCAGTCCGTGTGCGTTACGTATGCGGTGCAGAAGCAGGAAGCGGTCATTGTGCTTTCACACAGCACACGTTTGCAGTGCGCTACGCTGACGCCGGTTCAATCCTCGATTTTATGCAAAACCAATACAACAATAGTTTCCCATTCTGTGTTTTGTAAATGAGAATGCTTAGATGTCTTGAGACAGCTTT
>JAUCNO010000626.1:32037-54476 GCA_032353835.1 Enteromius viviparus | reverse complement strand
CAGTCCTGCACAGCGTAGAAGGACTCTTGGTTAGTGATGTCATACATTAGCAAGAAGCCCATGGCCCCTCTGTAGTAGGCTGTGGTGATAGTGCGGTACCTCTCCTGTCCTGCTGTGTCCTGAGGGATAACATACAAGAAATACAGTCAACCTCAGGAGTTAAAAAAAATAAATAAATGATGATTCGCTGCTGTTATTTCTTGTTAGTAGAGTATAATATTACAGTTCCAAAGTCAAAAGGATTGACTTTCAAGAGTTCACGCTTTCCTCATAATCAATAATAAGCACATTTTCCCGCTGGAGGATTGGGTACAGACTGGCGGCTGGTGGGGAGGGGAGCCTCCGCTGGAGGATTGGGTAGAGACTGGCTGCTGGTGGGGAGGAACGCCTCGCTGAGGCAGGCAGTCCCCGCTGGAGGTTAGATAGGGCTTTTTTAATAAATCAATGGACCTAAAAATGGGTGAATGGGAGCATAGAATACGTTACATGACTGAGGAGAAGTGAAAGGAAATGCCCTGCTGGCGTCAGAGTGGTAGCAGGTTGTGGTAAGGCAGGCTGAGGAGTCTGGTCCTCGTGGAGGAAGGCAGCGAGGATGTGTTTTTTGTCGTGCGATTCTGAAGAATGCACAAAAGTGGGAAGTGGGGAAATGAAAGCTGGGAGAACTTATAGTGAAGGGGAAATGACTTGATTGGTGGCGAATGAACGGGGATGATTAGGTAACGTGCTGCCAGCTGTATATGATTACTCATTCAGCGATCCTCTCGAAATTATGTTATTTTGCAAAAACATTCACTTCAAATAGTGGGATATTTTACCATTCAATGTAAGTGCAACAAAAAACCTATATACAGTAACAGTGCATTAGAAACGTTACAGAAACATATTTTGTTAACAAAATTATATGTATATATATATATATGGTTTAATACAGAAAATATCTGGTATAAAATGTTTTCCACAATGCTTTCATTATACTAATTTAGCAAACTTTCATTTATATATTGTCATATATTTATATATAAATTAAACTTATTAAAAAAACATGTAAAATACCACAAGAGAACAAGTTTAGCTAAATTGGTCAGACAGAGAAATCACAAAAACTATTTTTCAAATCTGATGGCTAAACAAGAAGTGTGTTTAAAATAATTTAAAGAAGTTTTACATAATTTTCAATGCAGATATATATTAAATATTGGCCCAATTTCTATTAATATAAAGTTATGTGTAAATAAAAAGAAAACAAATTATTTAAGGAAATGCAATGCAAACAAAGTCAGAGGTTTAGAGTTTAACAGCCATTTTAATGTGGTAACTAGACAACGTTTGATTAGTTTCCATGATACTGAGAAGCCTTGACTTGATTTAGAATGCTGTGACCTCATGTAGATAACCATGGTAACCACTGGTTTGGGCAGCTGCTCGAGGCTTGTACATATGCATGTATTGTATTTTAAGCCATATTCAGACTAATGGGAGCTCGACAAAGGACTCAGCCCCTTCTTTCAACAGAGATAAGATGTGCCACCTGCCCTTAACACATGCACGCACACACACACACTTACACACATACACGCATCACAACTGACTTCAAAACAAAGACAAGTCAATCGTATCTATATACACTGTGCCTGCCATGATAGATCTTTAAGTCAGGAAATGTCAATGAAATTTGTCTTTAACACCCATAACTGTGTCAATAACGCAGCAGTTAAATGTACAGAGCTCTGATGACTAATGTCATGTATAATATTTGCTCTTGCTTCACAGCAAAATTACTTGTGTTCTTGTTTTTAAATCAAGAACTCCGCCTTTAAATAAACAGAGAAATGAAAAAGTGAACACGCACACAGTATTTTCAACAAGTACGTTACACTCTGGTGTCCAAAGAGTTTATAAGAAGCACTGGATGCATAAATCTCCATGGGTTTCCCCCAAGGGAAATAAAGAATATTAAATCAACTCTTTAATGAGGATTTGCACCGCTTGAAATTAACTTACAGATACAAGAACGGTGTTATTTTGAACATTTTAATAGTCAGTTCAATATACAATATAGCAAAAAACAATAATAAAAATAAATGAATAAAAGTAAACAAAATATAAAAATGAAACATTTTTACAACATAAAATATAACAACAACAATATACACACATTTTAAGGCCCTATTTTTTAACGTCAAATAATCAACTTCATCACGTATGGAGGCACAAACATTATAGGCTTCCTTAATACTGCACATTCTCATTGCTATAGCAATCTAGTCAATAAAACATGACTAATTATTAACTAAAGATCTCCAAACACTTTCTCACAAGAGAAAAGTCTCTGTGTCTTCTCCACCCTCTAAATACACCACACACACACACACACACACACACACTCTAAAGGCTTGGCCTGCACTTTTGGATCTCAATGCTTAATGGAAATAATAAAATGCAACCAACCATACAACCTTGCAAGAGAAAAATAATTAGATGCTTTTTTTTAAATAAGGAGAAAAAAATTAATTTGGATTCTCATGGATGCAAACTTAAAAGTAAAAAACTTAAAGCAACACGGCTCATTTGTCCAACTCACCTAGATTGAACCGTTGAATTTTACGAAGTGCAAAGTTTTAAAAATAGTCCCAAGCCTTTTCAAGAGCTTACAGTATATCATTGTGCCTCCTGCAGACATGGCACGACAGCATAGTTCCTTGATACCTATGCCGGAATAGCTAGCCACATCTGCCTAGAAACTCGCAACTTTCCATTTTTGATCGAGATGCTACTGGTCTAATCAGATTCAATGATCTATGCTAAACTGCAGCTAAAAATGCTACCGCCAGATCCAGAGATTGGCTGAATGGAGTCAAAAACAACTGTTTAACTCTAGGTTAGTTGGAAAATTTGCCTATTTTAAAAAAGAGGCATGTTCCTTTAATGCATTTAGGTTTTTGTCTGATAAACTTGTACGGTAAACATATTTGATATGAAACCTCTGTTCTAATGTATGATAAAACATCAGTGTCATATGAAACATCAGTTGGGCCTGTGCTATCAGTGGTGCATTGCAGACATAATGCTGTTTTGACATCTCTAATTTTCACTTAGCTAATGATAAAACTGGTAAAAAAAATATATATGTGACCCTGGACTACAAAACCAGTAATAAGGTAAAATTGTACAAAACTGAGATGTATGCATCATACAGCAAATCACCTTTAAAGTTGTCCAAATTAATATCTTATCAATGCATTTTACTAATCAAAGACATTTTGGTATGTTTACAGTAGGAATTTTACAAATAATATTCATGGAACATGATCTTTACTTAATTTCCTAATGATTTTTGGTATATTTGCAATGTGTTTTTAAATATTGCTACAAATAAACCCCAGGGACTTAAGACTGGTTTTGTGGTCCAGGATCACATATATGAATGAAAAAACACCTTAAAAATATATTACAACGTGGCAAGAACATACCAAAAATCATAGCAATCACTGTCCAGTAATAAAAAAAAAATAGTTTTGCATGTAAAAAGCTGATTATTTCCGCTCTATTCCAGTCAGTCTCAGACTACTCAAGTCAGAGCAGAGTTCTTCTATGGTGGATTATCAACAAACAAGTGCATTCTGGGAAAACGATACTCAACACCTCTGAGGCGTTCTCACCCACTTCCTTTCATCAACAGAAAGTTCTGTCGCTTCCTCTGTCGAGGAAGGCTGTGGCTGCGAACTGGCACACAGCAACAACAACTCAATTACAGTGTCAGAACTTACAGAATGTAACTATATATTTCACTTAGAACTATAGACCTGGGCCGTTGGTATTGGGTCTTGGAATTGATTTAATTATTGATTCAGAGGGAAGGCAGATGCATGGCTGGTCTGGATGGTCAAAAAGCACACCCAATTTAATTTTGTGCCTTTTACTTTCTAAAGGTTCCCTCAAAATGGATTTGGCCCAGTGTGTGTGTGCTCGCTCTGCAAATAATGCATCGAATGATGGGGCCATCTGCTTTGGGTCATTTTGGATGTTTTGTAACATTAACCATTTTTGCTGACACACACACCTCACCTAGATTATCTTGATCAAGGTATCAGTAAGTCATGCTGACATATGATTACCAGATCCTCTTTTCACAACATTCGACTTTAGTAATAACTTATTTTTCTGGCTTAAAATGTAATCGGGTGTAAACTATAAACTGAATCTTAACAGAGTAAAGCAAAGAAACAACTGCAATGACACTGAATGCATTACAACTATTGGAACCCAAAGTCCACAAGGAAACTGATTTTTAAAAATAGCTAGGCAACAAAACCCTTTTGAAAGTGATACCACCACCAACATCGTTTCTCTGTATCATTATCGTTATAGCTGTGGTGAAAGCCCTGGAAGGAAGCCCATGGAAGCCCTTTTCCGCCATTCAATATAAAAAGTAAGAAAAGGTTTTTGCAACTTTTTTATCTCACAATTCTGACTTTTTCATTTAGAATTGCAATTGCGAATTATAAAGTCAGAATTGCAAGATATAAAGTCGCTACTTTAAAAAAGGGCATAGCAATTAGTCTATAGACCTTAAACAATAATTTCTACCAAAAGTCCCTTTCCAGGAAAGTCTGTCCTATTTATATGAACGGGGAGATCCTGAAATGTTGTTTCTTATGCTCAAAAATCATTAAAAAAACGCTTATTTATCAGGCAAGACCAGACAATGCACATGCACAGTTATATTGTGCTTGCTATGTGTAACATCCACACCAGGCTCCACCCCTGCAGTCACACAGCGATCACAATCTCCTGAATACTGATTACATTCACCTGGATTACTCACCTGACACTCATCCCCAGTACCATTCAAAAGCACACACCACTAATCAGTCACTGTCCAAGCTCGAACTTTGAAAGTGGACCCTAACCTGCTCTCTACTTACCTTGTTCCTTACCTGTTCCATTGCAGAAATCTCCATGAATCTCCCAGTGTCTCCAAAGCTCCGTTGTGTCTCCCCTTCGTCTCCAGTGGCTGTGTTCATCTGTCTGTCCTCCTGCACAAAGACTTTTCAGATCAGTTATTATTGCCCAGATTTGGACGAATTTACGTTTGCTTACCTTGTTTATCATTATCCTGTGGAATAAATACCTTTGTTTGATTTTACCCCTTTGAGTCAGTCTGCTTCGTTACAGCATGCACATTGGCAGGGGCCAAACTCTGGTTTTTATGGGAGCCAGAACATTTAACGGCCGCTCCAGTGATGTAAAGACTTTTTTGATCAGCGATTGGCTCTTTCCTTTAGAATGTGGGAACATTCTGCCATATTGTGTGTTGTAGTTTCTCTCATTCATAAGTATAGGCGTCTATGTATTTCTATAGCCTTTGATTCTACTCAACATCCCCACCAATAAATGACTCCAGTGTCCTATCTATCAAACTCACCCATATTTGCAATTTGACTCGTTTCTCGTTACGGTACACCGTTTTGACTTTGAAGTCGATGCCGACCGTGCTGACAAATGCAGAGGTGAAGGAGTCATCGGCGTAACGGAACAGAAAACTAGTTTTTCCCACACTGCTGTTGCCAATGATGAGCAGCTTGAACATGTAGTCAAAATTCTGATCAGCTACATCCTTCTGGACCTGCGTCTGCTGACGGGTATCGTTGGCCGACGCCATCTAGAGGGGTGGAGGGAAAGTGGAAATGTAAGACAGAGAAGCTTTACAATTAAAATAAATACTATCTAATGTAATGTATTATATTTGCTCTTTCTTCATAGCAAACTACATTTGTCGTTGTTTTTAAATCAAGAACTCCTTCTTTAAGTACTATTTTTATGTCAAGCTCTAAGGCATTGATGTTCTGGTACTCTTCTAGGCTATATAAAGTATTCTTTCAGCACTGTCATCTATCTATCCTTCGTTCTTTGTACATCAGACATGCTGAGTGAGGATCTTTCCTTGATTAAGAACCATTACAGCTGAGCCCAGCTCAGCACATTTCATTCTGGCCATAAAAACAGTACCTAAAGTGGGAAGAGCATAATGAGAGCATAAAGAGTTCACAAACTAAAAATAACAATTTTGTGCTAACTTTATTACTCAGTTGTTATTTTAGTATTTTACTTACAAGTATTAATATTTTGAATTAGCAATTTTTTTTTGCTTATATTGTGTGTTTAGTGATTTTTTTAAAGATAAAACTTATATTATAACTTAAAACTCATATTAATTTGAGTTAAGTTTAAGTTTCTGATTATTTCAGCTTTATTTAAATTACTAAACAAAATGTGTTCAAACATTTTAGTTACAATACATTGTTCGAAACAATTGCAATGTTTGTACGATTTTCTGTGAAAAATGTTTAAATCCCAGTGTGTTCATTAAACAAGCTATTACATAATACAGCTCATAAATCATATAGATTACTATTCAAGTATTTATGGCCCTTTTTTGAGGCTGACAGACTTAATGAAAGTTCTTAATGGAAAAGAGTAGCATTAAGGCTCTTTGAAAAAATAAAACGAAAGAAACCTCTAATAACATGTGACTTTTTAAACTAAACAAGTATTAACATCCTGCTCAAACATGAGATGATCACATCTACACCTGTAAGCACCTGAAGAGGGAGTTACCAGGATATGACACACCTTATACATACGAATGAGCACAATGCGCTCGTGCTACGGTGATTCTATGCAATTCTAATATATATATATTTTATATATAAAATAATATATATTATTTTTTTTGCGCAAGAAAAGATAAAGATTAGATAGCAAGTTAGATTTGGTCTGATGCTGGTCGATACAACCAGCAGCACACACCCTGACCTGTGAAAGCTACAGATCTATCAAACACAGCCTACATCAGTAAGTAAAGCACGCTCAAAAAATATTAATTTGAGTATCAATAACTCCATTTTGGAATTGAAGGAGAAATGGACCGACTGTAATCGTGCTTCCATATGGACATCTTCTCTCTATAAGCAAATACAGAAAAAATGCGTATCCTCCGGGCACTAACCTTATCCGGCTCTTTTTAGAGGTGCTTTTTTATTCTATAAAGTTGATGTTGCGCTTTTCCCTCTTCGGACATCCAGTTCTCGCAGATCCAGTTTCACTTTTCCCGCAAAACACACTGGAAAGGGTCCTCTCGCCTTATCGATTTAAAAGCCGACCATTGCCTTCCCTGAAGAGGGGCGTTAGTGACTGCAGCGACCTGGCTGTCGACCAGTTTTTATTTGTGCTGACGGCTCGTCGAAACTGCGACGGCTGTTTTCAGATCAGCCAGAGCTTCCAGCCTGCACTTACAGAGCAGCCAATCAACAGGTCCCCTGTCAGCCACACAGCAGCGCTATCTTCTGCTATTTACATACGGGACATTCTGCGAAACGGGGGCAATAAGCATTGATGAAGGGAAAAAAAACTGTTGCACTTTTCAATAAACAGTTATTTAGGCCTACTATATAAATAACTTACAGTTATCTACCAGTTAATTAGTTATTTACTATATAAATAATTTATATAATGTATAAAAAAATAGTGCTGGGCAAGTATTAATTGCATCAAAATGAAAAGTTTTTGTGTACATAATATATATATATATATATATATGTGTGTACTGTGTATATTTATTTATTTTATTTATATATAAATAAGCATGCATATATCTGTTTAAGAAAAATGTTTATATATTAAATATATAATTATATTAAATATGTATTCTTATGTACATATTTTCAAAATATATACTTTATGTGTGTCCTTATTTATACATAATAAAAATAAACAGTACACAGACATATATAGGATAAACAAAAATTAATTGTTGCCCATCACTAGTAAAAATAAAATAAACAAATATTTAGAAAAACAACAACAATTTATTAATGCACTGTTTAATTTCATTCAAAATTAAACTCCAACATTAAACTCAGGAAATATGTAATGTAATATGTATGTAATATTCAGGTGCATATAAAGAAACAAGTTTATCTAAAATCTAGTCACAAAAGAGGAACACAAACGCGAGTGCATCAGGGATTGAGCAATCAAAGGCACAGCTATGAAACACACTCACAGGTTTCAGCTTGCTTTACACACAAGGCTTTTACAGTCAGAGATGTGTATTATTTTAGCAGATGGGTTGACCTGGACTAGTTTTTACTTAAACGAGGGCACATCTAAAAAAATTAACTGAACTGAGTAAAACTGAACTAAATAATAAACTTTTCAAGCCAACATTTTTCATAAAATTTTGTCATGTAAACAGTAAGGGGGAAAAAGTAAATGTAAACCCCTATCTGTCCTTACAAGTCTTTCAGTCTATTCAGCTGCCCATTGATGCATTGAGGTTTGTGATTAGCTGGATCGTTGGCCTCCCACAGCTTCAGGAACTCCTGCTGATAGGGCCCCACAAGCTCCGGCTCCTCTGTAACCATGATGTTTTCTTTGTTGCTCTGGACTGCGGTTAGGGTCCAGTTAAGGGAGCCTGTGATCAGTTTTCTGCCATCCACCAGTGCAAACTTATGATGCATATGAACAGCTGAGCTCATCTCGTGCCTCACACAGATGCCTGCAACAGAGGTCAAAAACAGTTTGGAAACTATCAATTAGTGCCAAATCCTCTGGCAAATTAACAGCAGATGTGATTTCAACATATGTCAAACCCCTCCATGTGTGAATCAGCTAGATCCTTTAAGGCTGCGCTAATGCATCATCACAATTCTCAGTAGCCGGGTGTAACAGCTTGCAGAAGTTACAGCAGTGTGTACTGAAATAACAAGGGTTGAGCCGGACAGAACATGTGTGAGCTGTGTGGCTGTTATCTGTGTAAGAATTGCAGTCGTGCAAGTTCTGACTATAAACTGTTTCATACTGCATACCACACAGTTGTGAGGACAGGCCCATGCTAAATATAATGACATGGTTTATGAAGTCAGTGAAAACATTGAAAAATGAGGAAATTGTGTTTCTTTTTTTACACTTTTTTTTACATTTTTTAAAAGTTTTTTTTTTATTCTTAGAATTTCTAGAATTTTTGAATTTCTTTAAATGTTATTTTTTTGTTCGAATTTTTTAAATTTAAAATTCACCCCAATAATTTAATAAAAATATCAAATGAATAAAGTCACAGATATTCGAGACGTGTTTATAGACTTTTTATACACTTTTATAGACGAGTAGAGTATTTATTTCAGAAAACCACAACATTAAATTCAGAAAAAGTAAAAGGATTTGAATTATTAGATCACGAGCATTTTCACCAGCTAAAAATATCAGTTATTTTATCTAAATCAGTCAAGATAAAAAGTGTCTGTTATATTATATATCTATATATGGGCAGTTGACACATCACTGAAAAAAAAACTAACATTGAAGATAAATCCCATGTTATTTGTGTTTTTGTTGTTGTTTTTACACAGTCATAAATTCTCACTCAATTATTACAAACAATGGTAAAAGATTTTTGTAACACTTTCTATGAAGCCTGTATACATTATAAGGGTCTCATTATAAGGCATTATAATGAATGCATAATGCCTTATAATGTATCATGTCATGAATATTCATAAGAACAGTTTTAATGTGTTATAATATTTACTTATTTGTGGTTATAGCTTTTCAGAGTATGACAATTTATAACACACAATGAACATAAAATGCGTTATAAGTGCATCATATCTTTCCATTTTACTGATGTCACTTTACTTAAAGCTGACAAATACAAATCAAATGAATATGACACATTTGCTTTGAATTTTATTCTGTTGTTAAGTAACTCTGCAACTACATGCCACTTTTCAGTCGAACGTATTAGCTAGCTCACACTCAAGTAACACTCAGCACCTAACCACTCACAAGATGATGTAAGGTGCTGTGCAGATCAATATGTCAAGATATGATGTAGTCCATCAAAAACACACCTGCCTTACGGAGGGCACCAATCTGAGATCCAGTGATGGTCATGTAGTCTCTGTCCGTAACCATTCGGACCACGACTCCGCGTTTGTGCAGCAGGAGAACCGCCCGGCTCAGCTCCATGTGAGAGAAGGAGAACAAGCACAGGTCCAGAGACATGCTTGCGGAGAGGAGATGCTCGAGGAGCCTGGAGAAAGACGTCTCAACCCCATGGGGAAGGGGACAATCGCTAAGGGTAGGTGCAGAAAATGCAGAAATTAGTTGTTTTCCACATTATTGCACATTAAAGGTCCTTGCACAAATAGTTTTTTTTTTGTATACGTCATCCTTTTCTATCAAAATACTTGCTTAGAATGTAAAAATGCATCTTCTGATCTGAAATTTATGAAGGGTGAAAGTTTCAAAGGCAGTGTGTAAACATGATTAATACATATTTTTTAGCGTGAACAATTTTTGGATGCCAATTTCAGACAGCGTGCAAGGACCTTAAGATTATAGAAAGCTGATCAAACTACCATGGGAAATGATTATGGTGTATAAAGAGGTGTTCAACGCAGACTTGAGGTGCAGGGAAGAACAGGACTTCTTTCAGGGGCCCTCGAGAGCCTCTCAGATGCCTCATCAGCCAGTTTAGCCACTCCACCCCCAGAACGAAAGCTACGGCTCCCAGCCCTAACACCTTCATCAGCTCTCTAATTGACATCTGAGAAACACAGAGAGAACGGATTACAATGTGAAGCAGCATTATATTACACTTTATGAACAATAAAAAGAGGCTGTACATTCCTGAAGTTGAACATTTTGTTCTACCATTTCCCCAAATCAGGGCCAGGTCCTATATGAACAGAACCCACCCACAGAAATGTTATTCATTTCATTCATATTACGAATTATTGCACATGTACTTTTAGTAAACATTAATTAAATTGATATTTATATATGTACATTTGTATTTAAAGGTACACGACGAATTAACACAGCTATGTAGCAATTGCAGTTTATTTTACAAAATACACTTGGCCAATGAGAAGCAAGCAAACATAGTTTACTTTAAAACATTGTCATAAAATTGGTTAATTTATAATTTTTGCACATCTACCCTAATCTCATAAATCATAAATCATTGCGATCGCATAAAAACGGATATATATGGCATACAAATGTACTAACGTTACAACAGCGTGTTTAATGTGTAATGTACACTTCTTTGACAACACAGCGTTTCAGAAAAGTGACTTACACAACAAATTAAACTTGTACTTATTCAGTCATTCACCGAGGTGAGTTATTTGGTCACGAATCGCTTTTTATAGCATAAAATGTGATAATGTTTTGATATAATACCTGTTGAGACATATCTGCCAAACTCAGGTGACAACTAACAGCACGTGCCTGTTCTGTTCAAGAGAATCGCTCTTGTGAGTCGGATCTTCTCAAAGAATCGGTTGAAGAGGTTCATTAAAGAGGTCTGAATGAATCGTTTTGGAATCGGCCAGATAGTTTCTTATTCAGACTCAACTCTTTCAAGCACGTCCGATTTGTGTTTTGTAATAACCTAAAAAAGTAGTTTATGGTAGCTACGAAGGTTTTATCAAAGCGTTAATAATAGTAGCCTTATATAAAATGTTGTTGAAAATTAGCTACATTTAGATTCTATTTTATGTCATTCATACGCGTCACGGGTTAAAAGATTCATTGAATCTGTTTTTATGTAGTTCTCTGAAACTGTGAGAGTCGGACTTTCCAGGATACCGTTGTGAAAAGTTGTTTCCTCTCTTCAGAGACGTTTAGAGGTGATGAGTGTGTCAGTGTCTCCCCCTGCTAGTGAACATTTGTGATAGCAACAGATACACATTTAAGAAAAAGAAACGACAGGACACGTTAGTGGGTCAGTGTTTATTATCCGCAATAAAATACCATGTTTTATATTTAGAATGTAGTACAAAACAATTCTACAGAATTTTTAAGAAGAGTGCCAAAAATATATATTTTTAATTAATTAATTTACTTATTTTTTGGACAGTGTATCATAGATAGACATGAAACTTTGGTAATTATTTAAAACTAATTGCTGCCATGGTCCAATATAATCATTCAGTATCACATATCAAAGTCACCATACAAACACTGTCCACAATACTGTCAGTACATTTTGTAAGTATATAGGCCTAAGACTAGAACTAAGGCAATCATGTTTTTTTGCAACAATTAAAATAATGATAATAGTAATGTGAAATAGCCTATTATAAGTTTAATCAAAATAACAATGTATATATATATATATAAATATTTTGGTTAAAGATTTCAAACAGGCATATGAGAGTGCACAGGCTAAAAAGTTAAAAAGTGTAAAATGCGCAAATGGCATTGCAACCCTCCCTCAATACTTACACAAGTTATGCATATATTGAACATTCATCTATTTTTGAATGTTAACAATTAAAAAAAATAATGTGGGAGATGGGGTCTTGTCACTATCCCACTTCTGACAAATAACATAACCATTTTATCATTACTCTTGAGTAGACATACTTACTGTTGTCCCCACAATCTTTGGTTTATGTTTAATCACCTTTGTAACTTCTGATATTCTGACTTTAAAGACCAATTACATCAAAATTTGATTTTAAAGGCAAATATAAGGCAGATTATGGCTGATTCATAATGAAGCACCTTGAAGTTCTTGTATAGTAGATGATCCCCTTTTAAACTAACCAGAGAGCAGCTGTGTTGATTCTCTTATTAAGCACTGTATGCCTAATACATTGTCTACATATAGAAGAATATTTGTTTTGTTTAAGCTGTTCTGGGATCAGGAGAAAGGGACATCATCCACCAATGAGAGTAAGTGTATTAATTAACAAAATCAATGCCGTCCTGTTCATTAGGCTTGACGCAGTATTTGCGGTCGAACACTAGACGTGAGCCTCCCATTGGAGTGAGACCGCTCTGAGACGGCACTTTGTTGGTTCCCATCTGCAGAGATACGGTTGTAGTATCCACCGGGTCTAGATTCACGTTCTTTTCTGTCACCTGTCTCGCTGTGCCAAGAGCAAACATTCCAGCCTACAACAGACAAATTAATATTAAAATTGCAACAGGTTGGGAATTTTTAGGGCGCTCTTTTACTTGAACTGCCCAGTGTGCTTTCTGAATTGTTTAGTATTTGTCAGTAGCATGGAGGTAAATTAATGGTCAGAGTTTTTTACTGTCATCAGTGATCAAGCCACACATGCATCCATTTAGCTATTATGAGTGTTGACATATAATAATCCTCAGTATCAGAGGAGGACATTAACCGAGTGCTCATCTCATAATTCCAGTGATTTTGGCGTTAATGCAGGATGCGACCTCACCATGCTGGCGCATTTGTTGGTGCCCATTTGGAGGTTTATAGTGGATCGATCTGCTGGTTTCTCCATTCCTATGTTGGGATCATAGAGATGGCGCCTGGTTCCGTAGGAAGTCATGCCCTTTTGGCTGGCAAATTTGTTGGAGCCCATCTTTGAATTAACATAAACGATAAAAAAAATAAAAATAAATAATGAAGCTGTTTTCAATAATATTAAATGTTATTAAACAGCAAATCAGCATATTAGAATGATTTTTAAAGGGTTGTATGATAATGAAGACAATAAAGACTGATACTGAAAACGTTGCACCACAGGAATTTATTATATTTATATCCTGTTGCATTAACATTTCTCGATGATGTATGCAATGTCAAGTGTTTGTCACCTGCTGGCTGATAATGCCATCCCCCGCTTTCATCTTGTCAGGATTGAATTTCCTTTGTTTTTTTGCTGCATACTTCACACCAATGTCACTTTTTGTGTAGAAGCCTTTAGTCTTGGCCTGGTTGGAAAGTGAACATAGAAAAAGAAATAGCATAGAAAAGCATAACATATCTTTGATTGTATTCACAGGATGTTTAAGCTGCATATTAAAGCTTTTCTCACCACTCCAGCCAATGTGATGAGGGTATTCTGGACCTGGGTGTGGTTCATGTCCTCGAAAAGGTCGTTGGCCTCAAAGATGTCATGTGGTTTCAGGCCGTATTCACCGATGGCTCGAATAAAGTGAGTGATGTTCTCTAACTAAGAGAGGTTGAAGGAATAGGAATGGAGTTATATTTCTTTATATTTCTCCAAAATGTGGCTTGTGTCACACTATGCCATGTTCACTGCAGGTCAACCCCACAGTTGAAGGACTGTAAACAGACCGGAGTGAATGAGGTAAAATAGTCCATTCATTAGAAGAGTTTGACTCTTGTGCTCCATTCCTTGTTCGTGCAAATCACTTTTTATTGCATGCTTGTTTTATCTTCTGTAACTATTTGCACTTTAAATCAGTAACCACTTTGACATTGCCAAAGAAAAGTAGGTCTAGTGCCTACAGCGCTTAGACTATTTTCTGTACACCTCTACATTCTCTGCATTTCTCAGTGCATACTGCGGCATCTAGTACATGCACGAATGACATTATGTTTGTAAAACATCAGTTGCATTGTTAAAATGGAAAAAATGTGGCTCATAGTTTGAATTTGAAAACGTAACAGTGACGTCCAAGTCGTCACCACTATGCACACAAAGTTGACTAGGAGTGGCATGAGTGACGCCTCAAAATTTAAACATTGCTGATGGCCTACGCACACTACCTTGTGCCAGTTTAGGGTTGAGTGATTGACCTTCAGAATGGATCCAGGTTGCAGTTTGTTGATTAGCCTAGCGAACAAAAACACAGCATAAGAGCAATTACATCGAGCTCAGAAATGTGAGTGTAACTTATGTGTTATTCTTAAGTTTTAACCCTTGTTCACTTTTCACTATGGACCTTTTCACGTTTCCTGGTTTCTCCGCAGCGAAAGTCGTCATAATTGGGTAAACTTGAATAGCAGTAAAATGGATGGTACCACAAATATATTTTTTTGCATTCCCATTTGCACAAATAGCAAAAGATAAACTCCACAATAGTGTTTTCATGACTTCCAATAAAAAAAAAAAAAAATAGAGAGAGACTGATAACGGCAGTCAAAAGAGAGAACGATGTGAAATTGCATTAGCGTAAACTATCTTTTTGTCATTTGATGCAATAATATAATACAAAGAATGTTGTTATACAGTATTTAAAAAAATACAAATAAGAAAAACCTTTAAGGATTTACGATGCTGTTGACCGTTAAACGTGTCATCACAGTCTTGTGAAAAGGGTCCATTGGCTTATTTCTACTTATCTGGCTTATTCACTGTTGAGTATTGTTATCATTTTGTACTCTTTTTGAGTACAGTCACAGTTATGAACAATTTTTAATTGGTGAAACTCACTCGCAGAGGATCACGCCGTCTTTCAGTCCCTCCATGAAGTTGTCAGGAACCGTTCGACCTGTGACCTCATGGATCCACATCCTCAGGGCCTCCTCCGTCTGAGGGTCATACTTTTGTGCCAGCTGTGATGTAAAAAGTTATTTATTTGTTCACATAATTTGTGTTGTTGTATACTAACGCAATATTTTTCTAATTTTATACATGCAAGCTGTTTGCTAACAAGTGCAAACCTTTAGAATACTTTTAGTATTTTACTGTATACATTTATTTGTTGTTGTTGTTGTTGTAATATTAGCAACAACATTGTCACTCTGTCTCTGATCTAGTCTCTGGAATTAAATTCAAGCATGAACAGGATGGATATAAATAATTACACAAGCATCCTGTTTTGCATGTCCACTTAGATCATACTTACATTTCTCATAGCAAGGATACACTAACATCTGAACACCAACATTAAGTTCGATTTATTGAAGTTATACACTAATTTGGTGTATATTTCATTGATTTCAGTAAATAGATATCATCCCTTAAGTTTCAATAACCATCTATTGTTCATAGCATTAAATATATTTTTGAAAAAGCTAGAATAGCAAAAATAACAGTTTTTTTTGGAAATATGTGTAACTCATAACACAGTGGAAGGGGTTTTCCATTTACCTCAACGTTATCAAAGTTTAAAATCTAACTAGGTTAACGTTACCTTTCTGAATGCATATTTGTACTGGAAAAGCGACAAATATTTTTTAATAAGGAAATGCATTGTTGGAATAACAATGTGGCACAGAATTGCCAGAGGGCAAAACTGTTGATTAATAACATCTATTTTACTTGTACTGTATGTATGCAGTCAGGTTTATTGCATTTGTATTATAAAGTGCACATACCTTGTTCCTGACATCAGCAGAGAGTCCAAATGTGGGTCCTTTGCTGAACTGGGTGCTCATGGTCTCTCAAATTGAGTCCTGTTGATGCTCCGGTGATCCGAATGTTCTGTATCTGCTCTCTGAGCTGCACCAAAGGAGTTCTGCTCGGGTCTCTCTCCATCTTTTAAATGCCCCTCTATTTGAATGTTATACTGTACAAGTATGCCACTCATTGGCTGAGGCCTCTTTACCATCTGACCAATCATGGGCATGGATGTTTTGCTGGCATGCGTGGGTCAAATGAGCTCTAAAGGAATAGTTCAACAAAAATGAAAATTCCAAACAGCATACGTTTTCATCTCTGCATTTGCTTTAATTCAAAAGAGCAAAAGTAATAAAAGTAAATCATTACTAGTGTTATAGTAAAGGTAATAATAAATTAAGCAGGGAGCTGGGAGATGATGGTGGATGGAGAGAGAGAGAGAGACAGACGGAATTTGTAGACTTTATTTGGTCATGATAGTCCTTCGGTTGTCATGTGTTTGTAGACATATTTATAACAGAGGAATCCAAAGTGAATTCTGAAATAAGTTCATCACATTCGTGAGTTTCTGTATCTGTATATGGAAGAGGAGGAGAGTGAAATAGACTATATATACTACTGCATGTGTTTCTTGTGTGCATTCCTTTTCTTAGTGAATGCTTTTATAATACATTTACCAATAAAGGAAATGTAGGAAACAACAGATGGATGGATAGATAGATAGGTGTATGTATGTATGTATGGATGGATGGATGGATTGATGGATTGATGGACCAATGACAGATAGCAATGGATAGATGGATGGTTGGAGGGATGAATGGATAGATAGATGTATAAATAGATGGATAGACTGATGACAAATAGTGATTGATGGATGGATGAATGGATGTATGGACGAAAACAAATAGTGACTGATGAATGGATGAATGGATGGATGACAAACACTGGAGGATGGATAGATGGATATATAGACAGATGAATGGATGACAAATAGTGATTGACGGATGTATAGATATGTGAATGGATGGATGACAAATAGCGATGGATGAATGAATGGATTGATAGGTGAATGGATGGATGGATAGACCGATGACAAATAGTGATTGATAGATGGATGAATGGATGAATGACAAAAAGTGGAGGATGGATGGATGGATAGAGAGTTGAATGGATGGATGGATGGATGGATGACAAATAGTGATTGATGGATGTATAGATAGGGGGATGGTTGGATGACAAATACTGTAGGGATGGATGGATGAATGGATAGATAGGTGTATGGATGGATGGATGGATGGATGGATGGATGGATGACAAAAAGTGGAGGATGGATAGATGGAGAGGTGGATGGATGAACCGATGGATGGATGGATGGATGGATGGATGACCAATCGTGATGATTGGATGACAAATAGCAAAGGATGGATGAATGGATAGATAGGTGTATGGATGGATGGATGGACTGATGACAAATAGTGATTTATGGATGGATCACAAAAATTGGAGGATGGATAGCTGGATGGATGGATGGATGGATGACCAATCATAATGATTGGATGAATGGATGACAAATAGTGATGGATGGATGAATGGATAGATAGGTGTATGGATGGATGGAATGATGACAAATAGTGGTTTACGGATGGATGACAAAAAATTGAAGATGGATAGATGGAGAGGTGGATGGGTGGATGGATGGATGGATGACCAATCGTGGTGATTGGATGACAAATAGCGATGCATGGATGAATGGATAGATAGGTGTATGGATGGATGGACTGATGACAAATAGGGATTAATGGATGGATGACAAAAAGTGGAGGATAGATAGATGGAGAGCTGGATGGATGGATGGGGTGGATGGATGGATGGATACATAGATGAATGAATGGGTGGGTGGATGGATAGATGAATGGATGGTTGACAAATAGAGATGGGATGGACAGCCTTGCACTGAACATAGCAGTGGCCCACTCACACTGTTGTAAGGAATGTACTTCAGTCAATTTCAAGTTTGGTGAAAGATATTTAAAACTGTTTTAGGGAATAAGCCAAGGATAGAGTGGACATAAAACAAATGAGTCATTTCAATGATTACAATCCAAAGAACATTGAAGAAATGGCTCACCCAAAAAGACATTAATGGATGGACTGCAGTGGTGTGGGTTACTTGTGGATTATTGTTTAGATTTAATCATCTGTCTGGATTCTCATGCTGAGGAAACCCATTCACTGCAGCAGATCTACAAGTGAAGAAATGATAAATTCAAAATATTAAAATCTTTACATTTCTCGAAATTGTACCCTCCTAACTTCTACAAAGGAGTTGAAAAATGTTATCATTTGTCCCGTAACAACTATAGTTTTCCACCAGATGGCGGCATGGCCAACCTTTGCTGCTAGACTCAAGGACGTTGACAATATGGGCTATGGGCTTTTTTCTAACATTATGGCTACTGTATTATTAGCTCTTCATTTAGTTGCCATATAAAGCATTATTTTATATTAACATTACAATTATACTAGTTCTTCAACAAGAGGCACAATCATCTTTGCATCTGTCCTGCAAAACACAAAGTTGTCAACGACTGGGCCACATAGTCTGATGTACCATGCCATCCCATAATTAAAAAAAAAAAAAAAGCACAGTATGGATACTACTAGCATGCTACACTCAGTATGTATTAACACATTTAATGTTAATTCTGTAATGATGACTGCACTAAATGAAACATGAAGTCAGCTGACGACATTCATAACGATTTTAATGAATGCTAGACAGTATAGGATATATGCTCTGCATAAACCAGTAGGCTATAGCATTCTTTTTAAAATATGTGAAAAATGCATTTTTAAAATGAATTTTCCCCTTCACACCACAAGTCAGTTAGGTCAGATCTGTGCCATGCATGCATCACAGTTATTTAGCATGCATAGTATTTTCCAGATCTGCCAAGCAACGCTGGATGAGTCGAAGAGTTCTCACTGCTGGGGTTCACCTGAGGTACAGTTCATTTCTTCAGATTTTAACTTTGAAAATCACTACAGGATTTCTTACATACATGCTGTAATACATGGTTCTAATCAGCAGAAGACAGAGATGAATATTGTGTAATCCTAAACAGTGGCTTTGAAACAGGTTTGGATCAATGACAGAATGTTACCCAGCAAGAATCCAGATCTGATGTTAATCTTAACCAGGAACTTGTCATTCAGAGAAGAAAAAAACTGTTTAAGTCTGCAGCTTTAATGTACTTATCCAAAAACAATTTTTAATGTAGACCAAGCTAATGGCACGAGGCATCAGGAATCTAAAGTCAACTGTATTGTGATCCAGATATTCTGCACAATTTGGGCTACACAACCTTGACTGCCATGTGGGAAACGAGACATAGTTTCCAGCCCAGATTAATGTTCCTCTGCAATGATTCTTCTTGACAGAGGCCAAGGGTCACAATCCTGTTAGACTGTGAGCAGAATGGCAAAGAAACCAGTCTGGATTTACCCAGGTTCTTGCTTGAACACCAACTGTTTAGTACCATCCAAATGTTTGGGGTCGGTATCATTTTTTTTCAAGTCTCTTATGCTCATCAAGGCTGCATTCATTCTATCAGTTGATAATATTTTGATATATTATTACAACTTAAAATAAGTGTTTTGTATTTGAATATATTTTAAAATATAATTTAGCTGAATTTTCAGCCTTCAGTGTCACGTGATTTTTCCTTCGAACATCCATTATTTTTTGGTTAAAAAACTTCTTGTTTAAAATGGAATATTTAGTAATAATATAAATATTTTATAGTCACTTCTTATCAGTTTGTCTTTGCTATAAATAAAAGTTTTTTTAAAATCTTGCTGACCTCAAACTTTTACATTTAAATATTGTTTCCAAATGAAGAATTAAAAATTAATAATTGAAAATAAATAATTTTAACATCCCACAAATTCATATTTATTTTATTATAAGTATCTAAATGTCTATGAATACAATATTTAGATTTTTTTCCTCTATAAATTATATGGTGTAAGTAATCAGTATAACACGTTGAATTTCTTGTTTGGTATATGTTTTATTGACAGCATAAGCAAAAGATAATCGTGGTCTCCAGAAGTTCATCAGAGGATCTTGAGCTTCACTGGAAGCAAGAATATCTGGTCGTCTGTACAAGAAAAGCACACGACAAGTGTCAGTACTTATAAATACTCCAGAAAGTATTTCTTCTTTAGTATATGATGCTTTGTATTGTTTGAAATCCTCAAACTGGAAAATCCTCAAAAGGTTTTCAACATGATTTCAGACTGTTGGACCCCACCGTATGTGTGTTGTCATCATCTTAGCATATACTCCTTTAGGGAACCTCATCCAGAATGAATTACAGTTTACATTTGGCAATCATTACATTCCAAGTACAGTGAGCTGTGTCATAATGTGGGACATGTGACCCTGTTCAATACTTTATTGTCCGCACAATTCAATGAATGTCTTTCCTTTCAGCATGTTTTCAATTATTCTGTCTCATGGAGGCAATTCATGAAAAGTAGCCTATTAAAAAAATCCAGTTGTACCAATTTCAAATTGACGATTCCAGTAACAATAAGGGCACTGTATTCCTCTCAAAATGTTCAAAGAGCCAAAAGCTGAATTCGTACCAACTCCTCTCTCATCCAGAAACGAAGGACCATAAACGGCCAGATGTGCTTATAACTGCTAAGTAAATCAGTGTCATAAGATCCCACTCCTACATTGAGCGTCCCAAATGCTGTCCAATCACTGTTAAGTATAAAGATCTGTTTGAAATTGAAGGACTTTATTTTTACTATAGCCCAGTTAAAAGGGAACATTACAAGAACGTTCCAGCAATGTTCTCTCAACGTTATGAATAAATGTTCATCATAATTATGTTTATAAAACATGATGTTAAACCAAATTCCAAAATTGTTTGGATAATATATACTAAATACACACAAATACAGTATATATTTTCACACATATGTACATGCATATATTTATATGAATGTAATTTATATTATATATTTAGTTTATTATTATTTTTTATATATACATGTATGTATGAATGTATATATGCATAATAAACATACACATATATTATGTAAAGAAAAACTTTTATTTTGTATGCAATTAATCATTTGACAGCATTATTTTTAATACATCCATTAAACATGAAGGTATGAAGGTATTTGTTAACCCTTAAGTTGGATATTTGTATAACATTTTTTACTATATGTTCCAAAAGTTGAGAGAATTTTCCCATAATCTTAACACAGTGATACAATAATAAGTTGCCCTAATGTTTTTTATTCAAGGAAACAAACAAACAAACAAACAAAAAAAGTTAGGCCAATAAAAAACTGTATGTTTAAAAAAACACTCAAAAATAATGTTTTAACTTAATGGGAACATTATCAAAGCACTCTTAGCTGGAGTGAAAGTATGTGAAAGCATATTTTATGTTGCTAGCACACATGATTTGAGTCTTATCTTACACCGCCCCCATCCCTCCAGACCTCACATAAAACCATCAATATATTATTACCTGTTCCACCAGCTTCATATTGATCTGATGCCTCCATCTCCTCTCAGCTATTGCCAGAGCTATGCATCTATTCTGTCCAGCCGTGGCGAAGACGACACTAAAACCCTGACAGTACAATTCCATTGATTTCTGTACTGGGATCCTCTGCACGTGATTGTTTGCGTGTGAGTGTGTTCTCGATATTAAGAGCCGTTAGACGTTGCAGAATATATCGCATCATAACAGTTTATCTTCATGTATATGTATTGAGGTACTTGGATTCAGATTTAATGCGACAGATCTGATAGATGAACGTTGCATTTGTCACATTGGTAATAAGAAGCGCGTGTGATGAATAGGTGGCCTAAAATCCTGATTCTGATTTTAAAAGGCGGTATGTGATTAAATCGCATGGATTTATTATTGAACATCTGTTGTATATCTCTGCGTGTTTTGTTTAAATTTCTCAAACCATCTGTAGTGCAGTTAACAGGTTGGCATTCAATTGCTTTTCTATAGGTCTTATGGTTTGCAACAAAAAAAAAAAAAATATATATATATATTTATATATATATGTATATTAGGGACGGTACTTGATTAAAAAAATTAATCTAATTAATTAGAGGCTTTGTAATTAATTAATTGAAATGAACCACATTTTAATTGCATATAAATATTTGACCTGTGAACAGTGAGAAGTAAGTTTTTTCATATGGATTTTTAGTATACCATTGAATAATGACTGAATACATAAGCTTAAGCA
>JAUCNO010000626.1:15123-25166 GCA_032353835.1 Enteromius viviparus | reverse complement strand
TGACGTCATCACAGCCTGGTGCAGTCGCTCCTGAAATGCTGCGCTTGCTGGGCAAGCCGGCTGTTCTCGAAACGCTCGCGCGTAACTTTGATGCAACACGTGAACGTCACGTGTCGTCGGCGCCGGTTCAAGTCGGACAAAATTTCTTACCGGCATGCACTACTTTAAGTCAGCCGCCGATCGGTCTGCGCAGCGCCGCATGAAGTCGAACGCACCTATTACTTCAGTCTTTAGTGTCACATGGTCCTTCAGAAATCAGTTCAATATGTGATTTTTTTTTTTACATTTGTTGAAAACAGTTGTGCTGCTTTATATATTTTATAATTTTACATTTTTAATCCAACATATTTTCTTGTAGGGGAAAATACAAATAAATAAATATATATATATATATAAAAATAAACAACCCCAATATTTTACTGACCGCAAACAGTTTTTGCTCAGTTCCAGGTGGATAAACTGAGATGTAAGAAACAGTAAAAGGTGAACAATGTGTCTTTTTAATAGATTAAAATCATGGTTTAGGCTATCCACATCTTCATATAAACCCACACAGGCCACATTAATCTATCAGGATTTGGAAAATACTGTAAATCCTCCGTTAAATAATATTTTATGAACGCTTGGAAGCGAGCAGCACTCAGTCTGGGTTAAATCATGGTGACGAGGGACTAAATGGATGATGGCACACCGCAGTGGAACTATAAACTATACACAGACAATTATTGATTTTGATATTTTTTTAGGCTGTCTCTAGATTGGTAACATTAATGCGACAGGAGAAAGGGTTCTGTGTGGCCAGCTTTGGTGGCCAGTGCTTTAATATGGCATGGCGTGGGAGGTCATCCAAGGGTCAAGGGTCAAACATAACCATCCTAAAGGTCTCTATGACCCTTCCAAATTGATTGCTTACACATCAGAAAGCATCAGCTCAGAATGTTAACTTCACATTTAGCCTGGTTGACACTGACAGCTACACTCAGTTTCCCCCTCTGAAGCTATAAAATGTAATTTTAAAGTCATAAAAGAAGTTCTAAAGAAATAGTAAAATGTATATGTATATATAGACACACCATCAATATAAATATATGTATATATATATTTTTAATGGGTATAAAGACTTCTACAATTTCTGGAAATATTTTTAATTGTTTATTTTTTATTTACTATTCATATAACTATACACATATACTCTTCTGGGGAAATCTTTCAATGTATTTTCTACTTATAATGTATCTCTATGGAAAACTTCCTGGTATTCCTCTATAAGTTCTGTTCATTATTTTCCAGCAGCGTTTCATTTGCTCAGGAGCTCCATCCCCAGCTCTACCTTTTGCCAGGACAGTGCACTTTTCAGAGCTTTCTGTTATTCCTCGTTGAATAAGTGCATTAATGATATGTGGGGTTATTATTGCTGCTCTCCCTGCACATTTCTAACAGATTTAGCCCAGAACAGAACCATACCGCCAAACTAAACAGTAAGTATTTTGACAATAGTAGTCCTGACAGAAATATATATGTACACTGTTCATATCATGTTTATTTATAATGTCTGTAGAAAATAAGCTGCTCACTGTTTTCAATATATATTTCCACACTGACAGATCCAAAAATCTTTACATTCAGAAATATAAATAGTAGCAATTTACAGCGGATGCAAAACTTTGTTTTCAGTAAGCAGATATAATGCATAGTCCAGTATTCATCCCTGTATAACATCTCTAATCATTATTTTGGGAAAAGAAAAGAGGGTTGCATAGCTCTAGTTCACTATGGAAACACACCTTTACAGAATTAAACGAAAATAATGTTTTATTAAAAAAAAATATGCGGCATAAGAAATGCATGGTCCAAAATCTAAGCCACATTAGATAGCTTTCATGTAAAACATTATAAAACAAATGTGTTTTCTTGCAGAAGCAGGAAAATTCCTTTTAATGAATGAAAACACATGAAATAAATAAAGGTTATATGTCTATTGCTGTCTCTCTCTCTTCTTTGCTCTGTGTCTCATGTCTATTACATAACAGCGGTTGAATGAGAACATCCAAGTTTTTGCTCTTTTTGGCAGCAATAAATCACAAAGAACAAATGTGTTTTAGTCTGTATGATTATGGGCATCTGAAATAAGGGAGCGTTTAAACAGCAGACATCACAGAGCCGTTACTCTGTTCAGGCTGTTTCAGATCGTTCTCAGTTGAATATTTTGCAAACCAGATATATTCTGTTAAATGCATGTTTCAAAAGCATACTGGAAAATGCATTTTAAAAATGCATGGGATGTGGAGTATGAAATAAAAATATTCAATAATATGATTATAATATTACTATGATTGCTCATTGTCTATCTGGTTCAGTACTCCATAAAAACAATTTAAGTTGCACATAATACAAGGACAAAAGATCACTTTTTACATGATTTTCTAATTTAGAATTTTTCATTTAATGTGTTACTTGTGTTTTTGTGCACTATAAAGAGATTGTTTCAGGTGAGTAAAGCCAAAAAAGGTCAATGCAGGCTGCACACTGAATTAAATCCAGAATGGAGAATAAAAATATATTTTATGATATAAAACACAAAAATGCACGATGAAAAAAAAGTAGTAGTAGTAGTATTATATGTAATATTAATGTAATTTTCATAATTTTTTATTATCATCTTTTGTTTCACTGTTACATTAATATGCATCATTTGCATATTAATTAAATGTATACTATTTGTTGTTGAATATATGTTGGTTTTGTGTACTTGCCACTCTTTCTTTGAAGTCCACCTGCTAATTGATCATTTTCTCTGATTAGTAATCTAGAAAAAGGGTAAATGGTAACGTGTGCACTTTTTTGCACTATAATTTTTTATTTGCTAGTCAGTCTGGATTAGATTCAGTGTGAGGCCGGCAGTCTCTTTGATTGCACTTGCAGTTTCTTTGTAATTCATTACTAGCCATTTCTGAGGGTACTCAGGGAGAAGATGCTTTTCAGTCAGTCATAAATAGAGAATTTCATTGCTTTCTGTGTTATCCTGCAAGTGTTTAGTCCCAGCCAAAGTCCTGACCAGTCATCTGGTAGAACTTCATGTTGAAAGGCCTGTAGAAATCCCTGAGTCTGTGCAGCACCTCGGCTGGTATATGTGGATGAGGTCGGCCTTTTGATTTCCCCAAGCATCGTGGTCTGCTGCTTCCTTCCGGCTTTTTGAGGCAGGGAAAGCCTTTAGTCTGGTTAAAGTAGAAGTGCTTATTGGTCACCACCCGTTTGAGTCCCAGAAAATCCTGCACCCGGCCCATTTCTCCTGCGGGGTCCGTCACCAGCTTCTCGCCGCTCACGAAAAGAAACTGGGCGAGCGGGAAATACCTGAGCCAGTTCTCCAGGTGTTTGGCGTAGATGCCGATCCTCACGGCACTCCAGGACGTGTCAATCAGGCCTGTGCTGGAGTTCTTGAAGACCAGATTCTGGAAGGACGGCAGCCCGGGGCTTTTGGTCAGAGTCTGAGTGTAGTCCGACACAGCCCGGGTCACGGGGTCACGGACCACCACAATGAGTTTAGTGCTGCGGCTCATGGAGAAGACACGGGACGGCGCTTCATGGGTGATGAAGTAGCTGGGTGTTTTCTCCATGGTGATCTGGCCATCTAAGGTACGCGGCATTAGATTCCTACAGAACGAGAAAGTGGAGGTTAGTCATTCTGTGATCAGACATGCTTTCTAAAAAAAATCCTACAGAAATGTAGAAAGGGAAATATTATCAAGTGATATTGGCAAAAAAGATTTTCAAATATTTAGATTCTCTGGGTAGATGAATATTATAAAATATAAAAAAATCCCGTAAGTAAAATGTATATATGTGCATTAATAAGATTTATATCAAATTATATTTTTAGGTATTGTATGGGATTATGAAACAATTACATGTCGATATATATGTGTTTGTGTGTGTTTTACTTATGCACATTTATTAAAACACCATATCGAAATATATGTGTGTTTATATTAATTTTTGTAATAGATACATCTATTATTTTTACTTATATAATATGCCTTGATGGATGTAAGTATAGATATACAGTACATGTACATAATATACAGTATATGCACAAAAATGTACTATACATACATATACATATTTATCCTCAATACAAAATATGAAATGGTTTTTATGTTTTTAATTTATGTGGCATATTTCATAGAAATGTATATACATGTATATTACTTTTCTTGGCACATATGCAATAAATATTTATATTTATAGAAATTTATAAATATTTTCTCATATTAAGCCAATTTGCAAGTTCAAAATGTTATTTTTGGGGTCTGCTACAAGTCATTTCAATTATTTTATATTCAAAAACACATTACATTTCTCAGATTGTACATTGCAAATGTTCACTATATTTTAGTTTCTGTCTCTTAAAATCCTGTCTTGCCAAAGCCAAGTCTGCTCTGATTGGTCAGCCGGTCCAATACTCTAATAATAAATAAAAAAGTAGTTAAATTAATATATCTAGTCTCTCTCTCTCTCTATATATATATATCCCTGGGTTCAGTGCAGTGCATAATGGGATTGTTTCTTGTTTTTTTAAAGATGTGCCTAAAAATGTTATTTTGGTCTTAATTTACTCACTTGTATTGTTTCTAACCAGTATTAAACAAGACTTTATTTCTGTGTAACACAGATCTTTTGAAAAGGGCTTAAATGTTTAGAGCAACATGAATATATGAAAAAAGCAACTTTCATTTTCGGTGAGCTGTGCCTTTAAGGATACAATGCTGCTTTGGAATTTGGCTGAAATCATAAACAGTTTGAAATGTCATCTTCTGCACGCAGGCAGGTTTTGGGACAGGTTTTCTGTGGCTGCACCTATGTAGTCCAAGCTAAATATTAAACTGTAATTTTAAGCAATAATGCAAAATGAAAAACTGTATTAAAACTGACTCTGGAGACATGATAATTGCGTCCATTTCAGCTCTTGCCAGCGGATGAAGCTGTCACACGTGTTTTGCGATTCAGTTATTTATGATGAAAGACGTTCTTTTTATTATCAAATATAAAACAAGCAGTTCTCTGATGAGGTCAGTGTTGAATTACTCAATCCATCCAGTGTAAAGTGTTGTTAAATAAACATAAAAGCTGACTTTATTAAAAACCAGCCTTGTGAAATAAACGTCAGCGAGAATGGAGTTGGTGATCTGCTATAAAAGAAAGAAAAACACGAAAGCATAACAACTCTTAGGAGTCATTTCCTGATGGGTTTTGTCCCCAGAACGTCTGTCAGGAGTCTTTCCATCTCTCCAAGGCTTCTTTGTGCTGATTTGAGCTCAGTTTTGCGAGATCCTAATTTAAAAGATGAGCATATTGGCTCCAGTAATGGAATAATATACTGAATCAGCACAGAAGGTTTGCATAGTAAATATCAATTATATATGTCGTGTTTTTTTTTTTTTTTTTTTAAATATATGTTTTTTATATTTGTACACACACATATCAAATGTATTAATTATTATAATATTTAAATATTTTAAATTAATAGTTTTCCATCATATATTTATATATATATTACTATAATTAATATTTTTTTTTACAATGTAATATAAATAAATATATAATAAATAAATTTAAACAAATTCAGATATTTTAAGGTTGTTGTTGGTTATAATGTTCAGTTAATGCCTTTAATGAATGCCCAGTAGCTCCAGAATCAAGTGGAAAAGTCTCTATACTAACTCTCATTATTTCCATAGAGAACATATGCAGTAAATTAACTCTTCACTACTCTGGGATGGGGTTTAGAAAGCGGTCACTCTTTCTCTAAGGCTGGCCATCATCTCATTGCCATGAAGCTAATATTCAAGTCTAATACAAATCATGTTGCTCTATGAGAGCTTTACCACTGAGACAAGAATCAGAGGTTTATGAAGGAGAATAAAGTGTAACATTGAGAAATTGGATTTGCCATTTTACATGCAATGCTCTTAAAGGAACAGCTCGCCATAAACCATGCCGCCATTTATCCACCCTTATTTTGTGTTTGAAAATCAGTTTTGATGACTCTTCATGCTGAGCTTGTTCAAACAGTTACCATTTGTAGTCTGTTTAGATCCAAGAAGGACAAAAAGCAGCATAAAAGCTGGCCGTATACGACTTCTGAGGCCATTGTTTTGATTGTGTTTACGTGATGCATGTTCCCAGCGCCTGCTTTTAGGGATGTGATCTTGAAGCATTACATGCAGAGCTTTTAATTTGGAAATCATGTCATGGTTAATGTCAATGTTGTCATTCTCACCCTGCATCTAAAGTGCAAGCACTGTTTGGCTATGTACACACCGCTAAGTGCATGTTTAATTCAAAGTAATCAAGCTAATGGAAGCCATAATGGCTGCGACCACGTCTGCTGACATCATGTTTACGTTGTAGAGAGCAGGCTGGTAATCAGCAAAAAGTTTGGGCTTTTCTCGATTCACGCCAGTGGCCCACACACTCCGGTCCACCCGTTTGATCTCTGAATCGAAAGAAGCATTGCAAGATAAAACCCTCATTTCAGCCAGGTTCACAAAATCACAGCTGACTGGCGATCTCTGGCAACCTTTGATCTCGCTCCAGCTGAGGGCTAGAGTGTTTTCTTCTTTATCGGGAGGCTCGTGGCAGCTGCTGTTACCTGTGAGGTTGCTAGGCTAGCATCCACGCTGTTTGTTTTGATCACACCTAGCGTAGCCTTAGTGGTTAGCATCTGGAACGGGAATGTGAGCCTGGAGTATGTATGAGATTATCAGAGCAGAACCTGGCAACAATTTATTTCTGTTTACTGGTACAGAAGGCACAGCTGCGGGTGGCCTGCTGCAAAACAATGGCCTCGAAAAATATCAACGACTCCTTTGGCATTCAGTTGGTGTTAAATGTATTTTATGTTTGAAAATGCATTTAAAATGCTAAGAAAAGTACACTGTAGCCTTGTTTTTAGTGGTGTCCACTAGTCAACACTTGAAGTGGATCTAAACCTTTCAACAAAGTTTACCTGAAACCAATATTCTTGTTTTTGACAACTTTTCTTTTTCTATCTAGATCAATTTACTTATAGAGTTATATATATATACTTGTATTTAATATATTTAAAAAATATTACACAATATAAATGACCTATAATATAAATTTAAAAATACATATATTTATTTATTTTAAATATATTTTATTTATGTATGCATGTACTGTATATATTTGCATGTGTATAAAAATATTCACTTAGACAGATTTACATTGAAATATACATTTATTTGCATTTTATTTTATACATTTTTGTATATATTATATATTAGAAATTATATATTTATGTATATATATAAATATATTTATATATTTCTTTATTTAAAAAAATTATATATAAATTATATTTAAAATCATATATATTTATGAATTTTTTTAATGTATGTATGAATTTATTTAATTATTCATTTTGAATATATGTATTAATTTATTTTCATTATAATGAGCAATTCACATCAGTTATATGATGACAATTTGTTTGGTCATGCAGACTCAAAATATTCCTGAAAAATTATTAACAAAATGACATGGTTTCTTTTTTGGACATCATACGATTACACAAACTGACCACCACTGTTTGGTTTAGGTTTCTGTGGTGTGCTGCGTGTTACTTTTCAAAACATTCAAATACATTTTTGAACCAAAACATGTTTCGCTATCAAAAAGAGACAGCAAACACTGTGTGGTAAGTCATGCCTTATTACACAACACACACAAGCTCTTTCTCGTAGCTAATACACATCAGAACACAGGGGGATCTTCTCTCCCTCATTTAAATAAACCACTGGATATAACCTTTCTCCCATTATCAGAGGAAAACATCCAGACAGAACTGCCCCCTGTGTCTGGCAGCAGTGACCCGGGATGTTCTCGTCCTGATCTCTGCCACATCTGGCAGCAATGAGTCTCCGGGAGGAAGTTTCTTCCCATTACGAGCTCACCATGGACCTGAATGGATATTTTAGGTCTCTGAAATGTTATAAAAGTGACATAAAAAGCTATGTTTTAATGAGTCCCATTGTCTTGCTGTTCATATATTTATCTATAAAATATAAAAACGTCTGGAAAATAATTAAGGTGCAAAATTCAGGAAAGAAAAACAATTCCTTAGATATCCTGATCAGTATATATGTTTGACTGAATTTTCAAAATGAAATGACCTTGCATAGAAATGAATGCAAATTAAGGATCTTAACTGTTTTGTTTAGTATATACTATTATAGTTTTTGTATATTTTTATTTAATTTTATATATTAGATTATATTTTATTAGATTTAGATTTATTTTCGCGACTTTGCTCAGAATGTTTGTTTTACCAGAAAAAGTTTATTTTATTTCAAATATGGTATTGGTTCTCACAAATTTCTAGTCAGTAAAATAATTTTAAAGCATAGCATATTACCATATCTGCCACTCACTTGTTAGTCTTTTTGTTGGTCTGAATGAAAATGCTAATTAATTATTTGGCGGTAGATGCTGCTTTTGAAGCTTTAAAAGCTCACAAATATGGCTTTAAATAAAATCGACCAATCACCAGAGATGTTTGGAAAAATCAGTAGCTGAACGAATCATTTGGGAGTTCCTGAACAAATAAAGTAAAATAAGAAAATTAAAGTGTTTTTAACCTTGCATGCATGTCAACCTGTTTTATAAACCTTTCATAACCCATTTCAGGGGCACTTTAAACTAAAATCCTGTAATTTATACACAGAATCCACTATGCATGAGATAAAATAATCTCAGGTGCCTCACTCTTGTTTGAACTCAAACAGGTTGTACTCAGACACAACACTCAGTTACACGAACGCCATAGAAAGGATGGCAGGGCCTTCTTACTGAAAATACAGTGAGAACACAGGCTTGTCATTATGAAGCAAATGGGAGCTTCTAGAAACTGTGGGAAGCAATTAAATGTCAGCTGGAAATAACAAGTAAAGCACCATAAAACTGCTCAAACATGCAAACGGACACAAATCAAGGGGCAAAACACACCCTAACCAAAGAACAATCACAAAGGAGAACTCCTGAACATCTCAATTGTTTTTTCCTGCACAACAATTACATTACATGGACAGTTTCTTCTCAGATTTTCTCCTGAGAACAGTCCCTAGTAAGAGCTCATCTCCACTTTTTAACGATTTTAACAAGAACTTCTCAATAAGACTAAATTATCTAAGATAAAAACAAATGTTAGAAGAAACATCTCAACCGCAGGAAGCAGACTGAGCTCTTCTTTAAACTCTGCAAGAGCAATAAAATATCTTAGACACATTTAGTGGACATTTAGCTCTACATGTGTGGCATATAGCAGGAAAGCCACAGGTCAAAGGAGAAACCAAGATCTAAATGCTCACATCCTTGAAAGAAAGAGGGAGGTCCCGCATTAACAGGAAACAGACGAGTGGCAAATCAGGGATAACAGACGTGTGTGTGTGTGTGTGTGTGTGTGTGTCCACACTATCATGTGGGAAAATCAGCAGAGCTGCTGTGAGCGTGTGTTTGTGTGGGTTTATCTGAAGCAGCAGCAGGACGGCCACACCCACAGAGGAAGACACAAATAACATCAACTACAACTTCTGTCAGATTTCAACACACTGTTAAACCCCTGCTGAATTCCACCTGAAATAGTCATCAATTTAACCTTTTCTGTCAGTTAACATCTAAATACCACAAATGTCTATATAACTCACACGGTATCTGTGTTGTAATAATTGCACACAAAAAACCTACCAAAAACCTCATAAAAATAAGTAATTAATTTAATTAAATATATTTATTTGATTTAATTTATATATTTGTATACACACACACACACACACACACACACACACAAACAACAACTAATATTTTCTTGACGAATTGAATTAAATTGAACAGTTTATATATATATATATATATATATATTATTTGTTAAGATGTTACATTTATAATGAATTCTATATATATTTTGTATAATACTTTTTTCATTTTGAATATGCATATATATAGAATACACACACACATTCAAAGCA
>JAUCNO010000625.1:18292-53058 GCA_032353835.1 Enteromius viviparus | reverse complement strand
TGAAGTGCCCGCGATAACAATATCGTGCATATTCATTACCGCGATTTATCGCATTATTGAATACCGGCACAAGCCTACACCCGGGCAACGAAAGGAGTGGCTTCATAAGCATTTCAAGGACCTGGAGGGGCCTAGCCAGTCTCCAGATCTCAACCTCATAGAAAATCTTTGGAGGGAGATGAAAGATTAGAACATTACTGCTCTAAAGGAGATCTGCTGGAGAAATGGGACAAAATACCAATACAGAAAACCTTTGACCTCTGTCATTGTTATATTGTAAATATTCAAGTATAACTTCAAGTATTGAGATGAAGTTTTGTTATTGACCAAATACTTATTTTACAAATAAATTCATTAATCCTATAATCTGATTTTCTGGATTGATTTTTTTTTCTCCCTCATTTTGTTTCTCATAGTTGAGGTATTCCGTGATGAAAAAGACAGGCATCTCTCATCTTTTAAGTGAGAGAACTTGCACAATTGGTGGCTGACTAAATACCTTTACCTTTCTAAATACTAAATACTTTTTTGCCCCACTGTATGTCAAAATAAGTATACAAGATTCTGAAACGTTATGATGTAAAAAATGAATAAGAAATGTCTGATAAATGTCATAATTGTAACATGGTTATGTGAACTCTTATATGCTAGCTTCCACTTTGGATCATTTCAAAACATGCTGGAGAACACGGTTATCATTTACAGTTTTATACAAAACGGTGGAGTTCATGAAGCTCCAATCCTGGTGCCATTAAAGCAAAAGAGGAAAAGCAGTACAAACTCAAAGGCATTCTGAATTTTAGCCTTTTTACATTTCACTCAAATATTCAAGCTTATACCTTGCGAAGAACAAGTGCATTAATTGTACACAGTGTTTTCAATAAACTGTATAGAATAATGAAATAAAAGGCCACTTTGATGACTAACCTTTCATGTTTCTTAATGTGTAATTAAAAACTAATTTAAATGCATGACATGCATAACATCCCTAAGTCCTAATTAAACGGGCCAAACAACAATCATACTAATTCAACTAATAGCACTCTACATCAATGTAAACTTTAAATAGCTACTCGCATTTAATTGCAACTAACATGTAATTAAGCAAACATTAATATATTAATCTAACATTAATCTTCAGTTCACATCTAAATCAGTAGAATTAATGACAGATGATGTATCATCATTTAACCACAAAACCAGTCATAAGAGGCCCAGGTATATTTGTAGCAATAGCCAACAATACATTGTACGGGTCAGAATTATGCCAAAAATCATTAGGGTATTAAGTAAATATTCCATGGAGATATTTTGTACATTTTCCACCATAAATGTATCAAAACTTAATTTTTGTAAGTAAGTAACTTAAGTAAGATGCATTGCTAAGGACTTAATTTGGACAACTTTAAATGTGATTTTTTTTTTTTTTGCACCCTCAAATTCCAAATTGTATTTGTATCTCGGCCAAAGTCTGTCCTATGATTACAAACCATACATCAACAGAGAAAGCTCAGTTTCTCAATCATTGGTGCTGTGGTTCATGTTTGTGCTTCTGTGCTGTGGTTCAGCAGTCAGTAACTCATTCAGCCGAAGCTCTGGAAGATCTGTCACCCATATGTGAATGCCCCGTGACCTTCAACACTCTTTCTCTCTCTTCATCCTGCTTTTGATCCCAGCAAACATTTTACAACTCTTTCCAGAAAAACTGCACGTGCACATCCAAAGAATGTCTCAGTCTGACAAACCAAGTAAGTCAAATCAAATTAAACAGTTTTCACTAAATATTTGCTTCATGAAACCACCTTTTTTCCAAGAGGCTATGCTTAAAAATGCATGTATGAAAATAAAACAATTAGTTTGAAAGAGTTTATTTGACGCACAGGCACGTCAGATATCAGTGCTAAACTTATACTGAAGGGTCCTGAAAACCTGTGCATGTCGTTTTAGTTCTTTTACGAGAACAGTGTGCATTGGAGATGATAGCGAGCGCTTACCGTGGGTTTTCTCCGCGCAGGCACGGCCACGGCATTCTCCAGCACCATCAGCAGCAGGAGCGCGAAGGAACAAACCCAGCGCATCTTTAAATCACACCACTCGCGGATTACCTTCCACTTCGTGCTTCATCCATATATTTTTGAGTAAGAAAGTATTTCCACAGAACTAAGCGCATCCAGGCGCGCGCTGGAGACAGATGTGTCCGCGCCTCAGGACAGACAGACTCCAGCGAATGTTTCTGCTCAGTGTGTTTAACACTCGCAGTAGAGTTTATTTAGTGCACTTCTGCTTCTTGCTCTGAACTTTCGCTCTCTCTAGGGCGCAGGAAGGATCCCGCAGGAGCACAAAAGCGCCGCCCTGCTCCGATCTAATGTCCTCCTCCTCCTCCCTTTACTCTCCATGCATGTGCAGCCTCTGTTGATCAACTCGGAGCAGCATCACAATCGAAAATTCTGTGTGCGTTTATTTTCCTTCGCGCGTTATCTTGTGTTTTCACGACGCGCGCAAAAAAACATTAGCACATTTAAACATAAAAATAAAATTTTCATCACATTAACCTGAAATATAGATAATTTATAGTTTTTTGTTTTTTATTTGCAAATTTCGGGAACGCCGATATTCAGGTCACGTCACCTGAGTGACGTCACAACGTGTTTTTTTGTGGGGCGTGGCGTATTGGCGGAAACCAAAAGCAACCAAAATGTATCTATTTAAAAATATAAAATAAAAATCCTAAATATGAAATAAAGTCATATTTAAAAGTTTATTTGTTTAGTTAAATTCAGCTGTAGGAAAAATAATGTATTTCGGGCAATAAATCAATAAAACTATTGTGAATTCCTTTTCATTTCCCCATCAGACATGAATGCATATCTGGATTTCACCTCCAGTACATCACAACAGGGGCCGGTTCCATAAACCAAGATTAGATTGTAAGCCAGGCTTATTTCAGTTAGTCTAACTTATTGCCAGTTAATTTGTATTAAATAAGTCAGACTATCTGCCATAAGCCTGGCTTTTTTGGTAAACTTGTTTTATGGAACAGGCCCCTGGTACCTGCAACAACAACAACAACAACCTTAGTTATGCTCTACAAAATCATTGAAAGTTTAAGTTTACCTCGTTTTCAACTCTAAAAGGTAGAGTCATCGTTTCTGCAGCTTCAGTGATATCTCGCTCCAATCGCAAGTCGACATGCAAGGGAGCATTTCAAAAGGGCCACAAATTAAGCATGCATAAGCTGCGCTCATTAAAAATCCATTGTGAAGAATTGCAGATTTTGGCATAACACATGGCACTCATGGCCAAACGCCCTCAGTTTCTAGCCCTAACCTCATTAGTTTGATTGACCTTCGGAGGGTTCAGGAAGAGCCAGGGCTTTTTACAGTGCTTTACTTTAACTCTCACGCCACTATGGAGAGAAGTCGGTTTCTCTGAGAGGAAGTCAGTCAGTTATGATGGATATCGTTTTTGACCTGCAGGGTCAATGTACAGGCCGTTCAATGGCTTCACATTCATGATGCATTTTTTAGTTGACATCTAAAAGACGAAGCATTTATTTAAAAGTACTCCAAACAAAGACCATTCAGTCGCAAATGGCTAATCTAATATTTTAAAATCACTCACACGTATACATAACCACAATGCCATTGAAGGCCAAGCCATTAATTTATACAGCGCTTTACACAACGCAGATTGTTTTAAAAGCCGCCACACATTAATAAAACAGGAAAATTAGTGTCAGTGTTGTAAACAAACTCAATTGGAGCCGTAAAGCAGCTCTAGTGAATATAATAGTGCCATTACTCATCTCAGTGTTGTTTTAGTAACAATGTCTCAAAGTTCATCAATTAGAAAACGAGTTCGGTTCTACCGAAGGCAATCGCGTCACTATTCACAGCTATAGCTGTCGGTTGTCAGTCAGTGTCATTCGAACAGCAAAAACACAGCTGCATTAACATAGTATGGAATTCCTGGAGCAGAGAGAAACATGGATTTGGAGAAGGGCACCTGAAAGGCAGCCTCGTATCTTTTGCGAGTGGTTTTGAATTTGGCTGGAGGCCCAGGCTTTGGCTGCACTCCAGGTGACTGCGGACCCGGGAGCTGCTTGACCCTTCCCTGTCACTCACTCTGGGAAAGAACAAAAAAGAAAGGGAGAGTGAGACGGAAGGACGGAGGAGAAAAAGACTAGCGGGACAGGAGATTCTCTTTCAGGGGCCCTGAGAGATGAGAGTTTAATTGGCCATCGATCCATCAGTAGGTCCTCTGGCTCCTGCACCCATTTAATGATTGGCCATGACGTCAGCCTAAATACTCGCGCTAATGAGTGACTTCCCACACAAACAGCCCCTGCCCGTCCCTGCTGCAGGAAAAGAGCTCAAAGCTTTTCCCAACCAGCTGTAACGGTGGTGCAAAATCAGACCACCAGCAACCAACCCACAAACTCTGCTCGCATGCATTCCTCATTGTACCGTTTACTGAATTTTTCTTCTGTGTAATAAATTAAATAACCTTAAAAACGGTTCTGTAAATGTTTATTAAATATAAACAGATTTATCTTTTGTATTTTGTAGAGCCATTCTATGCAGCAATGACAAGAGCACATGATCTCAATTGCCAACCAATGAACTAAAGGAATAGTTCATCCAAAAATTAAGTAAACCTGTATTCATTTTTTTCTTCTTCTGTGAAACAAAAAAGATTGTATTTTGAAGAATTTTGGTAACCATACAGTTTTGATGTCAAAACAATTGAACACCCTTACAGCTCAAAACTAGCCCAATTGCTTTTCAGAGGTCATCCCATAGTACTCCAGGGGGGTAAAACACACTTTTTTTGTTAGAAGTAACATTCCAGTGGCTAAATATCATATTATTTTGGTCGCTTCAACCCACGGACATGAAAAACGTCCAGCAGAAATAGTGTTAAAGTAGCCCAATTTCGCTGGAAAACCACATACTTGGCAACACTGACCCTGAACTCCTCCCTGATCTTTGACGACCTTTTTCCCCCTAAAAGGCTGTTTTTTTTCAAATGAAAGATCACATCACACCATAAAGAACATCTTATTTTAGAATATTAACATTGATAAATTTGACAATTATTCAATCAGATTACTTTTTTCAAATAAAACATTACATTTGATTTTACAAGAAGATATCCAAGTTACTCTTTCAAATAATGCCTGTTTATTATTATATCCTCTTTATTGACAGACAGCTCTGCTGTGACCGTTACTGTAGTTAAACATGCATTTACTCTCAGATGCACAACAATACTGGAGTCAGTATTCTTCAGAATGAGAAAGTCGCAATAATTGGATGTGTTTAACAAATATCCTTGATGCATATAATCCCATTATATTAAATGTCTTAAATGCTGACCTTGGATGATCCAATTCTAATACTAATAAAAAAAAGATAAACAACATTTGTTTCATTATTTTTTTAATTGCTGAGTTTTTTTCTCCATCCTGTAGAAATATTTAAGCTGCACTCTTTACCAGACAGACATGAATTTACATTTTCTTCAGTATGAAGCCTATTTGTTTCACATTTGGTGTGAAGACTTTCACATTTACAAAAAAAAATAGAACTTTTTTTATTTTAAAAACAAAAAAGCAAGCCCAAAAAAGAAATGCAGCACATTCCATAAAAATTTTTTTTATGTAACTTTTTCGTTTTTTGTTTTGGTCAAACCTTACTGCGTCACATGGTTAATTTGTAATTAATAATTTGTTCTGTGCCACCCATTGGTGTTAAGCAGAGCTCTTGATATGTTCTACTGAAGCTCCTTTACTTTCTTTAAAAAACAAAAATAACAATGAACAATGAAGCAAAAAGGCTTTTCAGTTAGTCTCACTCATGCAGTCATTTCTTTTTTCTCCACAGATGGAACAGCCATAATTCACTAGGTTCTACACATTCTTGTGTTAGCGTATCCAGTATTTTGGCCAGTTTGATTAAATGCTTCCATCTAGAGGATTACAGTACACTGCAGCCAATACAAACCAATCCGTAAAAAAATCCCATGAACCCAAAAAGATGCTTAGAATGGTTAGTTTTAACAGTTATCCGACAGCTTCAGACTTATAAAGATACAAAACCAATAGATACAAACTTTAAAATGGCATACAATATTTGTATAACATGAAACAAAAACACCAACTCCATTGAGTTACTGATTACACATTTTATTAGGTTATTTATTAGACGACGTCACAGAGTTACCGAATAAAGACGATACACTGCAAAAGGAGCCTCATCATCTCTCAGAGCTGAAACACACTGAGGTCAGACGGTGTAAGTGTTATGACACAAGTGTTCAAGAAGACGCACACTGAAATCTGCAGGGTCGAGTCTGTAGTGTTGCTTGAAACGTAACGTAGACAGCACGAGTCAATAGTGAGCTCATCACTAAACTGTGCTTCTATCTCTGTGCTGTTCACATTGAGATAAGTCCTGCGGCGCCTTCTGAAGAGTGGACAGTTTAAATGCACATGAAAGGTGTTCAAGACCTTAAAGGCAGACATGGCTTATATATTTTGACATCTCCAAAATCTCCTGCCTTAGATCGGGACTAAGGAAAGAGGTTTAGAAATGGGACTCCCTAATATTCTAGCCCCTCTTTTATGTGTTTAGTGAAATGCGTCTTTTTGAAGTTGCATCTGCCTTCAAACTAATCCCAGGAGAAACGCTGAAATGCAGGGAGAGGTTTCGCTGATGCAAAGACTCAACCGGTAAACTTCAGTCAAGTAAACAAAGTGATGAATGATGATGAAAGTTAAAGCGTGACACGGAAAGAAGGTTAAGTGCACAAATGTAAAGTCCCTGAGAGATGTTGGGGACCCCTGACTCACACACACACGCGCGCACCATTCACTATAAGACACCAACTGAAAGCTGAAACTCGCCTAAATCGGTGTGGTGGTTCTGTTACAGCGTATATAGTAGCATATATGCACACAGACAGCTGGACATTAGCGTTAGTACAGTTTGTTGCTTTGATTCAACCATCCTCACACCTTATTTTGGTCACATTGAGAAATTCTTTTATATTAAGACGACAAAAAAATAACGTCAGCGCACATAAAACTTTGCATGGACACTGAAAAGTTATGCTCAAGAACATTGTGGGGCCACTGGCTTAACGTTTACACTAATTCACCGAGAACAAGAATGTGGACGATACCCAACTAATACTACAAAAATGAAGCATGAAGGGGGATGTTTTCAGGGTCCAGGTTAGCGGATAGGGATTTAGGAGCCGGAAATGGCCACACTGATACCGCCTGTGAGGATAAACACAGGTTCAGTGCTAATCACCAGCTTGAAGAGGGGCCCGAGCCTCAAATCAGCTGGGATTCAATAGGGACTGGGGGCCTGGAATGCATGGTGTGGAAGAATTAGAAAGGAGAAGCGAGTGGGGGTTTACATCTCATCTCACAGCAAGTGAAACTCTGGAGGGAGTTCATGAGGATAAACATAATGTCCATCATTGCAGATAAACTATGTGTTTTATTCTGAAGGACACATTTGTTTGAATTCATGGTGTTCTTTTTGGGTTTCCCTTTGTTGATGTGTTCGGGTGTGAACGGAGCCCCATATAAAAAGTTGAGGAAGGGAGGGGAGAGCGAGACAATGAATAACTCCATTCTCTTCATCCTCTGTTTATCCATTTACTCGTCTGCGTCCCTCCCCCCTCCTCACAGATGGGCTGCTGTTAGCAGCGGGTCTCATAGATGCCGCTGCGGCCGATGTAACGCACCCATTTGATGACATCGTGATCGCTGTAATTGAGCTTTGGCTCGAAGACCTTCAGGTAGCGCACTTTCAGTCCTGATGGAGCAAATGGTACCTAGAAAACAAGAAAAATTACAAAACAATTTACTAATGTTCAAGGCTTTTAATATGATCCAAACTTTAAACCTCCATTAAAAGTTCCTTTGTATTGAAATGTAGTTTTAGAAGTGTCACAGCCCCACGTGCCATAGTTTTGTCTTTTATTTTAAATCCTGATCGTGTAAATTATGTTATGGTGTTTTAAAAACAATGAGTGCCATGAAACACTTTAAAGAGGTGTGTTCATCAGTGTCCACAGAAGGATTTGAAACAGTAATGATCCTAATAACCCATAACTATAGCGCGATCTCTGAATTTGATCAAATGATTATAATCATATATACATTTTAAAATCCTGCTACTAGCATTTTATTTAGACCAAAAACCACTTTCATTTTGGTGAGGAAGCTGGCATTTGGAGAGCTAGTTGCACGTGCTGTTGACTATATGGCCCTGCAATAGATGCATTTTACAGTATTAAGGTTGATTAATCGATTAATTGAGTGTTAATTTAAATGACGATCGAATGTGGAAATTATCGAAAATTGTCATCTTTTATAATATTGCATCAGCATGAATGGCATTCCACTTGACATAACATTAAACTATCCGTCCAGTTTTAGAGACCATGCAGAACATCCTAAAAAAAAAAAGAGGAGGTCTACAATGTGTGAAATAAGTCGGGGGACTTCAAGGATTTAGGCTGACCTCAAAGTTCATGGAGATGGGTGGGCGAGCCCACTTCTTTTTGTCATTAGTGGGTAGCAGCTCAATTTCAGCACTGATCTGAGATTCCTTCATACCAGCCATTCGCTTGATCCTACAAAGAAAATGACGAATATTAGCTCAATGTGAAAAAAAAAAATACTACTTTTGTTTAATCTCAACTTTAAAAAGAATTCAGAAAAACATTTTTATTTCCATGTTCCAATCCAGGGAATTTACAGTTTTGAGTCTATTTATTATTGTAAAATTGTCTCTAAAAAGGCAAAAACTGATATTTAAATCATCAAGTGAGTATGTGGACAGACAGATGGACACAGTCCAAATACTTCATCTATCAACATACAATCCATGGACAGATTTAATATTTGGAATTAAAGATGGATGGATAGATGTTGTATTCTATTTTGATGGCTGGAGTATTTGGATGGATGGAAGAATGGATGGATGAAGCATTTGGATGGGTGGATGAAGTATTTGAATGGATGGATAGATGGGTGGGTGGATAAAATATTTAGAAAGGTATTTGAATGATGGATGGATATGTGGGCTCACAAAGTACCTGGATTGTTAGATGGAGTTATGGATGGATGAGGTATTTGTATTGAGGGATCAAATATTTGGATGGATGGATGGATGGATGGATGATGAATGTATTTGAATGTGTGGATGAACGGATGAAGTATTTGGATGGATAGATAAGGTATTTGTATTGAAGTGTGGAGTATTTGGATGGATGGATCATGTATTTGGATGGATGGATGAGGTATTTGTATTGTATTGTATTGTGGAGTATTTTGAAGGATGGATGGACAGATGGATAAAGTATTTGGATGAATGGACAAAAAAGATCGATAAATAAATAAGAACTTTTTGTGGGGTTAAACTTGTACAGTTAAATCAAGCCGTACTTCCAAACAATGGCGTTCTCACTGGCTTTGTACTTGGCTTTTCCCTTCATACAGATGACCTGAACCCCACTGGTGTTGAGTGGAGTAGGAATGCGCACCTGTAGAGAAACACACAATTTACACATCAACACATCCATACAATAAGGCACTTTGAGAATAATAAATGCTATTTCTGCTGTCAGTCTCACCTCGATCTTCTGCGCTAGCAGGGAGGGCTTGAAGTTGGACTTGATCACCACCTTTACTTCCAGCTTGGTGCGGCCCACTTCGCGGACCAATGGGATGACGCGGAAGGGGAGGATGATGTCTTTAGTGGTGCGGTACCTGAGACAAGGACACTGTGTGACACACTCATATGCAGTTACACACGTGCGCGCTCACACACACACACATTCTTCACTGACCTCATGAGCTCATACTCTCCATCGGGAGGGATGAAGCTAATACTGCGCTCTGAGTCAAACTTGCTGAGACGGACACACTGATGGAACGTGCAGTCATCGATCGCAATGGACTGTTTCCCACTGCAGCAGGGGACACAGAGGAGAGAAACGATGAGGAAACAATGAAGCATGAGCAGAGACTGCAGAGAGACCAAACTAGCTTTACTCATCAGGGGTGGGTGGCATGACTGTATATACTGTGTGACAGCAGAAAATGATCAACTGGTAAAGATTGTGAAATATAACACAGGATTTGCTAGGAAGGGCTGTTTATGCATTTACATGAAGAAACAGGAATTGATGCGAAAATACTAAGCTTGAAGTGTCCCGAGGACAGGAAAGGCTGTTGTTAGCCACAACACAAAGCAGGCTCTACGTATGTTACAATTGTCAAGCAACCTTGTAATGTACAGTTACAGAAATAAAGATTTTAACTGATAAGTATAGTTTAAAAGCTATTTTACAACAGCTGAGAATGTTACTTATTCGATTACAAATTAGATACATTTCTACTTTTGTTGCATAATAATGTCTTTGTTACTAAATTGACTAAATTTCCAAGAAAATAAATAAGAACTTTCATTCAGTGAATTATCCAAAAATAGTCAAATTAAATATATAAACAATTTTTATTTAGTTATAGTACTTTGTTGTCAGCTTTTTAAAATCATTTTGCAAAACGTCTCGTGTTCAATAAGGCTGTATTTATTTCACCAAAAATACAGTAATATTGTGAAATATTATTCGTTTACAGACTCTCATAAATTTTTTTTAATCTATTATAAAATGTAATTTATTCCTGTGATGCAATACTAAAATTTCAGCACCATTACTTTAGTCTTCAATATTATTTTTCTTCTTAAGAAACTTCTTATTATCAACATTGAAAACAGGATTCATATATTTTTGTGGAAACTTTTTGGAGGATTAATTTGATGAATATAAAGTTCAAAAGAAAATCAATCTTCTTTAACATTTTAAACGCATTTATTGCCACGTTTCGAACAAATTGATACATCCTTGCTAAATAAAAATGTGTTTCTTTTAAGATCATGCTGACTCCAAACTTTTCAATGGTAGAGCATATTGCAATAAATATAATTATTATATTATGCAAGATATTAAGGTCATACCACCTACCTCTGTTACCCATGATGCACAAGAACATTCTGCTGTACTGTCATTATGTTGGGAAGGATGTTTGTTTCTAGCACTCTGACCACAACAAAACTGCACGGGAAGGTTTGTAACAGAGCTGTGATTGGCTCATACTGGATTAAAAAAAACAGCGTTATGTTGTGGTCAGAGCCGAGGGGTCACAAGAAAAACTTTAACACTGACTCTAATGAAAATGGCTTTCAGTTCATTCAGGTAAGAGGCTTTTGAGTAAAACAAGACAGGGAGAGACTGTTTGTATGAGATGAGACAAATGAACTGAAGAAAACACTACGATCCTTTACCTAGAGCTGCTAAACACCTCACACATCAGGAGGCAGTGTCATCCCATGCAAAGATCATCTTTACTGAGACGTTTGATGGCATGACACGAAGACAGCTGACAAACGGCTACGACAGGACGGAGTGGAGGTGATGTCAGGAGTGAGAGTTACGCTACCTGCCCCCCAACTCACTGAAGTCCAGCGGAAGAGAGGAGAGAGGCACACAAATCAACAGAAAAAAAAACAAAGGGCTAAACCAACAGCTCCTAAGAATCAAGCATTCCTCTATAAAGAGATATATACCTACTGGGATAAAGGAGGAGACGGGATGTTACAGAACACAAAAAAGCCAAGGAGCAATGAATTCACTCCAAGTAACACTTCCTTCATTATCCATATTATATTATATTGTCCATCTGTTCTGTTCATAAGACATTACATTCTAAGCTATATTATTTATATAATACAAATAAGAACATTTGCCTTATTTTAAATAAATAAAAACATTTTTAGTCAAAAAACATGATCAACTGCATCACTAACATGAGACTCCTCAATTCTTTTTTTTTTTAAAGTCAGGTTCTCAACCTGGGTTTGTGAACCTCTAGAGGTTTGTGTTGAAACTGCAGGCGGTTTGTGAGATTTATTTACTCATTTATGATTTTACGCCATGTCATCAGTGGCAAGAGGAATCATTTCAATTACACAATTCTGTTGTCTTTAGCATTTTAAAACTACTATATAACCATTATGTTTGAGAATCATATATATAAGCTTAATGCATGACAAAAAATGTTAATTCCAGGAGAGTTCTTTTTGAAAATGCCCATTAATATATTTTGGACTCACAAATGCTGATGCTAAATTGAATTTAAAGGGGTCATAGAATGCATATTCATGTCTTTCTGGAAGTTAGCTAGTTTTTCGCTTAAAAAAACATGTCACTTCGACTAAAGTTACCTCTTTCAAAAACACAAGTACACAGCTACTGCTCTGACTGCCAAACATCATTGCACTGTGTGACGTGTATTTTGATGCTCAGGATGGCCAGTGCTAAAACGCAGTCATATATGTTTGATCCAGAGTCACAGACATGAGTTAGGGCATATAGACGAAAATCACGACATCACTCACAGACTGAGGCAAACACCGTTTTAGGAAACTCATTTTAAAGACTGCCTGAAATCAAAATTGACTACTGTTAGCTCTCAAATCTGAAAATGCTTCTCAAATGACGGGCCTTCTCTGGTGTTGTCAGTTTGAGCATGACATCATTAACCACGCCCCTCCAAGCATCACTGTTCATTTCTAAATGAAACGCCTCTTCTACTAAATCCAATCAATTCGCAGCAGAAAAACAAACAAGCCACGCTCTCTATTTTCCTTTTCGCTCAGAAGTTAGTAACAACATGGAAGTAAAACTTCTGGTTCACACTGACTTCAGACTATATAGTTGGCTTTATTTTTTTTATCTTATTTGTGTAAATACCCACAGCATTTTGATTTTCTACTTATAACCCCTTTAATAAAAAATTATAAATTTGTAAAGTGTTTAGTTCAATAAAACACTTTATTATAATTAGTAACCAGTGTTCAATGGTTTACTCACCACAGCGGCTCTCACATTTCCATTCGAGTCATCTAACTCACCTTTTGCCTGAGTCATCAGTCGTGCCACCTTTGCCCTGCTTGTCGATGACAATCTTGTCATTCATGCCGAACTTGCACTCTGGCATTCCGCTCAGGTAGCTCTTCATCACCACACGGCCTGAGACATGTGCACTCAACACCTGACCTGCACACACACACACACACACAGAAAACACCATTGCACTAAGCTTCAATACAAAGTAACGAATGCAGGTAAAATTCACCATGTAGTATTGTAACTCTCAGCCAGTAGAGGGCAGTAAGGCTCACCCTGCGGTGACATCAGCAAGTTCACGCTTTCCAGCACATCCAGGAAGAGTTCGTTGCGGCGATATTTGATGCCCTCACGTCTCCAGCCGATCTGTCCGGTGACCTGACTGGTAATCTGAGACTGCTCCTCCTTCGTCTGAGAATAAACGCAAAACGTAGAGTGTGAGAGAAACATGAGCACCGCCAAACAAGCCAGATATTTTCTGTTGCAAGTTATCATGTAAAGCTTTGTGAAAATATAAAAGTAAGGTATAGAGTGCTTTAGGGATGCATTTGTAGGCCAATGAGTTAAAAGTGATACGATGCTGCTAAAAAGAACATTATTTGGTGTATTTGGTGTAATGCAATGTGTTTATGGTAAAAAAACCAAAAAACTGCTCTTTTCTGCCCCTCCTTTCTGAAAATCAAAGATTTTTAAAAAAGCTCATTGCTCCGAAAAGCGTATCATGCTCTGATTGGCCAGCTATCCAGTGCATTGTGATTAGCCGAATACCTCAAGCGTCTGATGTAAATGTTAAGCCTTCTGCCTTCTTTAGTTATAGACTTGTTTTGCAAATCTTCCCACACAGTGACAAAGAATTGTGGTGGGGGGTGGGGGGTGTTTGAAGCAGATATTTTATCTCTAAATAGAATATCTCTTTAGGGTTGGGATCTTACATGGGCGCTCGAACAGCTTGTAAACAGTCCAATCATGAGAACTTCCCCTTTAACATTTTAGCACATCCAGTTAAAATATCTAGATTTTTTTGGTTCAATTCCAGAATTAGGTCTTTGAAGACCATCACGGAGGTTATCACTATGAACAAAACATGTAAGAATCAAATCACGGCCTACAAAAACACATCATCACTGCAGCACTCTATGACTGTATAGGTTTAGCTGTGCTTACATGATGCTGGACGCGGTGAGTTACAGGTCATCAGGCACATGGTGAGCAGTAATCCGAAGAGGAAGATGTCATAAACATTAAAACACAGTTCAGTTTCCTCATGCTTCCATAAAATCAGATTTCAACATTTATGTGTTTTCATAAAACATTCACACAGAAGAAAACCTAATGGACTGAATGCTGGTGTTTCATTCAGAACGCACCTGGCTCTTAATACCCTGTTGAGTAATGAAAGTCTTCAGTGCTCCGGTCTCAGAGTTCTGGGGGTACCCAAAATCCAGGATCTCTATAGTAAGGGCACAAAAAAAACTGTGTTGAACTAACATAGCAGTATACAACAATGGTTTTGAACTTTTGCATCATGGCTGTTTATTGATGCATTAAAAATGCACAGCCTTTTGTTAACTACATATTAAACAATTTCCCATTTTCAAAAAAAAAAAAAAATATATATATATATATATATATATATTTTTTTTTTGGAAGTTTAATTATAAACATTTTAAATTTCATAATATTTATTTATATTAATTAAATGTAATATGTGTGATTTAAATTATATTGTATTCAAATTAAATTATAAATAATTCAAGTAAAAGACTGTTTTTAGATTATATTACATTTATGCCTATGTTTTATAGAGTTTCCCCAACCATGAACTTCATTTTAAAAATGTCCATTGCACATAAGTCTATAAAGTGAGATTTTATATGGCAGGGATGTAAACTACAGCTTAAAAAAAATGTTGTCAGCATATTCAATAAAGAACATTGTGCTCATCAGTCCATGTCATTGAGTCTTAAATGTCAGGTATCACAAGGGATTCTGTTTATGGAGCATTATAGCTGCAGCGCTGTTTTACAGCTAAAAGTAAATTTGTTAACCGTGTTATTTTCCAGTTTATTACTGAGAGACTGCTTGGACACAGTCTGTATCGTATAAAGTGCCATGCATATAAACTTCACTTGTATGTTAACAGCATCCATCTCAGAGAGCGGAGGAGATGTCTGTCTGTCTGTGCAGTATTTTCTTTAGGTTTTGATTTTCTCATCGACGTTTCATAAAAATCAAAACCTAAAAAAACAACAGCACAACAGTTGTGGGAGAGTTCATGTCTGGAACTGGAGGGGGAAAAAAACTCACAAAACAAGCAACAGACAGGCGAATATCTTTTTAATACAAGGATAATTCAGGAAAGAGAAGTACTCATACCATCAAGAAGCTCGTAGATCAACACAAAGTTGTTCTTAATGTTTTCCTCGCTGATCTTGCCGAAATAGGCAGTCATGACGTCACACATCTTATAGAGGAACTCGAAGACCATGGCTGCGTTGACATTCTGCTTGGTAACCGCAGCCAGCCAGATGTTGGAGCGCTTGACGTGGAAGAAGCTGGTGCGGGCGATGTTGGTAACGGGGGAGCGTACCTGCTGACGGGCGTGGATCACGTTCACACGGAACGCATCCACTGCATTCCTCCTGCAGAAAGACCAACAAGATCGGAACTGTTAGATTAACCAACTAAACAGAAATATCAAATGATAGAAAACAACCCTAAAACTGTTCCAAAGCAAGCTGGGATCCACCTAAAAATCCCTCATCGTTCTGGTATCAGAAACTCATCACGTCCACCAAACTGAAACCTGTGTATTGGATTGCTCTATTTAAATGTGCAATATTAATTCTACTGTGATGTGCACATGAGATTTTTACACATTTCATAGGCCCCGTTTACACTAGTGCGTTTTTGTTTTAAGATGCTTAACTTTTGCTAAGGTTACACTACTTGGACGTTTTTCACCCTTAAAAACGCTGGTGAAAAAATGATGGTGTTGCTGCCCACATTCGCTTTGTTTTGCTACATTTCCCAAGCATTTCTGACGCTTAAGCACAAATCAGAAATACAAAAGCTACGGATCACTGATCCTAGATCAGTATATGAGGCCACCACCATACACGGGCCAACACAGCCGCATTAATGTCAGTGATTTCTTCTTACTGCGTTTGGCAACAAGTTTTTTGGTGTTAGCACCATCTTCTGCACTGGATGCGTGACACGCGTGACGAACACTTTTTGGAAAGATGGCAGAAGCAGAGGAATTGATCCCGAGGGGGGAGTCGTCGTGGCCGTACCTCGAGAAACTCATGACGCTGACTGAGACAACGCTCTGTTTTTTGCCATGTTGGTACTGTTTAGAGTAGTTTATAATAATGTTGTTTGTCCTGTGGCTTAAGCTGCACTGAGTTTAACATATGCATGCATTCAGATTACAATTCACACACACTCTCGACACCTTTTGTTGTTATTATGTTTGTTTCTGTTGCCAAATTGGTTTGGAACAATTGTTGAATAAATAATTGCACAATTATGCGTTATTGAATGACATTTTTAAATCACTAAGGTAGCACTGATTTAATGTTGGTTCAATTAAAAAAAAAATAGCTTAGATGTAGTTAAGCTACTTTTGCCACATACAAAACTTTGGTAAAACAAAGTCTAATTTTAATTTCATTTCTGAGGGTTTGTGCGCCAGCCAAGCAACTACCATTGAGATAAATGCGAATGCGAATGGATAGCTCAATAATATTCCTAGCAAATATTAGACTGAACAACACGCATAGTGTACTGTAAGCGACAGTCTATAAGAAACAGGATAGAAACTTGGATTAAACTAAAAGAGATCTAAAATTCTTTAAAGTGGCAACAAATCTAAAATAGAAACAAATCTTTTCTTCCATAGTGTGATGTACACCAGAGGGGCGTTTTTTTCTCCAGAGGATTCAACCATGTTCCCTACACTGTTCAGAATATGATCTATAGCATGCAACTATAAAACAGACAAGGAGAGCTTTAATATTATGGTGACTTTAAACGTTGTCAAGGTAGGTAGCTTTGTAATCAAAGTTGCATTTCCTTTATCACATGGTTTATAGAATCATCCTCACTTTATTTTAGCTGTCTGTTTTTATCCTACATATACCGTTTCAGCCCATCTCATCATCTTCCAAGAGTTCGCTTTCCTCCAAGCACACTTGACATGCACACGCACTGCGACTTCCTCTAATGATGTCTCTTTCTCATACAGCCCTGCATGCGAGCGTGAACGCACACACACTGCGACAGTATGAGCTGGCAGCGATGTACAGACTCACTGTATCCATAGCAACCCTTCTCTGAACAGACCATTTCTGTGGTTTTAAAGCATGCCAGAAAGGAACTTCCACACAATAAGAGGCCTAAATTTCATTCTAAAAATCTAACATCGATTTAAAATCCCTCTTCATTCCTTTACTCTTTACATCCCGGGTGAAGATGAAGATGAAACTGGGTCAGACACATCAAAAACAGGTGGGTCTCAACATTTGACTGCTTTTGTACCTACAGAAGCCAAACAGATCTGACAGGGTGAGTAAGGAAAGAAATGTGGAAAAGGAGGCAGGAAAGCCTGATATGAACGAATTAAGGGCACACGCACTTGATATTGTACCTCCTGTTGAAGCAATCAAAGCCCAAGTTTTTTTCACACAAAAAACCCGTTTCACTGACTTACCCGATGTCATCACGGTAGACACGGGAGATCAGCACCTCACCCTTGTGGTTGTAGATGAAGAGTCCTCCGATCATGGTGGTGGTCTCGCTCAGTGTTCACGAGCCATGCTGGAAAACTGAATAAAGAAGTGGAGAAGATTGGTGGAATAAAGAATAAAGAAGCCAAGATGTAAGTCACTGGGTGGGGAAATCATCAAAAAAATAAGAACATGGTCTTTAAATTGTACGCACATTAGTGTTGGGCGATGTGCTCAATTGTCGCATAGTGTGAGACCGCGATACACAATATAATTTATTTCATTATTTCCTTTGTTTCACAGCCAGAAATTGAACCAACTCCAGTGTAAGTTCATTTCTTTAATTTCTATTTTACAGTCAACATCTTTGACTTTTAAAAAATATTTTAAATCTGACTTAATCTGAATTTAATCTGACTTAGAAGCTTAACAAGAGATTAAAATGCACAACCACGAAGATGCTGGAAACACGTGGAGATCTTCCTGCTCCTGTAATCCTCTCTGCTCACACCTCAGAAAGAGCTAAAAATACACCCTACTGAAATCAATCTCAAATAAAGCCTTGAAAAATGATGATCAAAAATGAAACATTAAATGTGCAGACCACACCAATGGACATTAAAATATTATTTTATTAAGCGTAAATGACCTGCGGCAGAGAAATTATTACCACACAACATGTGTGTTCACTTTAAAATAATTTGAACATAAGGATAGCAGAGTTTTTGAGTAAACTATCTGTATAAGGCTTCAAGACTTATATAGAGACATTGTATAAGACATTAAAGAACCAATAATGGCTCCAGACTCATTTCGGTCTGTTCTGACGGGATGGATGAAAGCTTAACCTTATAAAGTCTACTGCGTTATATTTGATAAGTGAATTTCTAACTGTTATACACAATTTACTACCAGCCTGAGTAATACTTTTAAAGCAAGCAAAATGGCTGTTATTATAGGCTAAACTGTAAAAACATTGACTATTAGGCCGTGATTCACGTGTTTTTTGTTTTTATATTGTTGGTAATATTTCAAGATAAACACTAGACTGAAGCAACTTAGGTTTACTTGATTATCCATCATTTTCTTTTATTCATAAAAAAAAAAATGTTAAAAAATGTAATCGAATACGATCATCAGCCTTTTAAGGAAAGTTTATTTGTCTCTCTCAATCATCATTGTTTTGTACCGTTTTGCCTCAACAATAAAAAAAAATGTTTTCATTTTACTATTAATTGTTTAAATACTGTCTTAATAAGACACAGCCTATTATTGGGAGATATAGAGTGACAAGTGATATCTACAAGACATTTCCTCCTTAAAAATGAGCTTCATATTATCTGATATCATACTATATGAGCCATAAAAGCCTGATGTATCAAATAAGATACATATTTTTTTTACTGACACACTTCTCTGAATGACAGGAACAGAACACACCTGATGTATTTCTTATGCAGTGCAATGAATTATGAGTGAAATTATCTAGTCTACTCTACAAAGCCTGCACACAAGATTACTACAATAACACCTGTCACAACAGTTCCAGCGCTTTATGAATACATTTGAATATTCATAAGAACATGATGAATTTATCGACGGCGATGATGTCATTTCTCAGCTCTACAGCATCCATCATGGCTGCTGACGAAAAACCTGAAGAGTTCACAAGGCAATTCTGTCCTTTCTGACTTGAAAACATTTTTATTATTTTCTATTATTTATCGTGATTTTAAATGAACGTCATGTATTCGGTCCAGCCCATTGCGACTGTCCGTCTCCGCTCAAAACCACAAGACACTATAAATATAAACGCATGTTGGTTGCTTTTTATATCGTAGCATCAATAAAACACATTTTGATATTGTATGCAAAATATATGCCGAAGTTTTTGACAGTAAAGGTATGTGGCGCTAGCCGCAGCTCTTTCCATTCAAATGCACAGACATCGCGATTTTAAGTCTATTAAATAATGTTTTCTTTAATTATCGAATCCCAGACTATTCATGTTATTCACACGTCCATCAGTGTATCTAACGTTAACGTAAAACACCCGCGTCCGGCTGGTTAGCTGGTTAAGCTAACTAACTAGCCCAGCTCGGTTGTGTCACGACTGACCCGGCGGTTGATTCCCTCGCTCACCTCTGCGTGTCAGTCTCTGTGTGTCCCTCCGGACCGGACCGGCTCAGCAGAGACAGGTGTGTCCGGTTCTGACCGAGGCTCGGGTGTTATTCCGCGTATTCGGTGTTTGAGGCTGCGGTCACCGTTCACTCGTGAATCCAAGATGTCGCCGCCGCTCCCTCCCTCTGCAGCCGTCAGCTGACACGCGCACGCGCGAGCACACAGGTTGGGTTCACGACGTTACCGAGCGCGTCCCACAGACACGACTATTTGCTAAACTCAACTTGCAAACCTCCACAGAAGAAAAAATGGCCCTTTAGATAAAAGGGACACTTTTGAGAAGCCTTTAGTAACAGAACAAACAAAAACAAACAGCTGCACATTCGCAGTGCTTTTATATAACGTGTTTAAGTAAAGAATAAATAAAATTATAAAATACCACTAAGTGTATTTCAATAAATTACTCTGTCATTAGATATTTTTTATTTTAATTTAATTAAAAAAGATAATTAAAGTTTTACATTTTAATACTAAATTGACTTTACTTTACATTAACTACGTGTATTATATCTTAAGTTAAATATACTAAATTCCAATTTTAAAATATACACATAAAGTGATTGATAAAAGCACTATTTAATATACATTTAAACTGTAATAGCATGCAGTTAAGTGTCTAAAAACTTACATTTACTAAGTTTATAATTGTTTCTATAACAAATCTTTTTTGAAGTGTTCTAATGTGTGCTTTTTTTTTTACAAGGTTTTGAGATGCAATCATCTGATTTTTGACTGTCATACAAATATATTTTCTCTGTTGCAAAAATGCATAATTTTCATAGTTAAGTGTTGCACATTATTAAATATATACTGTAGCTTTTCACAAATATTTTTTTTAGGTTTTAACAAATGTAATGCAGCAACATAAGTGTCCACACTCTTTATAGGTGACTAAATATTAAAAATGAAAGAATTTTAAGTTATGCACACTAGCATTAATACTAATGTCTCCAGAGAGCAGAGCTATAACTGGATCTGACAGAATCCTTCTGTTCTAAATATGGCATCATGTTCTTAATAAGTATTAAAATGTTATGTAAATAAACCTGAAGACTGCTGGATTTGACTCCAGATGTGTTTTTCACTTGTGCAACTGAGGATGCTTCATCTTGTCAGATGAAGTGTTACAGAAAGCTGTAAATATTTTTTTACTGTACTGTAGGTTTCCATCATTTGTGCTGGCATATGCTTTTCCTCTGTGTTTTTTTTCTGGAATCCGTTAAAAACCAAATAAAACCAGGCCTCACAGATCATTACAGCAACATCGCTTGTGTACAATGCCAGTAAATCACACTTCTGGAGAAGCTTTAGTGGAGTGCATTTGTGTTAGTTGACTAAATGATTTATATCTGTAGCACAAAGGATGCTGACTGGACATGATATATGCTAAACTTTCTTTTTTAAGGGTTAAGTGTGAAGCATGTTCATCATGTTTAAGTGGTTGAGTCTGAGTCGTATATAAAGTCCCTGGCTCTTGCTTTGATACAGTGGAAATATAAATCATAGAACAGCTCTTCTGAGAGCCAAAGACAGTGAAATATGTTCTTCTCCCTTAAACGCTGGCAGACTGTCAGAATCAGTGTGGGAAAACTTTCTCCGTGAAAATAAAACTGAAAGAAAATCCACCCATCGTTTTCTACCACATTAAATGAAGCACGAGTGCATATGAGCTGACTTCCCCCATGCGCATGTGTAAAAAGCCCTTGGGTTTCTAGTGAAAATAAGTGCCTAATTGTATTGAATTTGCACTTGTACTTCAAACTAAAACTCCACTTAAATGTACGCTTTCATGCCTGTTTACTTTTAAAAAGTGCACTTTGTAATGTACACTTATTATTATATTACTTATACAAGTAACTATAACTGTACAAATAATGGCATACAAAAATGTTTAACTAATTGCATTTGATATAAACTTTAATTTAATTGTAAATAACATGCATTTAAGGTGTCCAAAGACACTTCTGTAGTTTGATAAGGGGCTAAAAACACATTCTTTGGTTGTACGTTTTAAGGAATTATGTAAAAAATGGGCTTCATTATTTTGTGCAGGAGAGAATGTGTTCAGTCTTCAAAAACCAAAAAAGATGCACACACAGTGTTTAGGCAATAAACTATATTTATAAATAAAACAATTTGTTTTGTTTTGTCATAAAACAGTGTACAGCAAGTATTAAATTGAACCATTCAATACTATCTGTTTCCAATAATTAAAAATGTGATAAATGCATCTGAGAAACAAAAAAAGTTTTCCAGAAAAGCAATGAAGCAGAGTGCTGATGGTTAATTATGACAGACGTGAACATAATAAGTACTGTGTTGTTTGGGGAAGAGTGAGAGAGTGAATAGAGCTGCTCTCCATGACATCATAATAATAATATTATTAATAGTGCATCATCGGGTAGCTTTAGGAATGCTGATAACATTGAAACAACCTCACTGTTGAAGGTTCAGTACATGAAATACATGTGAATAAGAGTACAGGACCAAATATCTCCCAATTAAGTTCTTTAAATCAAACCTTGATTGACTTAATAAATGTCCCGGGTCTTATTGTGCACAATTCATCAGTTCAGGTTAGTAAAACAACAAAACAGATGGAAAAACATCATGCATCATGTTTAATTAATTCAGACTTTAAAAGTCCTGTCTGTAAACTCAAAAACTCTTTTTTTCTCTCTCACTCTCCAGAAAATTAAAGCCATAAATATAAAATAACTGCCAAAGATTCTATCTTTTGATAGCATTTGTCTTTTTTTTTTTTAAATCATTAAAAATGATTTGTTCATCCTTAAAAAGCAAAAGATGATTTAGAAGTAGAAGATATCCTCACTTTCTTCTCATACCATGCTTTTCTCTCCTGCTTAATTTTAGTTCATCTTTGATTGAAAAACATATCTTGAGGTAAACAAACCAGAGGACAAAATATTAAAAATGCAGGTAAAGTACATAAAAAGTACACAAAACCCAGCAAGCATTCGCCTTCATCACTGCATCCCACAGAGTCTCCTTAAATCAGAGACCTCGGGTCTCTGAGGGCATGATGGGATACGTGATCTGTTCCAGTCTTCTTCACTGAAGAAAGTGCAAGCCACAGGACACAGGAGGGACATTAGGAGGGACACTAAAATGTCAATGCATCTCTTTCTTGTCTTCCTCCACCTCTTTTTTTTGATTTCACAGTGCCTTGAGCATGTGAGCCGACCCCTGGGTCGCCTGAAGAGCATCACATGACGTCGACGAAGAACTCACTGGGGTTCCCCATGGCCATGCGGAAAGACTGGCGCGAGGCTGTGAGTTCGGGCGGCACCGAGGCCAGGTCTCGGTCTGGAGGAGATCCCGGCGCTGCAGTCACGAGGGGCTGTGTCTGTGGCTGTGGAGGGAGGCCAGGAGCTGCACACACCAGGCTCTGGACGCTCCGGATGGTGTGTGAGCTATGCACGCTGTGTTCGCTAGGGGCTGCCACCGAGCGTTCGCTGGGAGCCTTCTCTCTTTTCTCGGATTCGCTGCCGCTGCCGGACCTGCCTCCGGACTCTTGCGTTCCAACCGCTGCGTTTGCCTCATTTTTACTGCCGCTTCGGTTCGAGCCACTGCTTCGACTGCCTGTGAGTGAAAGAAAGAGAAAAGTGAGACTTCCTGTCTAATTAACTCTAATTCTTCAGTCACTTTTCAATGTATTCGCCTTGTTATTGGATCAGACATAATAAGGGCAGAAGAGTTGACCACAGAACCAGAAAGAGGCAGTAAGGGGTAATATTTGCCCTGTGGAAGTGACTTCCAGGGCATTTTTCTTTACCTGTGAGTCTTCATATATATATATATATATATATATATATATACCGGCCCGTACTTTAACGCATTAATTTAGATTAATTAATTACACAAAAATAACGAGTTAAAAATTTTTTTACGCATTTTAATCGCATTTATTTTCGCACCGCAAAAACTCTTAAGAATGACATTAACATTTTTCTCATGTTATTTGTATGGTAAAGGAATAGTTCACCCAAAAATGAAACCAAGCTGGTTACAATCTTTTTCTAAATAGCTTCCTTTGTGTTCTCCAGAACAAAGAAATTCATACATGCCTGGACCTACTTGAAGGAGAGTAAATGAAAAGAATTTTCATTTTTGGGTCAATTTCTTTAAGTTTTTTTCTTCTACATTTTTTTTGTCACACCATAGGACATAGACATCAATTTTAATTTGTCAACTACCCATATATACATATACAGTATATTTCCATCAGCATTGCAAACGCTGTGCCAATGAGCCAAAATAAGGTGTTTTTGCAAAAGACTATAATTGCTAAAAATCTTATCTAATAGAGAGACTGTGTGTATCATGATATTGGATTATAGTGTTTCCTAAAAATGTTCTATAACTTACAATTCATCGACATTAGGTGAAAACCTTGTACGTTCAAAACTTTTCAGGAAACTGAAAAGAAAAACACTGTCCCCTGGTTTCACAAACCATGTTTCAACTGAAATTTGCACTGATTGATCTCAAAACAGGTCAAAAAAACAATAATGTTTTTTTCTAAGGCATGTTTATAAAAATTACTTAAATGTCCTAATTAAACTATGGGCTAATCCTGGTTTAGGCTAAGCCCTGTCTATGAAACCAGGATTGTATAAAAAAATAAATAAATAAAATAATAATAATAATCACAGTGGCATTTTTGCCCCAAGCCCCTTGTTAATTTCCTCCCCGATCGAACGCAGTCTCACCTTCGCTGTGCGGGCTGCCAGCGCTGCCGCCCCCTGCAATGAAGCTGTAGCTGGGGTCGTGCACAGGGTGGGGATTGTACGGGTGAGGAATTGGGTACTGATAAGGGAAGGTGAGCGGCCAAGGAGCTACGCCAGGGTTAGGCAACGGAGCCAGAGTGTCCTGGTCAGACGCCCCACTAGAACCATCAAGGTCATGCAAGGTGAGACTGGCCATATCTGAGACAGAAGAGGAACAAACAGGAGGGAATAGAGTTTACTCCAAATGAATAAATAAAAGACGCTTCGATGTGAAAGAGTGGGGACAAATCGAAGATCGGGAACTCACTGCCGCACAGGTCTCCAAAGATGTAATAGCACTGTTCAGAGAAGGTGATCTTGTTGACAGTGTGCCGGATGTAGCCAGCTTTTAGCAGGTTGCTGGCGTATTTGCGTGCTTCCCGTCTGTCTGTAAAGCCCTCGACATGATGATAGAGCCAATCCACCACATCTGAACCTGAAGAACACAGATATTTTACTTCTGAAGAAGACTTTAGCGGAATTTCCAAATCCAGCTACAATTGAATAAATTCTCTAAAATGAATTGTTATTTAAAACAATTCTGATCTGACAAGTTTACCTATGAAGGCATTGGGGATGGTGATCTTTAGCCACATTCGGTCCCGCACTTCCAGGCCTGACTCTGGAGATGCCATTGCTTTGGCTATTGCTGCCATGTCGCTATGAATGGACAGATGGAAATCCTCGAACCCTGCAGAGTAAAGCACAACGAGACGGTCCACAGCAGTCTATGGGTGTGAGTGAACCACAAACAAGCGCTGTGAACATCTAGATGTTGTAGCCGTTATCAACTGATCTAGAAAGAGTTTCAGATTTCTCAAACATCACAAAGCAATGTAAGCTCCCTTGTGAAAAAGAGGTGTTCTTAATTATTGTAGTGTACCTTAAAAGCACACTTTCATGACTGTCTCTTAACACACCTGTAATAATCGTTTTAATAATAATTTTTTGTCATGCTTTAAAGTAGTATACAAATTTTGTTGTCTTGACTAACATTCTAAGGCATACTAATACAAATGAAAAAATACAAATAACATGCAATTATATGAAAGTATTACATTTAGTTCATAGTAAAAAATCACTTTATTTTACAGGCACCTATTATTTGCTTATTAGCATGCATTTTACTAATATTTTTGCCATTTATTAGTGCTAATTAAGCACATATTAATGCACATATTAATGATATTCTACATCCCTAATCTTACCCAATACCTAAACTTGATAACTATCTTACAAACTATTCATAAGCAATAAATTAAGAATTTATTAAAGTAAATGTCGTAGTTAATAGTTAACAAGTGCTACCTATTTTTAAGTGTTACCAATCATTACTTTATTTTTAGTATTTTATTTATTTTAAGTGCTGGATGTAAAAGTATTCTAAAATCGACTTCTTCTTCACAAGGGCTGTGCAGCCTAATTTTCAGTGTACAATTTACTCACAAATGTTCGTTTGAAAAACTCAGTTGTTAAAGGCTACTGTCACAAGCAGTGGGTTGGCAGATGGACAGCGACAGACAGCGGGCACAGCAGAGGTGGATTATGGGAAGGGTGGGTGGATAAACACTTACGCTCAGTCTCTGGAATGGAGCTTGTGATGGAGGAGCTGGTGGAGGTGATTGTGCTCATGGAAGGGCTCATACCGTACACTGGGTACGCCCCCGTCATAGCAGCAGTGTGAGACACCCAGGCAGCAGGGTCTATGGGACGGATCGGCTCACCTGAACAAACACAGGGGGAGTAAACAGATGCCTGGTCACTTTAGATGCTACCAAAGTGGTCAAAAACAGTAAAAGAAAGTATTTCTTTCTAAAGAATTTATTTTAAAGGTAAAGTTTATATAACCAGGCTGATTTGAGTCAGTATTTTTAACAGCCTGGTTACAAACTTTGTGTTATGCAGAACAAAAGTTTGAAAATACTTGAGGGTTAGTAAATGAAGAAGAAATGTCATTTTTGGGTGAACTATTCCTTTAACTGTAAAACTGAATTGGTTGCAAAGAGTACTTCTTGTTTAAAAGAATACTACTTTATCCAGAAATTAGAGCCAGACCGATATATCGGCCGATATTAGGTATTTTCCAAACTATCAGTACCGGCATTTATAATGGCCGATAAATTAATATTTAAAAAATAAAATAAAAACAGACGAAACACCCTTTAACTTTGAATTGGTTGTTGTTATTGTGGACTTTAAAGTTTCATATCTAAAGTTTGTATTTTTATACATTTTATTTATCAGAATATATTTTGACGTTCCTCTGTTCCGTTGTGACAATAAAAGAAACTAGTTTCTTTTTAAAATGCATTATCATATGCATGTTTCTTAAAATTCATGAATAACTACAAATAACTAATGTTAGGGAAATCAGTTTATGTTTTTTTGCGAATTTCTGAAATTTAAAAAAAAAAATATCGGCCGATATATCGGAAAATCAGATTTCAAAACCAACAAATATTTGTATCGGCATCATTGAATCATTGATCGGTCGGGCTCTACCAGAAACGTACCCTGATTCGCCCTGAGGCTATCCAAGATGTAGGTGAGTTCGCTTCTTCATCTAAAAAATGCAGCATTATATCTCTTGCACACCAGTGAATCCTCTGCAGTGATTGAGTGTCGTCAGAGTCCAAACAGCTGATGAAAACATCACAAGAATCTACAGATATTCCAGTCCATCTGTTAATGTCTTGTGAAGTGAACCGCTGTGTGCTTTCATCATCATGCTGGCCAAAATACAAATCTGTAATCCTCCAGTGTGCATTCTCTCTCATTCACATTCCCTCTCAAGTGCATATTTCTCTCAGCAAGACTTTTTCACTGGACAAAACACTACTAAAGATAGGTCTGAAGTTAAAACTTAAATATCTTAAATTAAACAAACTTAAATAAATAAGTTAAAATCTTAAATATAGATTTGTTTCATACAAACACTCAGCTTTTCACTTCACAAGATGTTAACTGATGGACTGAAGAGGTGTGGAATATTTCTTGATTATGATGCTTTTATCAGCCGTTTGGACTCTCAATGTGACGGCACCCATTCACTGCATTAGTGAAGTGATGCAATGTTACACTTCTCTAAATCTGATGAAGAACCAAATTTATGTACAGGCTTCAGGGTGACTATGTTTTCATATATGGACTAACTATTTCTTTAATAGCACTGCTACACAGTGGATTCTCTTACTTCGTGGGAGGGTGAAACAGCTACGAGGGTTTGGATCCCAGCATTTGGCCACAGTCAGTGTGATGGGTCTGTAAATGTCAACAACACACACAAAAAACATTTGTGCTGATATACGTCTCGTTTAGTCTATAATGAGAGCATAAGACATCACAAAGTTCACTTGTTACCCAGGTTTATGGACAATCTCTCGCAGCACCCTCACTGCATCATCATTACTCATGTTCTCAAAGTTGATGTCGTTCACCTACAACAAAACAAGCAACTCTTAGAAATCACAAACAACCACCATGATCAGGAATATCTATCAAACAGCCAGAGCAGACCTGCAGGAGCATGTCACCAGGCTCAATACGTCCGTCAGCAGCCACTGCACCACCCTTCATAATGGAGCCGATGTAGATTCCTCCATCACCCCTCTCATTACTCTGCCCGACTATACTAATGCCCAGAAAATTATACTTCTCTATAGTGAGGGGGAGAGAGAAAAACAAAAGTTATAGATTGAGTAATGTGAAAATGCAATCTTTTGTCAAAATGTATAATTTTTTTATAATTATATTTTATATAGTGCTGTCAAATGGTTAATTTGCAATGAATCGCATACAAAATAAAAATTTGTGTGCTGTGTATAATTATTATGTATATATAAATATGTTAATAAATAAATAAAAATGTTATATTTGAATAATAAATATATGTATATATAACATAAATTATATAAATATAAATTAAAAATTTATATTTGAATAATAAATATATGTATATATAACATAAATTATATAGATATAAATAACAAATGTTATATTTAAATAATAATAAATATATATGTATATATAACATAAATTATATAAATATAAATAAAAAAATGTATATTTGAATAATAAATATATGTGTATATATAACATAAATTATATAAATATAAATAAAACATTTTATATTTGAATAATAAATATATGTATATATAACATAAATTATATAAAAATAAATAAAACATTTTATATTTGAATAATAAATATATGTGTATATATAACAAAAATTCTATAGATATAAATAACAAATGTTATATTTAAATAATAATAAATATATATAAATATATCAAATTATATAAATAAAAATGTATATTTGAATAATAAATATACGTATATATAACATAAATTCTATAAATATAAATAAAAATGTTATATTTGAATAATAAATATATGTATATATAACATTAATTATATAGATATTAATAACAAATGTTATATTTTAAATAATAATAAATATATGTGTATATATAACATAAATTATATAAATATAAATAAGTATGTAAATATTTTCATAATATATACTGTATATATGTGTTTATATAAACATAATAAATATACACATATATTATGTGAACAAAAACCTTTATTTTTTGGATGTGATTAATCACAATTATTGCAGCAATGAAAGCACTAGTTTTATTATTTTATTTTATTTTTAATGAAACTGGAAAAGATTTTGTGCTGTTGGATCTTGGATTTCAAGCAGTATAAATGCTGAAAATTCAGCTTTGCATTATGGGAATAAATTAAATTCAAAAATGTATTAAAATAAAAAATTGCTATTTTAAATTGTAATAATATTTCACAATATTACTGTTTTTAGTCTTTTTTTTTTACATAAAATGTTTTAATTATTTTGAATGTTAAACCAGTAGTGTATTTAAAACTGTACATTTGATTTGCGTACTGTTAAAATTCACTGCCACGAATCCTGTCTGCAGCACAGATGCTTCAAATTGACTTCCACATCAACATTTAATACTTACAAAACCTTTAATAACATAACTTTAACACTAATAATGCTCTAGATTTCTCTTCCACTCAGTCTCATTACTAAATGTCGTTAGCAATGTCAGTCTGTTCAACGGCAGACACACAGATATACACGTGCACATACTCACCCATGTTTAATGTGACAGTTATGATGTTCAGAGACATGGTGGAGTCAGTTATGCTGCTGAACGATGAGGACTGGAAAGAGCGAGAGAAAGAGAGCGAGAGATGAGGACACACTTAAAGAGACAAAACTTCCACACTGATAGGCACAAGGTGTATCTGGAACAGGAGTCTTACCCTCTCCATTCTGGGTGCTTTGGGTTTCCGTCTGCGGCGGCGATGGCGTCTCATGAGACGTGATGATGTGCTCTGCTCTGTAGAGCTGCTGAACCTGTAGCAGCATCACAGATGGCATACAATCTTCAAAACATCACAGCCTGAAAATGTCTTTTGTGCACATATAATGCACATTGCAGTCCTCTCAGCTCTGATTGGTGCCGAGAGTCACGTGACGCGCACCAGCCAATTGTGTGCATTAGTTAGTAGTGTATCAGACCATGGAAAACCTTGCTTTGTGCTGGCTTTCCAGAGCATGTGATTTGAGTGTACATTAAGTCATCTTCATGAGGAGAGGATATGAAGAGCCACAAGCTACACTTAACATGTATACTTTAAACATATCTCTGACTAATGTCCGTATTCAGATGACCTCTGTTAAGCTTGGCCTTTATACAGGTGAAAAATATTCTCATTGACCAGGATGGGTCAAAGCTTGCCGGTTTCAGTTTGTATTATTTTGTAATGGTAGTTTTTCTTAAAGTGAAGTGAGTCTGAGAACAGATGAAATTCATGTGTTTATGTCTGCAAATATTGAGACCACAAATGTAAACAACACAGTGTTAGAATAATCTACATCCAGTAAAAATGTTATTGACGTTACTGACAAATTTAATTATGTAATTAATTACTGTAATCATGTCCCCACTGGATCAACAAATGCCTCGTTTGTGATGTGTTTTATTGTTTTGGTGTCATAGCGACGGGACACAGCATCATGTTATAGTAACATTTTCATCAGATGCTTGCGGTATTCGTCCAATCACAATGCGCTGGATAACTGACCAATCATTTCAGGAGGCGGGGCTTAGTAGAAAAACAGTAATGTGAAAATAATGTGTTTTAATAATAAATGCATTGCTAAACACACAAACTATGTTCTATTTAGCAACATCATATGACCCCTTTAAATCCTTTTCTATTTCTGGAGCTGTGGTGTGCCTACTTTGATCTTTTGGCTCTATGACTGGTTTCTTGAGATACTCACCTGCTTGCAGAGTCCTCCTCCTCCGAGTCGAAGAAGCTGGTTGTGTCCAGCTCACTGCTCATCAGCGTGGAGGAGCTCTCATAGCCAGCGGTCTCCGGCCTGCGCTCCGGCCGCGAGTGACCATTCAACCGGCCTCCTGCAGAATACAACACTCATCAAACAAGCCTGTGTGTTTCCTCATCATTAGCCAGGACTGACTAATGAGTAAACTCACCATGGTCGTGTGTATCTTTCCTACGAGGCCTCTCTCTCTCCCTCTCTCTGACACGCTCTCGCTCTCTGTCTCTTCTCAGCGATGAACCCACCTCAGGCTCCGTATCATTGCCCAGGTCATCCTGGCTTCCCGCGGCATTCGCACTGGGGCAAAGAGGAAGAGCGAATGATGAAGGATGAGTGTCCAGAAGACAGAGAGGGTTACACAGACTACACACATTTAGTGGTAGATGATGTGTGAACAAAACCTTTTCTAAATGTTTGTACTTAATGATTAATTTGTGAATCGATATGTAAAGCATTTGTATATATATATATACACACAGACACACACACACACACACATTTATTTATTCTTATTTTTTTCTTGGAAAAATATGAAACAGAAAATAGCCCAAAACATATAAGTAAAAACCTACTTACATATTTTTGATACATTTTGAATTTTTTTTAAATCTATTTTTAATAATAAAACAATGCGTACAATAAAACCTTTAACATTTTATTTGAGTTAGCTGCCAAAAATTCTCATTTTTGTAATACAATGTACTAATAATAAAACTAAAAATAAGTAAAACATAACAAATAAATATAAATAAAAAATAAAACTAAAAAAATAAAACCACAACACAATTACTAAAACTTTAACTAAATTTAAAATGAATTTAAATTAAATTAAATGTATAATATATTTATTGGTGTTTTACTGTAATAGTATACTACTATTATCAATATCAATTATTCGAAAATAACCATGAAAAAAAATGCAGACAGTAATTGTTTCATTACCCAGTCTTGCCATAAACAAGCTTAATGAGCAGCATTATCAAGCTGTATGTATTCTTCATCAATAGCACACACACTGTGTACAGTAAACATTCACAATTATGGCTGATAACAATTTGTAACTCAGAAAGTTGTGACTCAAAAAATATAAAAATTAATAATAATCCCTGAAGTGATTTTAATGCAGCATAAAAGTCAGCTGATCCTGTGTGCTGGGTACAGTGTTAAAGTATTTCTGTATGTGAGGAGATCTTTGTTCATTTGTCCTAAGGATCAGCAGAGGGCGATCACAGCTTGCTGCTGTATTTCTCCTCACTGCTTTTGGCCTGTATTCGGTGCATGAATAATTAACCTGCACGCAAACACACTCACACAGAGGGGAGTCATGCTGCCTGACAGACAGAACAGGAAACACACACACACACAGACAGGAAACACCAGCACGACAAACAAGTATGCACACACATGTGGTTACACGCAGATAAAGAGACCCACTGACCAACAAAGCCACAAAAAGACCTGTGGGAAAACCAGAAACCACGCAGTGACATGAAAATACAAAAACATCAAAACCTATATAAGGGCTGAACGATTTTGTCAAAATAAATCATTTTGGTATTATTTTGACAAACACCGAGTGTGAAATGTGAACCGTTAAATCATAAACATTTAACATCCCAATAAAGTGCAACAGTAACCACCCTTGTTCAGCAGCCTTGGTTTCAGATTTTAAAATCAGGATTTTATTTTTTCCAAATTAATTAAGCAATAATGCCATGAACTATACTAAACTATACTATGTAAGCCATGAGTATACTCTGAAAAAGAGTATTAATTACAGAAATAATAAACTATAAAAATACACTTAAGTGTGAACCGAATGTGATGTAATACTTGCATGTTAATCAAATTTATATAAAACGTATATTCAATACAATTACATGAACTTAAGTGTGCTTTTGTTGACTTAGGACTTAAGTACTTTTTTTTACTTTTTTATATTTTACTGTTGAATGCACTGACAAGCATTTATCATAACTAAATATATATTTTAATGCAGTTTCTATTGAAACTGGTATACTAATATATCTTAAGTTGCAAGTTTACAACATTTAAAATAGTTTATCTTTAAGCGCAATATCAAATAACACATTACAGTTAAAATATATTTAATTGCTTTACGTGTGCTTTAGCGTGACAAAAGCTTATTAAACAAAGATTTAAAATGAAATTCAAAGTACATTTAAAAGTGCACTTAAGTGCATTAAGAAACTTGAAGTGTTGATGAAAGTGTTTATAAACGTTCAAGTACAGGTGGCCATATATTTCATATATATTGCGTTATCTGCGAGTAGTTTTTTTTTATTATTTAGTTTTAAGATTTGAAATATTGATATCATATTATGTCATAGCAACAGTATGTAAGTATAACAACTAAGCATGAATCAAGAATGCATCATAATACACCCCGCAAAAAAAAAGACAAAACCAAATGCAGCTCATTCACTTTGACTTTAACTATGTATTTATTTAACTGAACTGCAGTCTTTCACAATTTAATAATGGCTATATCAGATTTTAATGAGCTGTTCAGACCTAACAATGCTTCACCTCCCCCAGGTCTTTCTTTCTCTTAACTACTTCCACATTCCCATCAAAACAAGCACTTAAAGCAATCGATGCCTTTGTTAGTAAAACATCGATCTGAATTGATGAGCAAGTCTTTCTTTGAGGGTCTGTAGAGTTGATTAGATTTACGAGTAATGGGGTCTCCGCCTTATTGGAAAATTTGAGCACGCAGCGATCACACAGCTCCTCTTAACACACTCCTGTGATCAGGTAGATGTCATTAAAGGTATTGACGTGCTAGCGCTCTCGGGGTTAGGGTTCTGATTAGTTCACGTTAGAGGAAACTTGTTCCTTTGAGACCGAAGGGAAATGAGTTCATGTCAACACCTAGCGCTTCCGGTCTCTAACCACCTCCTGTGTATCTGACAAGATCACAAGTGTTATTTAGCAAACGTCCTTTCTGCGTGCTTTCGCTGTTTAATATATTGTTTTGTTGTCACACTAAGGTCTACATTGTTTAATGGTTTTTCTCTATACCTTTACTATTCAAAGACAACAACAACAACAAAGCCATATTGTGTGAAAACTGTGGGTCTGAAACATCTGGCTCAACCAGTGGTGCTGCTTCAACCCTGCTTTTATGCACATTTTGAAGAATGGCATCTGAAACGATTGATGAATATTCACAAGAACAGTTTTAACGTGTTACAATATTTACTTATTAGTGGTTATAGCTTTTGAGATTATGATTTTTAACTCAGAATGAACATGATTCATTCACTCAAGCTACAATGCATTGTAAGTCTCATATTTTGCCATTTTACCTATGTTACTTAAAGCAGTCAAATACCAAGTAATAACAATAACAATACTATTTTTAAGCCATAATATCAGATCAGGTAAATGTGTAATATGACACATTTTCTTTAAACATTTTTATTTATTTATTTATCAGATGATAGTACCCTTTAGACAGATGTTGATAAGTAACTCTGCAACTACATGTCAACTAGCCTTAATTAGAGTATTAGTAGCGTGTTGCTAAATCTATGCTAACACTTTATTTTGATGGTTCCTCAACAGACATGCTGAGTATGGGTGCCACGCCCAGCTGGAGCTGCCAGCTAAAGACTGTGGTTGGCACTCCAGCTTTCTATGTACTCTGTGTTTTGTGTATGT